>ML058383.1:5353398-5953398 GCA_003013855.2 Liriodendron chinense
TTTAAAAAGTTAAAAAAAAATACAAAAGTATCTTACCATATAATGTTTAGGATAAGGTCCTAGATGGATATGGTGTTTGTCTTAATTATTATGTGGATGTATATTAAGTATATATGAACATGGATTAAAGAAGAGATTCCTCTACTAGTCCTAAAACACTTGAGAATTGTGTTATATGGATCTCATACCTTGTTATTCCATGACAACCTAACAGGTTATAGGAGACTTGTCGTTGGTATTATCGTCACTATATAATTATCCTTTGTGAGGGGACCGATGGTGAGTCAAGGTGAAAGGTCTCTACCGTTGGGCTCTATGACAAGTAAATGACTTTCCCTACTTTATATAAAAGTGTAAGTGTGTTATGGAAATAGACTTCTAGTGTTGGACATGTTGGACACTTATATTGGTGGATCAATTTAAGTGTCTAAACTAGGAGGCACATCATGCTTGGATTATGATTGGCTTAAAAATTTACTCAATTTGGCTTATCCTTAGACCTGAGTGTGTGAGTAGCTCAAGGTCTTAATTACATTTCTTTGACTTGCTTTACGAGGTCATCATGTGGTCATAAAAGTGGGTGTAGCTAAGGCATCCATTAAGGCTTCAATTAAAGCTCACATGGTGTGATAAGGGATCCATTGGTTGGGCTATGTGAAAGGATAACATAGTCCTTGGTGAGTTCAGCTTTCTCGCTCTTAGGTTGGGTGCCCCCCCTCCCCCCCCTTTTATTTTTTCATGGGTGGCAGGCCTCCCGAATGTGCCTGCTGTCTATATAGTCCCTAACATGAGAAATATACTTTTCTTTAAAAAAAAAAAAAAAGGGATCCATTGGTTTTTAAAAAAAATTATTTTATGGCTTAGATTTTAGGTTTCGACATATACTAAGTGATTTCTTTTGTTGGGTTTAGTACTTAAAAGGTTTTAATTAAAAATACTTTAAAAACATGTTTCAACAGTTAAACTTTTATTTCTGTTGTCAAGTTTTTTCATTATATTTGACGATAATCTCATGATTTAGATCTGGGGGTTAACCACTTGATTTGCATTAGTATTAAATCGATGATGGATTGCCATAACAATAATGAATGATTGGATCAGATATTGTTTACATGGTTGAGGTAGGATAACAAATTTCCAATGTAGTAGAGCATTGGAACATTATAAGGGAGCAGAGTACCATATCAGTATCTCTCTTTAAAATCTAAACTCCTTATGTACAGATCATATGCTAGAGCAACAGGACAACAGTGAGAGAGCCTTGGACATTCTATCCCTTGGGCATCACCTGCAGAGAGAGAAAGGACGGAAAGTAAAAGAATAGAGAGAGAAATAGAGAAAATCCTCTTTCCCTCCATCACATGTTCCATACGTGTAGGGACCACTTGGGTGGCTCTGTGTATCTTCCCTAGACCTGTTTTAAGGATGACGTATTGGCTTTCAAGTTCTCCTTCATCTAGAACAGATCTGAGAGTGACTTATTTTGTTTGAAGTATCGACATCGACATCAACAGTTTTTAGCAACATTGATTGAGGTTATCTTAACTATACGTTTTATGTTTTTCCTCTTTTGAAAAACTTGATGGTATCTAAAAGGAGTTATATGATATGTAGTTTATGTATGGCACTTGATACTATAGGATATTTTTCATTTTTAACTGTTTAATAGACATCCATCAATCTCATAATCAGATAAAATTAAATTTTGGTTTGTGATACGTCTTCTATCATAATTTATCAAAGTATCAAATCTAAAAACCTTAAATTTAAAATCTAAAATATGGAATTTTGAAAAAAAAAACACCTTCATTCACTCTCCATTTTGAAAATCCTAACGGTTTCTAACTTTACCCCGTTGGACAATGAAACAAGTTGCAGGACTTCAAACATGAGGAATAGTATTCTCAAGTTCTCAATGTATTCAAATAAGCCCCAGGCTTTAGTAATTCAAATCATTGGTCTGTTGTTGGGCCATGTGAATATTCCATGTGTTGGGATAGGAGGGCCGGCAGCGGAAGCAAAGCCGAACACAAGCAACAAATTCAATCAAACAGGCCACACAATGCATGCAATCACCCACACATAGACAATCTGATTTTTACGTGGAAAAATCCCTCACGGGTAAAAAACCACGGCACAAAGCGACAACAATCCACTATAATATCAGAAGTTACAAGAGATGGAACCCAAGACCCAAAAAACCCAAGCCCACAAGAGAAATCCCAAGCTTACCCAAGAAGAAAACCCTCTTCTCCAAGCTCTTTCTCTCACCTAGAAGCTCCCTCAATCCCCTTTGCAACCTTAGAAACCTCTAAACTCGTAATACCCCTTTAATAGGAAGAAAAACCGGATTTAGAAACCTCTTGCGCGCAAACCGCGCAAGAAACAGAGTTGCAGTTGGAGACTACCGACTGGTCGGACACTCCTACCGACCGGTCGGATAGGCTAAAAAATCGGACAGCAGCATTGCCGGCCGGTCGGACACTCCCACCGACCGGCCGGTGGCCTCTGCGCAAAAGTGATTGAGGCGTCCGTTTCCAACAAACTCCACCACGACTCAAATCACCATACACCTCCTGGCCACGCACAGTCTCCACCTCTGCTTCGTCATCATTATAGTCCCGTCGCTTCTCATGCCCCATCGACCTCATCCTTGCATCTTCACACTCCTTGTTACTCTTCCCATATGGCCATTTTTCTCTTGCCACACTTGAACAACCGTGGATCCCGCTGCCGATCCTGCAGTTCCACCATGAATTGTGCTCCCGATCACCTTGTAAAGATTATTGCACCTCCGTGCCTTGATCATCACGCGTGCTCCCTTCACCACTTTACAATATCGATCGCAGCCGATGAACCTGCACCCTTTTGCCTCGAGTGCACCAAGAGATATCACATTCCTCTTCATCTCAGGGACATGCTTTATACTTTCAAGGATCCGTTCGACTCCATCGAACATCCTAATGCGCACCGAACCAATCCCTACCACATTGCGAGCGTAGCCATCGCCCACAAACACCGATCCACCATCATACTCCTTGTATGACATGAATGAGCTTCGGTCAGGACATACATGGCATGATGCCCCTGAATCCAAGAGCCACTCTCTATCAAGAGGCTCTATGCCGGATATAGTCAATACATCACAATCGTCACCACCGTCCTTTATAGTATTGGTTCCTTCCCTAGAAGAACCTCCAGATCTCTCTTGCCTTTTCTCAGGATTCGAACAATCCCGTTTCACATGTCCTTCTTCCCCACAATTCCAGCATCTCACCTTGTGCCTCCACTTGCCTTTTGATTTAGATCTCGATGAAGGAGATCCTCCACCCCGCTCAGAATTCCTCCCACTCATAACCAGTGCCTCATCAGTAGAGGGACCCACGCCGCCGCTTTTCCTTCTCATCGCCTTCGCCTGAATGACTGAGATAACGGTTTCTACGCCAATAGTCTCCCTACCTACGCACAAAGAGTCCTTGAGTGACTCATATATGGAAGAGAATTCAACAGGATAAACGCTTGATCCTCGTCCTTCATCGGCTCATTTTCATCCATCAACTTGTAAATAAGCCTATTGAAATTGTTGATGTGGCTCTCAACATCGGCCCCCTTCGTCATCCTCAAGTTGTACAACTGAAGCTTCAAGTATATGCGATTTTCAAGAGATTTATTCGCATAGATATTCTCTAACTTCGCCCATGTTTTAGCCGCAGTTTTCTCTTTCATGACGTTATACAGGACCTCATCTGCTAGGCACAACTGAATTAAGACATTGGCCTTTTCATCGATCTTCTTCCACTCTTCTTCTTTCATAGCTTCTGGTCGCTCTCCAAGGAGTGCACTTGCAATCCTTGCTAAACTAGAAGGCCTTTCATCTTCACCTTCCAAAGCTCAAAGTTATTTTTCCCCGAATACTTCTTTATGTCGAACCTCATGCCTGATGCCATGCTCTTGTCTCAGATTCGAATTTCTGCTACACTCCAATGATCTCTCTGATGCCAGTTGTTAGGATAGGAGGGCTGGCAGTGGAAGCAAAGCCGAACACAAGCAACAAATTCAATTAAACAAGCCACACAATGCAATCACAATGCATGCAATCACCCACACATAGACAATCCGATTTTTACGTGGAAAAATCCCTCATGGGTAAAAAACCACGGCACAAAGCGACAACAATCCACTATAATATCAGAAGTTACAAGAGATGGAACCCAAGACCCAAAAAACCCAAGCCCACAAGAGAAATCTCAAGCTTACCCAAGAAGAAAACCCTCTTCTCCAAGCTCTTTCTCTCACCTAGAAGCTCCCTCAATCCCCTTTGCAACCTTAGAAACCTCTAAACTCGTAGTACCCCTTTAATAGGAAGAAAAACCGGATTTAGAAACCTCTTACGCTCAAACCGCCCAAGAAACAGAGTTGCAGTGGGAGACTGCCGACCGGTCAGCCGACCGGTCGGATAGGCTAAAAAATCGGACAGCAGCATTGCTACCTGTTTACACTGTGTGCCGCCGGCCGGCCGGACACTCCCATCGACCGGCCGATGGCCTCTGTGCAAAAGTGATTGAGGCGTCTGTTTCCAACACCACGCCCTAACATGTCCCAAAGTGGAAGATCACATCCTCCAATCATTTGAACTGTATTTTTCTTTTTGAATTGCACTTGCAGTCAATGAATTGAATGGTCGATATTATCTTCTTAGGGTGAATTTCAGATCATGGTCCATTCACAAGAAGGCCCAAGATTAGAAAGTAAACATGGAGGAAGATGGATGGTTATGGAGCCTCTTGATACTTCTTGCATTGTTTGGTGGACGCTTGGGTTGTAATCAACAGACCAAACTTCACAACTCATGTCAGTCACCTGTATTCATATGCAACTCAAGTGTCACATGTAAAGGATACGTATAGATAGATAATGTGGATAAAACATATGCCTTAACATGGAGCTCAAAGATGTAGTGGATTTTGAAAATCCCATCACTCCAAATGGCCGATGAAATTTATAGGGTAATTCTGTATACCAAAAAGCCCTAACTGATTTTGTGTCCTAACCATTGCATAGACGTGAGGCCTCTTACAAGTTTAGACTTTTTTTTTTTTTTTTTTTTTTTTCTAGTGGCACATGTGTGTTCGCATTTTTTTGGATGAACGATCTCAATGATCGCATTGTGGTACAGAATGAGCAGCTTGGTCAAGCGTCAACAGGGATGTCTTGCCGTATGCTTGCAGCCATCCAACTCTACAAGCCACATGAAGGTGTAAAACAAATCAGGTGGGCTGCAAGGTGTAAAACAAAATGCATCTGGTCCATCGCATTCCGTGAGCCGTACATGTATTGAATGATGGGAGGTTGGAAAATGGACAACCAGCAGCCCTTTCATTTACGTGTGGCCAATCTGATGAATGGGCTGGCCTTATCTTTGGGCTTGACAAGGTAGCCCACGACACTGTTTGATGAACGTATTGGATCTCTAACATGTCAACATCAATGTGCTTTAGGTCTTTGTAGATGGGCTATAGGGCCATCAATGGCCCGTAGACCTGGCTCATTCAGGCCATGCTTGGACTGAAATATGAGGTCTTGGGCTCGGCCAGGACTAAAATTTGATTGAGTTAATGAATCAGGCCGGGCTTGAACTGTCCCAAAGAGCCCATCCGGCCGGCCCTGTTTAGATTCGACCTTCATCAACAGTCCAATCTTGCACAAAAGTGGCTGGCTAACCGGGCTGGGTCAGGATGTTATTCATGTCCCGGATCGGCCAGTTTCTTTTGGCCCGCCATAGGACTGTGATAGGCTTGCTAACTTTGTGGACTGGACTTGGACAGATCTTGGCCCACCCAAGTTTTTCCCAGCCAAGCTGTGAGGTACATTATCAGAGCCAGGCCCAGATGGGCCGTTGGATAAGAATCTGCATCCAGGATCGGTCCAGCCCGTTAGTCAAGAACCCATAGATACCTGGACAGCTCGGTTTGTTATAGTTACCGAGCTATTAAAGTCATGCTGAAGCCCAGCCACAGGGCCTTGAACTTCAGCCCAAGTACCATCCCTGGCTGGAGTTCCCAGGTCTCTTTTCAGGGCTTGTTTTGCACCATTGGTTTGAGAGGAAGTGATGAGAAGTGGATTCCATGATATGACTTCTCATCAATTCCAATTCTTATCAATTTCAGATTTTCTGTTTGGCAGCCAAAATTTAGAGAGAAATCAGACATGAGGGAATGGACGGTGTGGATTTTAATCCCACCGTATGCCCATCGTATCAGCCTTGATTTTTAAATCCATGCTGTCCATCCATTCTTACAGATCATTTTATGTCAGGATCCAAAAATAAAGCAGATCCACATCTTAAGTGGACCACAAAACAAGAAAAATTGGAGAGTGAGACATTTTATGATGCACAATAGTTTTGAATTAAACTGATATTTGTGTGGTCCCTTCATCTAGGTCTTTGTAACCTTATCAACAAGTTGGATGGAAAATATACATCACATTGAGTCTCACAGTTAAGGACACATCCCCTTGGGTCCAACGTTGGGGATGATTTCTCCCCCAAATCCTACCTTTTTTAACAGGATTTGAAAAGAAGTTAAAAGTGCCTTTTTTAATTTTCCTGAATTCTTCTAAAATCCACTCCTTATCGAATCCATGGTGCCAAAAAGAATAAAGCAAGAGTAAGGATAGTCTGTGTTGAAAACGCAGAAAAATGGCGTCTATTCTCATTGGTACACGACATAGCCAATGACGTCAGCTAAAAAAACCAGCCGATTTTCTCTCTCATGTATGGATTGCGTGCTACACAAACCACTTTTACAGTGTGGAATTTCCCTGGGCCTCATCCTAATTTATCTGTTAGATCAGAACCGTCCATAAATTTTTTCAGATTATTCTAAAGCATAAGATAAAAAAATGAAGCACATCCAAAGCTCAAGTGGACCACACAACAGAAAGCATGGGATTGAACGAAACGTTGAAACCTTCCTACGGTCCACTTTGAGGTTTATTTGCCATCTAACCCCTTCATAAGGTCACTTAGACCTTGATTCAGGGAAACCACAAACATCAGCTTGATCAGAGCTGTCTATTGCAACAAGAAGTTTTCAATGGTAGGTGTTCATTTCCCACTCTTTCCCGTCGTGTGGCCCACTTGAGCCTTGGATCTGATTTATTTTCAGCCTCGTGACTAAAAGGTATGAAAAAAAATGATTGGACTGTGTGGATCTAATACATACATCATGATGGACCCCACAGAAGTTCCACCTTTCAACTGTTCCGGTAGAGCGGAATTTCTTTAGGTGGGAAATTTACGCGGCCATGACGACTTATTTCTTTGATCCACACCGTCGATATAATTTTTCAGATCTTTCCAGGATATAAACCTAAAAACAAGTTAGATTCAAAGCTCAACTGTAACACACCATAGGAAACAGTGGAATTGATGCTACTGTTGAAAACTTCTTAAGGCCCAGACGGCTCTGATCAAGCAGATATTTGTGTTGTACGTTCATCCAGGTATGGGTGGACTTATGAACTGGTTAGATGTTAGATGAAGCCTCACGCTTGGCCCGAGGAAGGTTTCAACCAAAATTTGTGTAATCCTGACTACTTTTTTTTGGTGCAGTCCACTTGAGATTTGGATGTACCTTATTTTTGGAACCATGCTCTAAATTTATTTGCAAAAATTGATAGACGGTGTGGATGTAAGAAAAAGGTTATGTTGAAGGGCGGTGAAGTTCCATACGTTAAAAGATGTGCTATGTAGCACGCAATTTATCTGAAGAGACGGGATATTTTGTGAGATGGAGATAACGGAAATGACGTGGCCGAACGAGAAGCGACCGCACTGGAATTTCCTGTGCTTTCAACACAGACGATCCGCATTGATAAAGCAAGTGATTTCTCCTCACTTCTCCTGGAATCCAGGGTGCCAAACGGGCCATTATCATCCCTAGATTTTGGGTACCCATCCACTCTTTAGACCTGGTTTTTTTTTTTTTTTTTTTTTTTTTTTTTTTTTTAATAACGGTTCGTTTTGGGTCCTTGTTAAACAAAAAGTGGTTGGGTCCACCAAATGTACGGTGTGGGTGTCTGACACACATCATGCATGGCCCCACAGAACTTGACCGCATTAGAGCTTACCTTGAGGTCAAGCTCTGTGGGCCCCACCTTGATGTGGGTCGGATATCCACCCCATCAATTAGATGAACCCCTTCCACGGTGGGGGCCATGGGCCTCATAATCAGGCCAATTGCTGACTTGGGTGGGCCACACCATAGACAACAGTTGAGAGTGGATACCCTCCCACTGAAACCTCTCTGATTGTTTATAGGGCCTACTGAGATGTCGTTCAGACATCGAGCCCATCCATTGTGCGTATCTTACTTGAAAGAGGGGTCACACCAAATTTCAGGTCGTTCCAAAACTCAAGTGGGCCCCACCAAGTGCTTTAAATGTTTTTGGGACTTGCCATAATGCACGGTGTGGATGTCCGGCACACATAAGGAGAAGCTCCATGAGTGTATATTTTCGCTGTACTACTACTATTAAAGTTGGCTGGACTGGACCCGGATGGCACCTGTCTGAATTTAACCGGTTGGACCTGACCAGACGCAACTAGGACCCTTTTTAACCGGGTTGAATGTTAGGTGTCGTATAGGTGGACCCGGCCAGACCCTTTTTTAAAGCGGGTTCAATGTTTGGGTGTCAGATGGGCCTGTAGATGAAAGTTTAGGTCCGGCCCATTTAATTGTCAACCTTCCAAAACATTGGTATGGATTAAATCCAAGGGTCAGCCAAAAGGTGGTCTGGTGGGGCTGGGCTCAGCCATCCTGGCCCATCTGCAATCCTGATCAATGTTTTCTGTCAGTTTCCAAAAGAAGCTGGATTTGCTAAAGCGGATGTTCATGCATGGGCGTGGGAATAGGGCTGTAAATGGTTGGGTTCGGGCCGGGTTTAGCCAAAATCAGACTCGCCCATTTACTAAATGGGTCTGGATTCAAGTTTTAGAACAAGACCCTTTTACTAAATGGGCGGGTTTGAGTTAGGTCCGAGTCAACCCATCAGACCCAAACCCATTTATAAAGGGGTCTAGGTCTGGTAGAGGAAGATCCACCTAGGCCCATTTATAAATAGGTCGAGTCTAATGGGTCTAGGTTTGGATCTAGTATGTAAGCATTTTTATAAGGCTTAAAACCGGGTCTAGACAGGTTTGGGCTGGATGGGTCCCTTCAAACAGAGACCAAACCCGCCCACTTACTAAATGGGTTTGGGTCGGGTCGGGTCGGGTCGGGCCAAATATAAAGGAAACCAGACTTAGACCCAAACTCGTTTAGCAAATGGGTCTATTCTTAGACCCAGACCCGTACTGTTTAACAAATGGGTTGGGTCTAAATGGGTTGGGTCTGGGTACCCCATCGAGTCGCTTGACCCATTTACAGCCCTACGGTGCGATCCAACCCATCCAACAAGTGAGCCACGGGTGTTTAGCCTTGACCCCAAAATCTTAGGTGGGCCACACCACAGCGAACATAAAATCATGCCTAAATCATCTAAAATCAGAACAGCCAGACGTGTACCTAGAGAGCGGACCTGTTGGCAAGTCGTTTCTAAACCGTTTAATAGTTTTGTAGATGTGTGGCCCACTTGCTGAGTCGAGCAACTGGAGATTTGGGAAAGGTAAGGGGCCTACTTAAAGCCCTGACTTTTTGGGCAGGTCATATGCATGGCGGCCTACTGGACCCCACTTGATGGTGCATGTAGAAAAACTCACCTTGGATTCAACGATAAGATGAAAATAGGGCCCACCTAAAAATCATGCCATTCACGTTTTGTGAGAAAATTCAATTGAGACGGCCATTCAGACCATTGAAATTGTCAGCCACATTGTAGGTGGAGAGCAGTGTCAAAAATTGCATATATCAATGGATCATACCCAGCACTATGGCGGCCATCAAATAGATGGACAGCTTTCTACTTTGAATCTCTTCCTCAAATCTGGTACACTTGGTGCCTGGGCCACTTTCGTCTGGACCCATGTTCGCATCCGCCTAAAAGACCAACAAGTGGGCCCTCATGGGCCCACCGCAGTTTAACCCACTTCCTTGTCTAGGGGGGAGATTGGATGTGAATTAGGGTTCATACATTATGGGCTGGACCTGATCATACTTTGGCCAGACCCAATTGCAACCATAGCTGGTGATTTTTGGTGGGCTTTTCTTTCATCATACCATCCCCAAGCCTCCAGGTTCCATGAAACTCACTCCCATCATGGATTGCCGCTTCCCCTAGTTGACTCGTCTATCAACTCCCATCCGGTTCACCACAACGAGTTGATAGGGAATATAGGTCGAACTTGCTTGAGCCGTAACTCGAATTAGGACTGAACAAGTTGGTTCGAGTCACCGAGTTAAAATGCCATGCCCCCATTGACCACGCAGTGGTAGGTTACAGCTAGGCTGGGTGGCCCAGCCTATCACGAGTCCTTCCAATTTTGGATTGACATTGATGCCCATGGCTTTTAGGGCCCAGTGCATGATAGGTGTAAGGTGGGGCCCGCATTCTATCAAAACCAGCTAATGAATCTAACACGTTCCTGGGTCTGTTTGAGTAGGCCCATCGAGACCCAACTCATTCAACCGTTCAAAATCCCAGCCTAAGACAATCCTAAGCCTGGTGTAGAGCGCACATGTAAAGATGGCTGTCTGTTTGCGGTAAGAAACTCATGCTGAACGGATGATTCTAAGTATCTGACCATACCCTCACATTTTGACCATTGAATATAATTTTTTTTTTTTTTTTTAATGGCTCACATTCAAATCCATAAATGGATAATCAGGATCCTCCTTGGAGCATGATCCTATCATAATAGGGCATTCAAAACATCATCTGACACATCCCACCTTGATGAATGGACCTTAAAACATATGCTTATTCTGAAAGTTAGGTTTACTCCAGTGCAACCAAGGGTGGGCGTTCCCTCCCAAATATTTCCCATTGGTGTGGCCCACCTGAGTGATAGATCAAAATGATTTTCAGCTTCCTTGGCAACCACAGGAAGGCATGTCTGATGGACTGTCTGGATGTCATTTACACAGCACAAGGGGTCCACTTTTGCTCGACTCCACTAGAACTTCAGGTAGAGTATATGACTCCATATAAGGAAAGAGCTTTGTCATGTTCACTCACAAATTGTACATGGGCTCACATTTGAATAATATCAGAGCATTCAAAATCATCAGCAGGTCAGCCAAAAAATCAACTGTTACACGTAACTCACAGACCGATGGAAATCTAGTGGACCTTCTAAATGTAGAATAATCAACGGTCAGAATTCAACAAATAGATGCCGATGATAATAAGATAAAAGAGAATCATCTATTTAACCAATCAAATTTTAGAATTACGACCCATCCTAAATGGGTCCTAAAACTTAGACGGCTCAATTTAGAGGTTACACTTATGCTACATGCACAATCTCTTAGAGCATGTGTATGAACAATCACGCCGATCCAGAGTATCAAATAACTCTCCAGATCATTAATTAAAATACAACAGAGAGCATGACATGATATCATCCACAGATTTGAGTAAAAAACAGGAATCCTCTTCCTTTCTAATGCAATTCGTCAAAGAAAGCAGCTTGATGCTCTCATGAGTAAAAGAGGGGCATGTCCTATCGTTACTTAAATATAATCAATGGCTATTATTCTTCGGTCATACAAAACCAAACCATATCTTCCATTTTCCATTTTTATTTCATTCTTTTTACTGCTCCAATGGCTTAAAGTGCATGGGAGCTTTTCCATGCATCTACTTGTATTTTCGCTGCATCTGAGGTCCATATCATCAATCCCATCTGTCCATTTTTTTGTCCTGGTCAATCTTTAAATACTCTCTTGAAAAATTCATACCAATCGGGTGATGCTAACCATTAGATCAATATGGTGCAAAAATGGACGGACATGATCATCCGTACAATAATAGACCTGATAATCAATATCGCCCATCCATTAGATGCAACCCACCTTCGATTGTTTATGGTTCTAAATGGTCATTTGGTCAGACGATACTAACCATCAGATCTACGGAGTGGAAAACAGATGGTTATATAAAAAGAGGCAACATAAATAATCTGACTAGCCTAAATTTATTAGAATGGACTAAAAATCTAGTCTAGATCTAATGGACGGTCCAGATCGATCAAATGGACTTTCAAAATCTCAAAATGCAACTGGGTGCACAGGACGTCCCAATGCCTTTGATCTACAGGATCATTTCCCTTTGTAATTCATTTCACGGTCGTGGAAATCTGGATCGATTCGCGCATGAGGGATGAGATTATGACCGAATCTAGCTATGGTAGATGAAAGAACATGAAAAGATAATTCAAGCAAAAGAAAAAGGATTCTTTGTACTACTAACGTTGAATTTTGGACGTGACTTTGGTGGATCGTTGTACCATTTTTTCAAGACAGAATAATTCTCGAGACTTATGGAGATCAAAGTAAAAAGGATTAAAGGAAAAAGATCTTAGATCTTGTTAGGTGGGTGGGGAATCATGAATATCAAAATAGCATGTCATGAGAACTACAATTTCAACCCGTCAATCTTGACCTTCCAATTCATGGCTCACTTCTTGCATTGGTTATATTGATTGAATTGATTCTGATCTATCGATCTGATGGATATAATCATATGGTACGTATATGCTTCCCATTCGAGAGATGGCCGATCAACTGGACGGTCCTGATCGATCAACACATGTTGGCACCCATTAATCATTAGTAATACAGTTTGGTGTGTAAATGACCTAAAATTGCAGTGATCAAATGTTTTTTTTTTTTGGTTAGTCATGCAACACACCCACAGAGGTCAGTCACACGATGCATCCACCCACTGGTGGGGTTAGTGTGTCTCCTGATCAAATGGTTGTAGTTACTCACTCAACGGACTTCAACAGCTTGGATGGTATGAATTTTTTATTTGTGCATTGTTCAATGGTTGGATGGATAGGAATGTCTTCATGCAATCTATATCTCTGTCGGATAGTTAGTAACATCTAATTCATGTGGTGGGACCCATAATTTGGATGGTTTGGATTGATGGGCGTATGCAGTGACTCAATTATAAAGAAAGCTTATACACCCAAGTTTCAGTACACCATATTATTCCTAGTGGAGCACATTTGAAGGCATTCGAATGCCTCACATCACGGTAATTTCTCCAAGATGTACGGAGAAATATGCTGCGCCAGCAAAGGAAAATCTCATATTCGGTTTTGGTGGGCCACCCCCATTGACATTGTAGCACATTTGGATGGACCATTTGGATTTGCAAATCCAAATCTACTCCTCTCTTTTTACTACACAGAATCTCTCTCCCTCCATGAATGATTTAAGCATGGCCACCATCCATCTAAAATATTATTTTAAAACTTCCATGATGAAGCTGGTTCCTACATTGAATAAGTTATTCTACTAGTGCTGCAGGCAAGGGCCATTAGGGTCTGTCTTTTCCATCCAACCTGTTCATCAAGGTTGCCTCACCATTAAATTTAGATACCAAAAAAAAAAAAAAAAAAAAAAAAAAAAAGTCAAACCCAATTATCATATGAGCCCACGTGGATTTAGCATTTTTGAATGGCTGCCCATTGTATTATTCTATGGTGGGGGCCATGATTCTTATCTCTGCATTGTCTAATCCCATTATGATGATGCCATGCTCTAAAAATTAGGTTAGCAAAATCCTTATGTGGCCCACACCACAAGAAACAATGGACAACCATTCAAAAACCTCCAAAATTTATGTGGTGGTTCACATGATTACGGGATAAGATTGATTTTTTGGACGACTTACTTTCATGACAGTATCCACCTTGATGGACAGGTTGGATGCCACACACAAACCCTGTGGTTCACGTGATTATGGGATAAGATTGAATTTTTGGATGACCTACTTTCCTGACGGTATCCACCTTGATGGATAGGTTGGATGCCACACACAAACCCTAGTGGAACCTATGCACAGGGGGTGTTACAATAAGTGCATATGATAGGACTGGCAGAGGAACCGGCCTACTTCCGTGATATAATATCTTTTCAAAGGTTCTCACCCACTCCATAAGTGGGCCACTCCTTTTAATGGGTCAACATAGGATATCTTTCTTTAGTTGAATGGTCAATGATAGATGCCTTTTGACCTTTTTCTTTTTAGCTATTTCTGTCCCTCAAGATGAGAAATAATGCAATTTTAGTAAGGCTTGCTGATAGAAATAAATATAGAAAATGAAAGATGTTGAAAAAACATCATTCTCGCGTATAAGCAACTCTCTGCTGTCCTTTGGACTTATTGTAAAGCTACCACTTCACATGTAAGTTAACTTTAGTGCTATAAACCACGTTGGTGAGGTCACAGCTCGCCATGTGGCAACATGGGTCCACTACCTTTGGGCCCTACGTGAGAACTGTGGTCTTAGGTTGGCCTGATCTGGATCGGTCCGGTGGCATTCCAGAGGGTCTCTTGGCCGGCAGAGAATGTGGACCCGGTGGTCTATGTTAGTCCATCTTGAGGGGATTGTTGAGTTAGGCTTAGACCATGATGTGAGGATATTCGTTGGGTCGACGTGCGGAGAATTGCAAGTGACGTGGACCGCATGTCGTGTGGGTTTCATCTTAAGGCTAAAGATGCTGTTAGTGCATGCTAGAGGTGGTGAGATGATGCAACAAGAAAGAAAGTCCAAATGAGTTGGGTCTTGTTGGTATCTCATTCATTGCAGGAAGGTCTGTCCCACACACTAGGGAAACCGAAAACATAGAAAACATTGAAAAGATGGGACGATTCTTTCCGTTAGTCCCATGATTGACCGTCGGATTAAATGAAAATCAGAATTAGACCATTACCATCTTTAAAAAGGTTACTTCATCGTTATTAACTGCGTCCGTCACATCTGCTTCTGTGGTAGTGACATGTACTACATTGGATGGGTAGTGTGGCAGATTAACCCATGTAAGATAATGATCCAACCGTACAATGTGGCCCACCACCTATTGAGGCTGTGAGAGACCCATCAAGCTTGTTTGTTCATCCAGCTGGTGGTGGGGCCCATTTGACTATCATCCAGTTTATAAACTACTTGAGCTCCAACCACATGCTCTTTCCGTGGGCACTTAGGCCAGCATGGATAAGGGCTTGTTTGGTAGCTGGAATGGGAGGAATTGGTGGGGATGGGCTATTTCTGAACATTTGATGGGTGATGGTTGGGAGGTAAAAGATCTCTTTCTGAACTCTCACCTCAAAGTTATGATTTCAAATTCATTCAATTATATGCGCACTAAAATCCATCCGTTTGCACTGGATTTCACATCCAATCCGCTAAATGAGCCCCAGGAAAATTCGTACCCCTTGGGCCCATTACCGACGATGTATCTGTTTCTTACCGTTGTCAGAAGGGGGAATACGGAATGTGGGTGAGCGACCTCACTGTACATGGAAAACGACCGGTAATCATTCGAGCATTTCATAGCCAAGATGACTCTATAAGTGGCTATAGGATAGGCGTCACTAAGAGAAAGAAATGAATCCTCAGACGGGCTAAGTAGTATTAGAATAGTTGTTATAACCGTCAAAACATAGAAAGAGTAGTAGGTCCTATAAATAATTATGTAGATAGGTGATAAAATGAGTGGTACCAAGGTAGAACATGGGATGTATCAATAGAGTTCTTCACTGTTATTGAAGTCTATAAAAGAAAAATGAAGTAGCAGTGCAAGAGGTCCAGCACCAAATCAAATAAAAGTCTATGTTCACACGTTGGACTCATTTTAATAAAGTATCCTACATGGAGTTGAGATCTACAACACGTTTCATATGGCTGACTGTAAATATCTCTTTTCGATTTATTTTAATTAGTTTCGTATTGAAAGTCCTTTTGTTTGGAAGGCAAAGGAGTAACTCATCATTAGAAGATGATCCCTACCCTTTAAATATCGTCTGATCTTCTAAAACAACTGTGCGAGTGGTTGAATAAGTGACCGATCTTCCCAAGATCTTGGTCATATACGACCGATCACGGCGTATCTTCCTATCTTGGCACTTGGGGTCATTGTTATTCGGTTTGAATTGAGCCGCACAATTGATTTTAGCACGCCCGCAATCACTTCACACTTGTGACCGAAAAATAAAAAACAACATTTTTTTGGCACACCCAGTGGGACTGATTTCAATCATATTTTGTATTCTCTTCTATTTGGTTACCATAGACATTTGTTGAATACCGGCCATGCAACAACATTTTTTGGCATATCTGGTGGAACCGATTTCAAAATTATTTTGGATTTTCTTCTGCTTGGTTACTATGGACATTTATTTAGCACCAGCCCTGCAACAATGTTTTTTGGCTTGCTCGGTGAAACCGATTTCAAACATATTTGGGATTCTCTTCTATTTGGTTGCCACAGACATTTGTTGAGCACCGGCCTTCAACAAAATTTTTTGGCATGCCCAGTGGGATTGATTTTAAACATATTTTGGACTCTCTTCTACTTGGTTGCTATGGACATTTGTTGAGCATCGACCATGCAATAATATTTTTCGGCACACCCGATGGGATGCTACTTTAGTTCACATACCGGTATGACATTATTAAATTGACCGAAACATCAGTCGGGCTTCGAGATATGTAAATGGAATTTTTGCATATTGCAGAACAGTGGAGAATTCTATCCGAGCTATCACTTGCTTAGGCTGAGCATGCTCGAATTGAACATTTTGATAAATGGATGGCTAAGCAGACCGAGATCATAAATCGGTTAAAGGCTCTTGTTGTTGAAAGAACACGAACGGCACAAATGGCACGCCACCCGAATATTTCAAATGTTGAAGTTAGCTTAGTGAGAAATTTGGTGTTAATACTGCCAATATCTCCACCATAACAATGTAACATTCATCCCGCTCCAATCCAAGATGTGCAGAATCTTCCACCACCCACTGAGTTTAGGCGACCAAAGTGGGAAGGCAATAATTTCATTCCTGAAAGCGGGAATCAAGGAACACTTGGGGGGCAACCTTCCTAATATATTCCTGAAAATCCATTATTTGAAGAAGGACAAAATCAAATAGGACTAGAACCGCAACCAGTGCCTGAACTAAATCATCTAGATGACAACCAAATCGTGCATTTGGTCCAAGAAGTGGTTGGCCAGGTTCTTAGTCATACCATTATTTCGGATTTTCATAAGCCGTATGTTAAATGGATCGACCGACAATCTCTATCGCCATGGTCAACTTCAATGTTTTCTGATCAAGACGGCTGATTTCGACTAAAATGGTTGACTTTGATGTTTTTTTTTAATTAAGACGGCTAATTTTGATTAAGATGACCAATTTCAATGTTTACGACCAGGCGAGGTTCAAATATTAAAAGTGTGTTTAGATCATTGTTGCCCGTAGTGTTTGAATGCAATATGGTATTCACATTGCCATCTGATTTTCAAGCAAAGTCGTCTCAACCCAATGAGATGAAAAATAGAAGCTTGACCAAAATGGTCGATTCTTGTCAAGGCAACCGAATTTGATCTTTTTCGACCAAGATGGTTGATTTCGACTAAGACGGCCAAATTTGACGTTTTCTTACAAGAAAGATGAATTTTTCGATGCAAGTGCCAATGAGCAACACGATCTAGAAATACAATCAATGTCACTTTCACCTTTTACTCAAAGGTGAAGCGACATGGGGGGCAATGCTGTACCCTGTTTTTAACAGTTGTTAGAAGTGGGACGCGTGTCAATGAGAGGTAGGACGCGAGCGCCATTTACACGCGACCGATTGCAGTTCGCGCCCAAGGAGAGTGGCCAATTGAGGTTTGTTGAATACAGAATGCAGCCGAGTGACCTCGCTATACATCGAACACGACTGATTATGTTTCGCATTTAAGAAGTAGCGGCCAAGCGCATTTCATAGCCAAGCTCAGTCTACAAGCCGATGTAGGACAGGTGTCAGTAGGAGAAAGAAAGGAAGCCTCTAGAAGGATAAGTAGTGTTGGAATTAATAGTTGTTGTAACCGTCAAAACATGAGGAGAGTGGTGGGTCCCACAAACAATTATCTGGACATGTGGCAAGCGGAGTGGTGCCAAGGTAGAACATGGGATGCATCTAGAGAGTTCTTCACCATCATTGAAGTCTATAAAAGCAAAATGAAGTAGCAGTGCAAGAGGTCCAGCACCAAACCAAATCAAACCAAATTATCTATCAAATTATCTTTTAATTATCATGCTCCTTAACATCTTACTACTTACATTCCTTAGTGTAATCAGCATCTTTATTCTTCTTAGCGTAATTCTGTTATCTACATTCCGTAGTATTAGTTGTGAATTTACTGTTCGTAGTAGTAGATCCGTAACCGTTATCCAGTAGTTGGCAATTCTAATTGTACTGAAAGTCTATGCTCACACGTTGGACTCATTTTAATAAAGTATATTACACAAAGAGAAGATCTACAACAAATTTCATACGGCTGACTCTAAGTATCCTTTTTCAATTTATTTTAATTAGTTTTGTATTGAAAGTCCTTTCGTTTGGAAGGTAAAGGAGTAACTCATCATTGGAGGACGAACCCTACAATTCAAATATCGGTTAATCTGCTAAAACAACTGTGCGAGTGGCTGAATAGGAGACCGATCTTTACAAGATCTTGGTCATATATGACTGATTACGATGTATCTGCCTATCTTAACGCTTGGAGTCATTGTTATTTGGTTTGAATCGATCAACACAATCGATTCTGGCATGCCCGCAACCACTTTACACCCGTGATCGAAAAATCGAGGACAACAACCGATACCACTTTATTGTGATAACTCTGAGCCCCCAACAAAGGCAGATCAACCCTAGATACTAGAAATTCGGATCTAATACCACCATCAATCCTTGCACTTTTTTGAAGCATGTTCAACGAAGATAGAACAATCATAATAACTAAAATAATCAAATCAATCAATCAAGCAAACACTAAATACAAAATATTTTACGTGGAAAACCTTTACGAAAAAAAAACCATGGCACAAAGCAATATAGATCTCTACTAGAATCAAAAGCCTTAGAGTTTATACCACTCACCTTCTTCGATTATAGAATCACCCAATGTTCCCTTGCGATGTGCAAGTAGGAAAACCCTAGCCCCTTGAAAAATTTTCTTCCAAAGCGTTTACAAGTGCAGAAAATCTTCTTACCTTGCAAAACTTTTGCATTTAGAGAGAAAACACTTGTAATAATGAAACCTTAATTATATTAGGCCTTTAATACCTATATTTTTGCAAAATCGCCTAAGTAAACTGGAGTATCTTGGTCGAACCGACTACATCGTTGATCAAACCAACAGCCATGCTTTGCATTTGAGAAGACTCACACTTTGTGGTTCGGATCGACAGTCTGTCAATCCGGCCAATAGATCCCTTCTTTGACTCTCAAATTGGCAATCCCAGGCATCCTCCACAACAAAAATGAATCAATTCTGCAAGGGTTATAGTTTCCTTTTTCCATCATGTAGGAAATATCTTGGATTCCCTTTATCTTAAAACCTAGATTAACACTTGCCATCCAAACAGGATAATTATAATCATATCTATTGATTTCTCATAAAAATCTCTCTATCCAAACTCATTACCTATTTGAATAAAGAGAACTTCATGGCAAAAGAAATCAATTCTACAGTGTTACAATTTTCTTCTCCAGCATATATAGGAAATGTCATGAATTCTCATCATGTTAAACATGTTGATTAGGGCTAGGTAAGCATGTTGTTGCACTCTGATACTATGCTGTTGTTGTAAAACAGGAAAATTTGAAGGAATTTTCTCTCCCTTCTTATTTATTTATAATAGACTGAAAAAGAAAATAATGGTGAGCTAAGTTCTACCCAACATGGTACACCCATTCATTCTAACACGTCCAATCCAATCCAAATGGAGGAGAATTGTAATAACGTTACTTATGATTTGATTTACCACAGAAATTTCTTATCCATATGGTTTGTGTACAAACACACAAAAAAGAAAAAAGAATAAAAAAAAAGGTGTTTGTGGTTTTTCTCTGCCCAAAGCGATCGACAGTGAAAACACTCAAGAGTAAGCTCTTCAAGTATCCAAAAGCTGGTATACATAGCTCGATATGTTCCGATTTCACCATAAGCAATATGACTGTACCGGCCCTTGTCAGTTTCACCCATAGATATACGTATCGGCTTGATACTGGGGGATATGACCCGGTTTGTGTGGCTGTACACCAAAACCAATTTTCAATCCTTGCCTCAGGTTTAAAAATCACCAAATCAGGCCTATTTTCAATAGTTAATAGTGATTGTAACTGAGAAACTTTACAGATATGAGAATATAACATGCGTTCATGGCCATATACCAACATCTCTAGTGTCTCGTCTGCTAGCCCAGTTGGAAGAAGCCTAGGCGTTTCAACAGCAGGTCTTAGGTTCAAGTGATAAGCATACACACTTGAAATTGCGGTTTTACCGCTTGTAGAGATACTCGGAGATATGTCTATGGACCTAGAGGGGGGTGAATAGGACCTTTTTAAAATTCTTTTCGCCTACTTATGCAATTCAACAAGTTTAAGCTAGGTAAGCAAGAACACCTTGGCTTCCAAGCCTTGGTGGGTCCAATCACAAGACTAGCAAGAGTTAAGCAATAACCAACCCTAGTCTAAGCATGCATAGGTAAGAAAATGATTCAACTAAATAAGCTACTAACCTATGCACCTTGTGTAGACTTATGAGATTGGATCAATGAGCTCAAGTCTACACAAGTAGTGAAGGTACATCTTGTGCAAGGATGCCTAAAAAGTGCCTAGCATGCATTCATATCAATCATTCATAATTAAGCAATTAAACTAACAATGCAAAGATATCAATGTGCTCAATAACAATCACAAACACAAGGATGTATAGTGGTTCAACTACGTGTCTACTCCACTCCCGGTTTAAGTACTCAACCCCTTTGAGCACACCGGCATTCACTATCGGAGGTTTTAAATGAGGTTCACCTCTCAACCTTTACACGGAGGTTTTATCGGTTCACCTCTCAACCGTATCCGGAGTTTTAGACATAGGCTAACTCTCAACCTTATCGCACGTTTGCTCCCGTGTTGGAGGCTCCCCCTTGGAGACTTAGTTTAGGCCCGGCTGACGGGCCAAGGAACGACTAATGTCCCTAGGTCGAGTTCGAAAACAAACTCTAAAGTGGACTCTCAGATAAGACAACCTACTTGTCGGATGAGCCCCTTGTTTAGCGCCGGATTGGGTTGCTTGATCTCCGCTCTCCCGTGCTTCAATCAGCTTCCCTTTGCTCCCTCGATCGTGCCGCCGTTGTGTCGCCACTGCCTCAGCCACATTCGATCAAACACCTTGCATGCGATGCCTTGAAATGCCCAAGGTGCTAGGAGGATGGGTGAATCTCATACATGGGATGTGTAGGTTGTTCCAACTAGGAGATTCACCTAGAGAGTCTTCTAGAGGTCTTGGACAAAGGATATACCTATGTGGAATAGTGTCACACCTCTAGATTTGAGAGAGGAATCAAGTCATCTCTTGATAGCATTTGAATGCCCATACTTGTGTTTGAAACACAAGGGATATGACTTGAGAATCTCCTCTTTGAGGCCCCTTATGATGTACAAGATAAGTGTGGAATGGGCTCTCAAAAACTTCTCTCAGTTGCCCAAGAGTGGAGCACCATATATATAGAAAAGAGGGCTCCAACGGCTCTAAAACGGGCAGAAAACGGTCATAAACGACCTGTCCCGACCGGTCACGACCGGTCGGAGCTCCCTGCTGGAGAACAACATGAGTATAGGCCACATACACTGGCCGACCGGTCATGACCGGTCGGCTACCCTCACTGGACAGGCCATATCACTCTGGCCGACCGGTCATGACCGGTCGGCCCCCCATGCTGGATGATGAACATTACAAGAGCAAAAAAACTGGCCGACCGGTCATGACCGGTCGGCCCTCCTAGCTGTATACCTTCATTTGTGAAGGCTGACCGGTCATGACCGGTCGGCTGGCCTTGTAAAAACAGCAGGGATGCTGGTCGACCGGTCTTGACCGGTCGGACCAGCCTGGGACCCCAATGTATTTGCTGATACATGTGTTTCTTCAGCATGTAGTTTAAGGCCAAGGTTAGGGTGTACAAATGGGACACCTAGGGCCTATCTATGATGCCTAAAGGGTTCTAAATATGGTCAAGGTCATCAAGGATACAAAGGGGATAGGTTTTGGTCGAGGATAAGGCACTAAGGCATCTCATTTACCTGAATCTTCTTCCTTGATGCGGCTGGACGTCTTGAGTCTTCTTTCTTCGTCTTCTTTGGGCTCAACCGACTCTAGACTCACTGTTGTAAGTGATTGACAAACAAGGTGCACTAGTATGCCATGGAAAAGTGCACTAACAATCTCCCCCTTTGTCAATTACTTACAAAACCTTAACCTACCAAAACAAAATACATGAGCAAGAGAATACATTAATAAAACATAAAATACAGGACTCTTGACATGCCTAAACTATGCTGCTCCTCTTCAGTTTGCTCCCCCATAACCTGTCAATCCCTCCATCACAAAACATAGCAAACTAGTTTTGGTGGGATTTGATCTTTCTCCTCCTTTTTGTTAGCAATTGACAAACTATTCTCTCTCCCTTAATGATATACCAATGAAGTGAAGGTAAGAGGAGATAGTGTGTCGCAGTTATAACTATAAGCACATGCTAGAAGGAAAGTGTAGAGTGCATGAATCATAAGTACATGGAGCATGCTAAGAAAAACATGATTAACAGGAAGATATAACTATCTAAGCGTAGGTAATCATGCAATATTGGTCAAGGACATACATTTGCAATGAAGCACAAAGGGCTTATAGCCCAATCAACCAACCTCCCCTAATGGTATATCAAGACCAATACAAAGCAAAGATTAGCATACATGAAGCATAAAACTCAAGATGGTTAGCTAATCTAAGCAAGATGACAATCTAGCAAGCAAATGTATCAATAAAAGCAAAGCTAAGTCATCAAAATTTGGGCGAATGAGGCTTGAATCCTCTGATTTGCCCATATACACAGAAATGAGGCTGAAATCCTCAGATTTACCAATAAACGCATAACTAGCTACCCTTTCTTACCATGATGAGATAAAAAAGGCAAAGGGTAGCAAGGTTCCACAACACCCTCATAAAATGTAGCATGAGGTGAGGGGTTGGGAACTCTACCTTCACTTAGAAGGGATAGCGGTTGGGATCCCCTCTTGGATAATCTGGTAAAGGGGTCGTGATGGAGGCCGAGAGAGCAAGATCATTATGTTGGCTCTCATCATCAGATTCGGACTCCTCCGTATCATCCCAAGTGGCAGCCATTGCCTTTTTACCTTTTGGTTTAGGCCCTTCCGGACATTCCGGGGCAATATGGCCACGACGACCGCAACCGTAACAACGGACGGATGAAGGTATGGATGATTTTCCTGTACGTTTATCACCCTTCTTGTCCTTCTTGTCACGGCTATTCCCTCTATCAAATTTGAGGAATCTCTTGAATTTTTTATTTAATTTCTCATCTTCATCATCCTCATCATCGCTATCTTCCTCCGACTCACTTTTGATTTTCTTGTGTCTGTGAGAGGACTTGAAGGCGATGTTTTTCCTTCTAGAGGGGGCTTTAAAGCCAAGCTCAAAGGTTTGTAGGGAACCTATGAGTTCTTCAACTTTCATTGTATTAAGATCCCTACACTCTTCAATGGTGGTGACTTTAGAAGATAACCGTTCCGGAAGCGATCTCAGAATTTTCCTACAAAGCCTATGTTCCGGAACCGGATCCCCTAAGCCCCACATATCATTTGTGATTTTGTTCAGTTTGGTATAAAATTCAGTAAACGTTTCATCCTCCTCCATAATAATATTTTCAAATAGAGTGGAGAGGCGTTGGAGTTTAGAATTTTTAACAACATTTGTACCTTCATGGGTAACTTCAAGAATATCCCATGCTTGTTTACTGGTAGTGCAGTTTTGGATCCGACCAAATTCTTCTCTCGATACTGAACAAAATATGGCATTCAGGCCCTTGGCATTATTAATACGCTGAGCTTTTTCGTGAGCAGTCCATAATGCCTTTTCTTTTGGCCTGAGAACATCCGGCTCACCTTCCTTAGAAATAGTTACCATTGGGGGTTCATATCCAAAATCAACCATGTCCCTCACATCCGAATCAATGGATTCCAAGAAGATGCGCATTCGGGCTTTCCAATATGGATAATTTGACCCATCAAAGAAAGGAGGCTTAGTGACGGATGAAGAGTCCTCTCTAGACATATTTTCAAGTTTCTCTTAAGGATCTATCTCTAGGCAATTAAGCCCTTAAAGAGAAACCCGCTCTGATACCAATTGAAATTGCGGTTTTACCGCTTGTAGAGATACTCGGAGATATGTCTATGGACCTAGAGGGGGGTGAATAGGACCTTTTTAAAATTCTTTTCGCCTACTTATGCAATTCAACAAGTTTAAGCTAGGTAAGCAAGAACACCTTGGCTTCCAAGCCTTGGTGGGTCCAATCACAAGACTAGCAAGAGTTAAGCAATAACCAACCCTAGTCTAAGCATGCATAGGTAAGAAAATGATTCAACTAAATAAGCTACTAACCTATGCACCTTGTGTAGACTTATGAGATTGGATCAATGAGCTCAAGTCTACACAAGTAGTGAAGGTACATCTTGTGCAAGGATGCCTAAAAAGTGCCTAGCATGCATTCATATCAATCATTCATAATTAAGCAATTAAACTAACAATGCAAAGATATCAATGTGCTCAATAACAATCACAAACACAAGGATGTATAGTGGTTCAACTACGTGTCTACTCCACTCCCGGTTTAAGTACTCAACCCCTTTGAGCACACCGGCATTCACTATCGGAGGTTTTAAATGAGGTTCACCTCTCAACCTTTACACGGAGGTTTTATCGATTCACCTCTCAACCGTATTCGGAGTTTTAGACATAGGCTAACTCTCAACCTTATCGCACGTTTGCTCCCGTGTTGGAGGCTCCCCCTTGGAGACTTAGTTTAGGCCCGGCTGACGGGCCAAGGAACGACTAACGTCCCTAGGTCGAGTTCGAAAACAAACTCTAAAGTGGACTCTCAGATAAGACAACCTACTTGTCGGATGAGCCCCTTGTTTAGCGCCGGATTGGGTTGCTTGATCTCCGCTCTCCCGTGCTTCAATCAGCTTCCCTTTGCTCCCTCGATCGTGCCGCCGTTGTGTCGCCACTGCCTCAGCCACATTCGATCAAACACCTTGCATGCGATGCCTTGAAATGCCCAAGGTGCTAGGAGGATGGGTGAATCTCATACATGGGATGTGTAGGTTGTTCCAACTAGGAGATTCACCTAGAGAGTCTTCTAGAGGTCTTGGACAAAGGATATACCTATGTGGAATAGTGTCACACCTCTAGATTTGAGAGAGGAATCAAGTCATCTCTTGATAGCATTTGAATGCTCATACTTGTGTTTGAAACACAAGGGATATGACTTGAGAATCTCCTCTTTGAGGCCCCTTATGATGTACAAGATAAGTGTGGAATGGGCTCTCAAAAACTTCTCTCAGTTGCCCAAGAGTGGAGCACCATATATATAGAAAAGAGGGCTCCAACGGCTCTAAAACGGGCAGAAAACGGTCATAAACGACCTGTCCCGACCGGTCACGATCGGTCGGAGCTCCCTGCTGGAGAACAACATGAGTATAGGCCACATACACTGGCCGACCGGTCGGCTACCCTCACTGGACAGGCCATATCACTCTGGCCGACCGGTCATGACCGGTCGGCCCCCCATGCTGGATGATGAACATTACAAGAGCCAAAAAACTGGCCGACCGGTCATGACCGGTCGGCCCTCCTAGCTGTATACCTTCATTTGTGAAGGCTGACCGGTCATGACCGGTCGGCTGGCCTTGTAAAAACAGCAGGGATGCTGGCCGACCGGTCTTGACCGGTCGGACCAGCCTGGGACCCCAATGTATTTGCTGATACATGTGTTTCTTCAGCATGTAGTTTAAGGCCAAGGTTAGGGTGTACAAATGGGACACCTAGGGCCTATCTATGATGCCTAAAGGGTTCTAAATATGGTCAAGGTCATCAAGGATACAAAGGGGATAGGTTTTGTCGAGGATAAGGCACCAAGGCATCTCATTTACCTGAATCTTCTTCCTTGATGCGGCTGGACGTCTTGAGTCTTCTTTCTTCGTCTTCTTTGGGCTCAACCGACTCTAGACTCACTGTTGTAAGTGATTGACAAACAAGGTGCACTAGTATGCCATGGAAAAGTGCACTAACAACACTAACTACCATTGTGTGACTAACCAAGTGGGTGTGTTGCCCTGCTAACAGGGTGGGTGCATTGTATGAGTAACTTAATATATATATGTACACACACACTCCACCATTTCTAGCTGAGTTTAGATGCACATGGTACTCAATCCGAATGTCGGGATCATGGATCAATGGTAGATGGTATATAAACACAGATCCTGATCATTGGTTATGGGTATCTGGTGAATTTTGATTGTTGATTAATTTTCATTTCAACCGTCCATTTGATGCTCATGATCGCACAATGCCTTTTTTCGCTTCTAATGCACGTGAAGTGAGACCCATGCTTTGAACCGTTTAGATTGCGACCACTCATGCCACGTATACAGCATCCACATGCAAGACTACGGATCACCAAGTAATTTCTCAACCATCAAAATCAAACAAACGCCCTCAGAAAGTGGAACTAAGGGTTTAGAATCTTTGTCTAGTTGGCTTTGGTCGGCTTCCAAGCACGTGTCAAGTACGTAAGATCCTTCTTTGCAACTTTGTAGTTGGACATGAGCTGTGTGTGGGGGGTAAGTAGTTGGCTAGATGGTTCCTCCGCACGCGCACGTGCCACGTGCCGACCTTTTCTGGATTTGAAAAGATTTTTCTACTTCTGGCACGCTGAGGAGAAAAGCGGCCCACTAGAAAAGGAGGGCCCAAAAAGAAAGTGTGGAAAGGGAGAATGAGAGATCTCCTGAAAAGGGCCTCTCTCCTCCTTTGGGACAGCGGTTTCCGCTCCATGGGGTGCTGCCACGTACTCCAACATAGTCATGACTAATGGTGTTTTTTTTTTATCTAGAGAAGAACTTTGTTAGTCTGGCAGAGTACGATGGTTAATATTCAGCCGCTAAAAAAATGTACAACTTGACTCAATGCTTAATGTACTTTAGATGTATCATAAACAACAAGTCATTATGTTACTTTTAATAGCCGACTCACACACATTTATTGAATGGATGAGATGAAAATAACCAATGCGGCCCAACGTTATAGATTGAGATTATGTCTTCAGATGATGACCTATATAGTCTGTTGCACAATTTAAATACTTACTTCGAGTTAATTACCCCACTTGTAAAATCGAGTGCCAGATTATCAACCATCACACTTTTATTGAGTATACTGAAAGATGCCCTAACGTTTCAACAGTAGGTCAAATTACTCCCGTGGTGCATCGTGTGACTAACAGTGCGGGGCGTGTTGCACAACTAACAGCATGGGTGCGATCATGACTAACAAAAACAATAGCTCTTTTTTTTCTTTCTTTTTTTTTTCTTTTTTCTTTTTTTCTCTTTTTTTTCTTGAAAGAAACGAATACATCATCAATATTTAAACTTTTCAGGGGATATATTTTCTTGAGAAGTGATATTTACACCCACCCCAATTTATTTCAACACACCTAATTATTTTCATTTCAGAATTGAAATATTAAAAAGGTGTACTATTTCTACTTCAAAAGGAAAAAAGAAAAAAGAAAATTAAAAAGGAGCAGGCATATGGTGGCTCCCACTTCTTTTCTTTTTTTTCGTGATGGCGTTTGGTGGAAGATGGAGTTTTTTAATCCTTGCACAAGCTAATGGAAAATATTAAATAATATTACTCTTTTAAGCACTTTTTACTTTCTTTAAGCAATTTCTAATTAAAAGTTTAAGCTAATCTTGTTACCTTCCCACAAGCAAAAAGGAAAAGAAGCGTCACATTTCTATTGGTTGGTAATGCATGTATAGGTGGTCAACCCGAGTAAGAAAGAGGTCCATGCTCGGATACATGGGTCCCACTTTCTAAGTGAACTAATCAAAGAGAGTGACAAAAATGACACCCTAGGGCTAGTGAGAATGCAACATCTGACAACTAAAATTACTTTTCAAAATTTTTTTTCTTTTTTAAATTATATTTGTTGGACGCTTAAAAACAATAAAATGCATCTCATTTTAATTAACAATAATTATATAATTAGAGACCATAGTTTATATAAATTATCAGTTATAAAGATAACTTCTAATATACTAATACTCGTTCAAATGCTAACACTAACTACTATTACTAAATTGAAAACTATATATGGTGTTAGTTTTTGCCTGAAGTGATTTTAGGATGCAAGGCACAGTCAGTTAAGGATGGGAGCGTTGAACTAAACGTCAATGTTATCCTATGCCCGACGTTCTGAGTGGGTGAAGGCGCATGCTCGCAAAGGTGGATTTTCAAAGTGGATACAACCATCATTATTGAGGTGGGAAGATGAATGGAAGACGGCGTTTAGCATCACATCTCAATGGTGTTGATTGCTGACACCTCTCTTTTGTTTTTTGATTTTTGGCGCATGCAACTAGTTGGAAAACTTGGGTTGTCATAGTCTATAGCTTGTCCATGGGACTTGGATCTGATGGTGACCCCTCCACTTGAAACTGGTGAGAACTGAAAAAGCGCAGTAGACTCCACCATGATGTATGTGCATCTAGTTTTAGTGCATTAGGCAAAGATGATGTAGATCCAAAGCCCAAAGTGGACCACACCACAACAAGCAAAGGGGATAATAACTCAGACTGTTGAAACCATATTAGGGGTCACCATGATGTTTATTTGCCATCCAACCTGTTCATTAGATCACACAGGCCTGGACGAAGGGAAATTCAAATATCTACTCGATCCAAAACTTCTGCGTCCTCCAACAAGTTTTCAATGGTAGGGGTTCAATCCCCACTGTTTACCATGGCGTGTTCCAGTTCAGCATTGGATCTGCCTAATCTTTCAGTTCGTGCTGTAAAATGAGCTGAAAAAATGGATGGACAGCATGGATGAAGCACTTATATCATGGTCAGACCCACAGAGCTTCGACTGGAGGGGTCCCTACCTCTCTCTCTCTCTCTCAATAATTCTTGCATGTTTTATCTAAAAAAATCAAGTTTTTGAAGCTGTCTATTTATTTTGATGTTGTGGTCGATTTTAAGTAGGGATGACCTAATTTTTTAGGCCAGAGAATCTAAAAGGTGCAGCCCACTTGATCGAACAGTCACATCTCATACGGAGTCCATATTGACAAGTATACTTGCATGTGATGGGATAGGACGACTCCACACGTGGAATTAGCAAACTTCACTGTTGATGATTAATAATCGCTGCTGTTGAGAAAATAGTAGCCGTTTTGATTAACAGGACTTTGTGGTCACATGACACAACTGGCAGCGACCGTAAGCATTATCATAGGTTTTATGGTGTTTTCTTAATAAGCTCTCTTATAATATATAATGAAAATAGAAGGGATTTTCATTGTAAAATTCCTCAGGCATTCTGATTTTATCAAACAATGCATTTCTTTAAATTAAAAGTTAGAGATTTTTACCAAAAATTTCCTGAATAATTTCAGTTTTACCAAGTAATGCGTTGATCAGTCCTTATTTTGGGGAGGTGCTTAAGTAAGGGATGAAGTGCCTCAAATGCCCGTTTTATTTTTGGGACAATGCCATACAAACTCTTAAATTTTAGTTGAATTCCAAAAAAGTGCCTGCTTTTGATCTCTTTCCTAAAATTTGCCTAAAGTTTCGAAATATGGTAAAAAAACTGCTTGCCGTTTGATACCGTTATATATTTAATGTTATATTTTTCAAATGACATTATTACCCTCAAAAAAAAAAAAAAACCTCAAAACACCCTTCTAATGAAACCCTTACATCAGGCCATTGAGGCCTGCCTGGATGAATTATCGTTAATTCATCCAGGCGTGTGTATGATGCACTTCGTTTCCTAATCTGTCGTGTGTACGATGCAATTCGTTTTCCTCCAATACCACATCCTATAAATTCATGCTGTCCATCAGTTTTTAGATCATCTTAGGATATTAGACCAAAAAGAGCCGAATCCAATAGTCAAGTGGGCCAAACGTGAGGCATATTTGAAATCTAACCTGGTCATAAGGTGACCCATACTAGGATGAAACTAAAAAATATTTGCTTGCTCAGAGCTGTATGTGGCCCTAAGAAGCTCTCATTGGTAGCATCAATTCCTATTGTTTCCTATGCTTTGTTGCACTTGAGCTATGGATCTGCCTTGTTTTTAGGCTTTTATCTTGAAAAGATATGAAAAAATGTATGGACAGTATGGATCCAAGAAATAAATAATTATCGGCCACGTAAATTTGACAAGTCAATAAATTCTGCCGCCCGCTGGAGAGAGAAGAAAACCAAAACAGTTTGAAATGTCAAAATTCTGTAGGGCCCATCATAATGTATGTATTAGATCCACCCGGTTCATTCATTTTTTTCCATACCTTTTAAGGCATGAGACAGAAAATGAGGCAGATCCAAAGCTAAAGTGGGCCACACGACAGGAACCAGTGGGAATTGGATAGTAAAGCGTGACCTTATGAAGAGGTTAGATGGTAGATAAACCTCATAGTAAATGGTATGAAGGTTTCAATGTTACTCATTTAATCCTCATGCTTTCTGTTGTGTGGTCCACTTGAGCTTTGGATGTGGATCTAACAGATAAATCCTTGTCTCGCGCTTTAGAATAATTAGAAAAATTTGATGGATGGTGTGGATCTAATAGATAAATCCTTGTCTCGCGCTTTAGAATAATTAGAAAAATTTGATGGATGTTGTGGATCTAACAGATAGATCATGGTAAGGCCCAGAGAAATTCCACATGGTAAAAGTAGGGTTGGTAGCACACAATCCATACGATGAGAGAGAAAAAATCGAGGTGATTTGTGAGCTGGTGTCATCACTGATGATGTGGACCAATGGGAATAGGTGACACTGAATTTTGCTGCGCCTCCTGCACAAACGATCTGCACTCCAGGGGAATTACCTAATTTGTGCCCATGCCAAAGGCTTCTCCCAATAAATCTGCTTCCCAATGCCAAATTCCACGTTGGAAGTTCAATAGTTATGGGCCTCAACATGATATATGTGTTACATCCACACAATCCATCCATTTTACGAGGTCATTTTAGGGTACAGACCCAATTATGAGGCATATATAAATGTTAGGTCGATCATACCACAGTAAACCGATCCTTGTATTTTTTAATGGTAGCTTTTAATTGTCACTGTTACCTCTTGTGGGGACCACGTGAGATTTCAATCTTCCTCATTTTTTGTATCATGCCTTGAAATCTTGATCCATGACGTCGATGATGTGGATTAAACACACGTATCATTGTAGGGCTCACGACCTTGTCCAGTAATGGAGTAGATTCTGCAGCCGTTGCCCAAGGAGGTAAGGTTAAAAGGGGTAAAATTGTCTTTTTAAAATAATGGATGAAAACCTGTAACCACCGTTAGTCCATGCATGAAGGTTTTTGACCCTGTTTTGAAACCTTACGCGGATTTTAGAAAAGAGTTTAGAAGTAGACTCCTTCTAGGAATTCAACCAAAACGGTGAAGTTGAGAATTGTCATGCTTAGACAGAATTTATATGATAATATCCAACCCTCCAACAAGTGCAACTCACATTGATGATCATAAGAACCGAAAATCTAGACTATACAATCAAGTGGGCCACACCACAACAAACAATGTACACCACGTTAAAATATTCAAATTCACATACAGCCCATTTAATGATTTGATGGGCTTGATTATTGGTTTATCTGATCATCATGATGGGGTTCATATGTTGAACGGTTTGGAGGTCATAAGCATACTTGGCCCATATTTATGGACTTCACCACTTCTTAAAGAAAAAAAAAACAATAAAAGGCATTTTAATAATTTCTTCCCTGGAAACTCTAGAGGAATTGCCCTCATATCCCCCCTCTGAAAGTGTAGTGTAGGGCTCACATGGTGTGTACATGACATCCCTGTTCAACATAGTTCACTGCACTTGGATGCTATGCCGACAATCAAATAATGAAGGCGATCCTATCATCATTGGGTGGGTGTCACCACAAGAAACACTGTACGACTGCACGCCACGTAGAAAATGTCAAATTTACCTGTGGCCCACATGATGGCTGGTGGCCTTACTTTTGAAATTCATCTGATTTTATGGTGGGGTTGTTACTATTGGGCAGTTGGATGTCATACACATGGCCCCATGGCCCCATAATGTTCGACTTCAACACCTTTTAGAAAGTACAATGAGGATTTAGTCAATTTTACTTTTAGGTACGTTAACTAATGAAGGCATTGTTCTGTAAGATTACATGCCGGTTTGGGGTTGCTTCCAGGAATTGCAGAATTAATTCTCCAAAAATAATCAGCTTGGGGTTGCTTCCGGAATCCGTGCAGAATTGATACTCAAAAAATAATTCTCTGAATTATTTTCTTGAAAGTATCTTGTGTGAAAAGTGCATGCTTGGTTAACATCCTTTGAAAAATAATTTCCCCTGGTTGCAATAGTGGGCATTGAATTCTTAGTGTTTCCTGTGGTGTTGCCCACATAAGTCTTGGATATATCTCATTTTAGTCATTGTTAGTCTCGGATTTAGCCATGCAGGGATGCATGTGTGTGATTCGCGAGCGTGCCAGAATCGTTGGGTCTGATTCAAACCGTGACCACTGACCCCTAGTGTTGAGATAAATCGGTGTTCAGTCGTGGTTTGACCGCCCATCTAATCACCAACTGTCACGTGCGCACAATAGTAGGCGATTTGTAGATGTTGCGGCTTTGTCCATTGAGTTCTTTTTTTGCTTTGGAAATTAAAGACTTTCAAAGGTGTAACAATTGTATGGTCAAATGGTAACAAATGGTTGATGGATGTGGAAATGAACTATACTTACCATTATAATAAGATCACCGACTTAACCAAGAGCAACAAGGTGCTTGTCAGAGCAGCGTGTTGGTGAGTAAGGCAATGGCAATGCCAGAAGATTACAACTACAATCGACACAACATATGAGCTTAGGCAGACAATTCCTAAAGCTATGACCTTCTTTTAGATCCGGCATGTAGGTGCAAATGGAAGGGATTTACAGCTACTGGCTATACCTAAGGTTGGTCCGATGTAATCGCATGGCCGGACTTGACTACTCTTGGAGACTATAAACACCCCACTACTGATGAGTGGTGGAGATAATAAGTTAAGCTAAGATAAACAAGTAGCATTGCGCTGGTTGATTAATAGTTGATTAGATTTTTTGGTTTAATTGTGGATCCTTCTCTTCGCATATGCTTTTATAGCCTTCTTGGTTGAGGTGCAAGGATAATTGCTTGTCCAATGGAAAAACTTAAATATATTTAAGTTTTAATTTCTATTGCAACATGTAAGAACTCACCTCTTTATTAGCTAGATGTTAAGAATGCATTTATTCATGGCGATTTAGTAGAGGAAGTTTACATAGAATAACTACCTAGTTTTGTTGCCTAAGAGGAGACTAGAAGAGTATAGACTTCAAAAAGTGATTTACGGTTTAAAGTAGTTACAAATGGCATGGTTTGACAACTTCAGTAAGGTGTTGCTCATCCTAGTTCTAACTTGTCATTATCTCAATTCTTTATGTCCCTGACTCAATTACCTCTCAATCTTATGGCGGTGAGCCGATTAACAAAATGAACATTCTAGGGGTTGATCACTTAGTCTTTATGAAGCACGATGATAAGGGCATGATAGCAATTGCTGTATATGTTAATGATATTGTTAGTATAGGGAGTGACACAATTGGCATATTAAAACTCAAAAAGCATCTCCAAAAGTATTTTTAGACCAAGGACCTGGGGTTGCTTCACTATTTTTGGACATCGGGGTTGCTAGAGCAAAGTTAGGTATTAATCTTTTTTCACATGATGTATATTCTTGATGTGCTGAAGGAGACTGGTATGCTTGGATGTAGACTTGTTGATACACTTATGGAGACTAATGAGAAATTGTTGGATGATCAAGACAAATTATTTGATGACCCAAGAAGATATAGAAGGATGATTGGCAAGCTGATATATCTCACAGTCATTCGACCAAATATTACGTTTGCTGTCAAAATTATAAGCAGACACATGCACCAACCATGAGTTCCACATTCGAAGGCAGTTTTCAGGATTTTTCAATATCTGAACAAAGTGCCTAGCTAGGGGATCCTATATTGCGCTAATGGTCATCTTCATATAGAGGCATTTGTAGATGCTAATTAACCAGGTTCCATCACAATAAGTAGTCCACTTTAGGATATTGTACTTTTGTTGGGGGAAATTTAGTCATGTGAAAGAATAAGAAGCAAAATGTAGTGGCCCGTTCTAATACAGAGTCATGGGTCATGTGGTTTGTGAGCTTTGTGGCTCGAGTCTCTATTATAGGAACTCTAATTGTTTTCAAGTGGGCCCATGATGCTTTATTGTGATGATCAGGTAGTGGCCCACACCGCAAATAATCATGTCTTCATGAAAGGACTAAGCATATAGAATTTGACTGTTATTTCATCTAAGAGATGATTGCTTTTAAGGAGATTGCCACAGCCTACATTCAATCTAAATCACAAGTTTCAGATATCCTCACTAAGACTTTACCATACGTACACTTTTCTTCTTTACATTTCAAGCTGGACATGACAAATATCTATGCTTTACCATGAGGGGGAATGTTGAAGTAGAACATTGTATTTGGGTAGCCATTTATTTTCCTTATAAGTTTACTAATATAAATAAGAGAGAAGGAGAAATAAAACCTAATCTCCTAATTAACTTAATTACAAGGCATAAGTAGCTTATCTTAAGTAACTCAAGATCCAAATGCCTCCTTAAAAAAAATAAAAAAAATGCATCTCATCTTAGTTAACAATAGTTATATATTAGAGATCATAGTTTATATAAATTATGGGTTAAGAATATTCTTAGGACGCCAGCCTCCACATTTTTTTTTTTTTTTTTTTTTTGAAGTGGTAACCATCACATTTCAATGGTGAAGATTGTTGACACTTTGCCTTCTGATTTTCTGCACAAGCAACTAGTCCAAAACATGCGCTGTCAGAGTCTATAGCTTATCAAGTGGGATTCGGATCGGATAATGACAACTCCATGGTACCGAGCTTGGTACTGGTTGTACTGGAAAAAGTAGCTCCGTGAGCCTTGCCATGATTTATGTGTTAAATCTATGCTGCTTGTTTATTTTGCTAGCTCAATTATCATATTAGACTAAAAAAAAATGATGCAGATCCAAACCTCAGGTGAACCACACCACAGAAAGCAGTGGAGGATAACGATGAACTCCTACATTTGAAACCATCCTAGGGCTCACCATGACATTTATTTTCCATTCAACCTATCCATAAGATCACACAGACTTGGATGAAGGGAAATTTCAAATATCAGCTTGGTCTAAAACTTCTGCAGCGCCCCCAACAAGTTTTCAATGGTAGGGGTTTGATCCCCACTGTTTACTGTGGCGGGGTCCACTTCAGCATTGGATATGCCTAATTTTTCAAGCCATTTTGTAAAAAGAGCTAAAAAAATGGATGGACAGCATGGATAAAGCACATACATCATGGTGGGGCCCACAAGAGCTTGACTGGAGGGGTCACTACCGAATCCGAGTCCTATCAAGTCGCTGTTTTCTTTAAAACCATCCACTGAATCCTCTCTCTCAATCAATAATTCTTGGATGTTTTATCTAAAAAATCAGGTTCCGCTCTTAACAAAGCTGACGATTAAATCAAAATTTTAAAGCTGTCCATTTATTTTGATGTTGTGGCCAATTTTAATTAGTAGGAATGACCCGATTTTAGGCCAGAGAACATGTCAAATTTTATACTTGGTGGTCCATAATGACAAGTACACTTGTGTGTGATGGGAAGGGCTCCTGCACACGTGGAATTAGCAAACCTACTGTTTATGATTAACAATAGCTGCTGTTGAGAAAATAGTAGCCGTTGTTTAGCAGGATTTTGTGGTGACATGACACAACTGGCAGTGACCGTAAGCATTATCATAGGTTTTATGGTGTTTTCTTAAAAAGCTCTCTTATGATATATAATGAAAATAGAAGGGATTTTCACTGTAAAATTCCTCAGGTATTCTGATATTATTAAACAGTGCCCTTTTTTAAATTGAAAGTTAGAGATTTTTACCAAAAAATTTCTAAGTAATTTCGATTTTATCAAATAATGCCTTGACCAGTCCTTATTTTGGGAGGCGTTTTCCAAGTGATGAAATGACCCAAATGCCTGTTTTATTTTTTCTTCCAAATGTGGTGAAGTTCAGAATTATTGCCATGCTTGCACAGTATTTATATGACATCCAACTCTCCAACAAATGCAACTCACATTGATGATCATAAGAACCGGAAATCTAGATGATACAATCAGGTGGGCCACACCATAAAATATAATGTACACCGCCTCAAAATATTTAAATTCACATACAGCCCATTTAGTGATTTGATGGGCTAGATTATTAGTTTATCTAATCATCATGATGGGGTTCATATGTTGAACGGCTTGGAGGTCATAAACAGACTTGGGCGCCCCATATTTCTCGACTTCAACACGTTTTAAAGAAAAAGTAGTATAGGGCATTTTAGTTATTTCTTCCCTGGAAGAGCACCTCATCGAGCTTTTGATAAGCTGAGGCATTATTTTGTAAAATGAAAACTCTATAGGTATTATGTGGTCAAAATCATCCTTTCAATAAAATGATAAAATTGCCTTCATCTCTCTTTTTTTCTCTAGAAAGTGGAGTACTGTAGGGCCCACGAGGTGTGTACATGACATCCCTGTTGAACATAGTTCACTACACCTTGATGACAAGAAAATAATGAAGCCGATCAGATCACCGTAAGAAACACTGTACACCGTGTAGAAAATGTCAAATTTATGTGTGGCCCACATGATGGTTGGTGGCCTTACTTTTGAAATTAATCTGATTTGATGGTGGGGTTGTAAGTACTATTGGGCAGTTGGATGTCATACACACACCACATGGCCGCATAATGCTCGACTTCAACACCCTTTAGAAAGTACAATGTGGATGTTTTAGTTAATTTTCACTTACCCAAATAAAGCTTTTTGATACTTTAACCAATGAAGGCATTGTTTGGTAAGATTACCCACCGGTTTGGGGTTGCTTCCAGGAATTGCAGAATTGATTCTCAGAAAATTGCTTGTGTACTGAAGAGTGCATTGAATTCTCAGTGTTTCCCCACATGTGGGCATTGAATTCTCAGTCATGCTTCCTGTGGCGTGGCCCACATAAATCTTGGATATATCTCATTTTTCGAGTCATGCCTAACATGATATGGCAAAACAGATCGATGGAGTGGATGTTCGCGCGATCATCACAATGAGTTGTAGGTGGGGGTTATAGGAAAGATGTGTCAGTTCGGCTTTTCTAGAGATGAGATTTGTTAAGCTCACACGCAAGTGCAATACAGCTCACGAGTGCCACACGTTTACCATTAGGCTACATGGGCCCAAGATGAAATCCATCTATTAGAAAGGCATTACTATACTGATGCCCTAGCTTAAAAATTAGGTCCATCCACTAGTTAGATGATCTTCAAAATAAAATTTACAACAAAAGCACAAGATAAAATCCATCTATTAGAAAGGCATTACTATATTAATGCCCTACCTTAAAAATTAGGCTGATCCACTAGTTAGGTGATTTTCAAAATAAAAATTACAACAAAGGCACTTTGTTCTAGCAAAGCCAAACAGGCAGTAGGATTCCAAAGGGATTTTGTGCATGAGAAATGATCGCCAACAGAGGCTGCCTCATGGTAATGTTGCCACACACACATATGCCTTTCAAAGTGAACTCCAGGAAAACCAACTGGAATGAGGAACCATGTAAACTAATCAAACGACCCTATGTATTAGAATGCTAGGATGCCTCATACCTTTCACACATCACTTTAATTAGATGATTCTACAGATATGATTAATGGATTGAAGAATGAATAATCAGAATAGATTATACAAAAGAGGGCTCGATCATTTTTCCTGATCACCCATCATGTGTGGCCCACCTTTTATGGCCCATACCTATCAAAATTTGGATGATCCTAACCATCTAATTAACGGTTTGGAAAATGAATGATCTATATTGAATATACCAGCACAAGGTTCAATTATTTATTTGGATCGGTTAAATTTGTGGCCCACCTTCATGGCCCATCCTTAGAAAAAATACTTCAATTCGATAATCCTTATCATTTGATCAGTTGTTTTAAAAATCATAGTTCATAATGTCTACAAAAGAAAATGTCCGATCATTGATCTAGATTGTCCATCATATGCATCCCACCTTTTACGGTCCATACCTCTCAAAAATCATTGTGATTGAATGATCCTAACCATTTATCAATTGTTTAGAGACAGGATAGGCTATATTGGTTATAATAGAAAAGGTCCAATCACTAATCATGACCGTCCAACATGTCTGCACCTGTATGGCATCCTTTTATATATATATATATATATATATATATATATATATATATATATATATATATATATATATATATATATATATATATATATAGTTAGTCAAATGACCCTAACCATTTGATGAAAGACTCGGAGAATGTGTGGTTCTGAAAAGGTGCAATCACTGATTTGGCACAAGCATCATGTGCGCCCTACATTTGACACCCATCTTTGTCCAAAATCATTTTGATGGGATATCCTAACCATCTAATCAATGGTTTAGAGATTGGACAGTTGACGATATTGATTGGATGATGAAAGGTTTGTGTGGCGCATCTTTTATGGCTCATTCTTGTCAAAATTTACTTTGATTGGCTCATCCTTGCTATACGATCAATGACCAGAAGAGTGAATGTTCCATTACCAACATGGTTCGAAAGCTAATATGGAATTAATGTACATCATATGCATCCCCCGCCTTTGATAGTCCATAGCTTTCGAATGGTGCTTTGATGTATTGATCCTAACCATTTGATCAATTTGTAGGAGAAGAGATGGTGTAAAAGGAAGAGCAGAGGTGAGATTAATAAAATAAAGACAAAAAAATTTCTTTGAAAATAATATTTTAGAGGGAAAAATAAGAAAATTTTGGAGGAGATTTTTCTTAAGAAATCTTTTTCAAGAAATTCTAATTTCTTGGAAAGTAGGAAATTGGAATTTCTTGAAAAGATTTCCCAACTAAATACTTTCTAAGCTCTAGAAGGCCATATTTAGAAAATAAAAGGAGAGTAATATTTTTTCTGTAACTTATGTTTTGAGAAATGTTTTTCACTAAAAGGTAAACTCTCATTTACGAAAAATCTTACTTTTAAGGAAAATATTTTCCACCCAAATGTGATGTTCTAGGAAATTAAGTTCCACCCAACTACTTTTAAAGCTCCTAAATAGTAAAAAATAAAATAAAAATAAAGAAATATTTATTGCTCGTTGGTTTGAAATGTTATGTTGATCTACTCTTAGATGTATGCCACTATTCCTATTAATTTAAATAGTTTAAGAGGTGGTACTTTTAGGATTTTTTATATGCAATGGAAAATAAATTTTTTGAAAAAAATCAGATTTTAAATTTATACTCTTATAAATTTCTATTTAAATATTTTCAAATTTCTAAAATAGAAAAGTTTGAATCCTATGACAAGTATTTACCAAAATAGTGTTGCTGTTAAACTTTCAATTTGTCAATTCTCTTCTAATCTATCCACGGTGAAGGAAAAGATGAAGGCCACGCATTAACCTTTGGAGTAAGGTTAGTGGGAATGCTAGAACTATCCACGCAAGTGGACCTTGCATGTGTGGAACATGTGATGCATGGAAGGAGATATAAGTTAATCTCTCTCTCTCTCTCTCTCTCTCTCTCTCTCTCTCTCTCTTTGTGTGTGTGTGTGTAAGTGTGCGCGTGCATGAGTGTCTATGTGTATGTGCAAATGTATATATGTGCACTCTATAGGTGGCACCAAGGGGGGCGTCCAAGGCTATCTTTTTGCCAATACTCTCCCTTTGGATATGATTTATATATTATGGAGGAATTAGGGTTTCAGAGAGGCACCAATGATGCTATTTTTCCATCCCACAACATTTCATATGCCTTATCACATTAAAAGTCTATGCTCATAACTTATCACATGTATCCAAATTAATCAATCAAATCCTTCTATTGTCATAGCCATCCATCATTGACCCAATACTCATGTACATCAAATGGTAGATCATATTAGATAACCAAAATGTGCAATCAAAACCATTCTAACGATTAAAACAAAAGTTTGATAGTTCAAAATATATTTGTAAAATCTTTTGAATACTAGGCCCAATAGAAAACCACGTGATAAACATCTAATCTTTAAGATCTAAAACATAAGCGAGTTCCTGAGAAATAAGTGAATAACTTATTGGCCTATGTGGGTCTCAATGGACTTTCATGATTGCACCCATGCCATGCACACTCACTTTTGTTGGCCACATGATGGTCTTGTAAATAAGCCAAGATCTTAATTCCTCTCACACGTTTTAAGGTTTAAAAATTAGTCCAAGCTAATACACCCTTAAGTTGATTGTAGTCCATGCATGATCGGTCTCCTAGTATAGAGACTTGACCTAGATCTGCCAATGCAAGTGCCCAACATGTCCAAAACAGGAGCCTATATCTGTGGCACACTCTCACTCCTACATAAGGGTTAAACAAAGGCATACTTGACTAATCATCATACTTGACAGTGGAGAATTTTTCATCTTGATTCGTCATGAGTTTCCCTCATATCAGATAACCATATATAAAGTAACAACCATAGGTCTATCGTATAATCTATTAGGTGGTCGTGGTATAACAAAGTATTGATATACATGCATAGCTCACAATTCTCTCTTATTTATTGATTGTTGTTTCCAACCTCAAAATCATAAGGATAACCATAAGAATTCCTCTATTTGAACCCATGTTTATACATGTTTGGGATACTCCCACATATTAACCATGACATAATTACATATCTATTTAAGATCCATAGTCATTATGATTTATGGTCAAGATCACCAACATCACTCGATAACATTCATGTAAGATTTACATTGGTTTTTCATGGCCCAACTCTAATAGCTTTTGTCTATTGCATATGAGGGTGCTTTAATAATTTATAGGGGAATATATATGTTGTGACTTGCTCCATCCCCTCAATTTGTAGTTAGTGGGGGCACATATTCAATGATGGCAATTGTTTACTTATTTGACCACATTATGGACACCACATGCCTATATATAACTTGGAAATGAATAGGTCATAAAAGCCTACCCACATGAACATACAATTGTTGCATGGGTCTATTTATGTCCGATTTAATTAATTGTGTTAGAACTAACGACACAGATGATGCTACGTGGTAGCAAAATCTCAACAAGAGACAGACAAAAGTTTTCTTTAACTGCCTTGATGACCAAAGGAAATCAAAATCATTAAAGTCATGATTAACCCAAAAAGAATAACTCCAAGTAGCTACAACGATGATAAACATGTCTGTATCTTGCTCATGTGGCAAAGTTGGCTAATCAATACCATAGCAGCCTTATGACCGAAGTTAGATTTTGACCCAAACATGGTTCCGACAAGTTATGCATTTGACCATTGCACCTTAACATCATGTAGAGGCATTATGGCTGAAAAATGCTTGAGGAGCAAAGTGACAACTATGCTAAGTTGGCAGAATTTTACGGTGCAATATTCACATTGGTGTGGAAAAAGGAATAATTGTCATCAACAAGTGGCATCTTGAGAGAGATTCTCATCCACATAATAGGAACAGGATGCCACGCAACCAATAGCTAACCTATGATAAATGACCAATATACGTGGAGTCATTTGATAAGGCATAATTGTCTTCGAGCCTAAATGGTTATTTCCACATCAGTAGATAGGAAGAGTGACTATGAAGATCTCTCTCCAATAACAACTCAGATATAGGGTTTTACCATCTAAACCACAAATGCTACATCATTGAGAGATATCATTGTAAGTTTTTAATTTTATTTCAATTCAATATAATCGAGTTCTTTTTACTCTCACATTGCATGAATTAGATTATCTCCGCTATTATGATGAGTAAAAGTCCTTTTGGTTGGAAAAAAAAACTCATTAGAAGGACGAACCCTCGCCTTTACACATCGTCTAATTTCATTTATAGGTGGTTGAATAAACAACCAAATTACTTCGGTTCTCGATCATATATGACTGCTCACGGTCTCTCTGTTTATTTGGGCACTTAGTATCATAGTCGTTTAGCTCGGATCAAGTTGTAAAAGGCTTTAGCATGCCCGACACCATTTGGTCAAACATTTGGCACATATTATACCAAAGGTACTAGACCCTACCTCTTAACAATCTCCTAAAACATTCAATCTCTTGGATTGATATATTACTTTTCCCTCGTGGCTCAAGGTGGGTGTCAAGTTGTATTTGTAGAGTTGGTAAGATAAAATTACAAGCAAAGATAAGTACAGTTACAGTTGAGGTGAGCATCTTGAACCCAATCGAGCATCCTCTATACTTGACCCAACCTAACCCATTTACATGCGATTATTCTCCACCCGACCCGCATTTGCTCAACTTGAATTCAAATCAGGTTGGCATTTCTCAACTCAGTCATAGCCCCAAGACCCTGACAACCCAACTCTACCCAAACTCGAGTTGAGTCAGTTAGGTTCAAGTTAACTTGAATCCAAGTTGCAGCCCTATTGGGCAAAGATAGGAAAAATCAGTAGTGGCAGCTCAGATTGAGTGTAGGTTGGGGATCTCGGGCTTTGATCGATTTGGGATGGGGGAATGTGTTAAAAGAAAAGAAATCATGCGGGGTGGGGTTGGTGTGCCACACTGTACCACCACCGTGTGTTGACGTCACCAAGTTTTATGGGCACAACATGGCATATGTGTTATATCCAAAAACGTTCGTCCAGTTGTCAAGACTGTCTTAGGGCTTGATCTCCAAAATGAGCTAGATATAAAACTCAAGTGGACCACACCACAGATTGCAAGGGATTAAACATCTACCATTGAAAACTTCTCAAGGTTCACAGAAGTTTTGGATCAATTTGATATTTGTTTTTTTCCCTTCATCCAAGTCTGTGTGATCTAGGAAGGTTTCAACGGTGGGAGTCATTGTCTTTACTGCTTTTTATCGTGTGGTCCACTTGAGTTTGGATCTGCCTAATTTTCCGACTCATGTCCTAAAATCATGATATCGCAAAATAGGCAAATGGTGTGAATATAACACATACATCATGATGGGCCCCACCGAACTTGGTGATGTCAACACACTACTGAGGTTGGTGAGGTGTTATCCTAACCGTGTGGGGCCCACCTTGATGGTTATATATATATATATATATATATATATATATATATATATATATCCACACCATCCTTTTATCATCTCATTTTAGGACCTAATCCAAAACTAAAGAAGATTCAAATATCAAGTGGACTATACCATTAGAAAACAATGATGAATGAAACTTTTGGTGTGGCCTCAAAAGTTTCAGATCAAGCTGATATTTGTATTTTCTCCTTATCCATATCTTATTCACATTATTAATAGGTTGGTTTGTAAATAAACATTAGGAAAACCTTATGATAGGCCTTTTGGAGTGGTACTCAATGGAGATCCCTTATGATAGACCTTATGATAGATCTACTTGTGCTATGGATTTACTTCATTATTTTGGGTACGCCAAACTAACGGATGAAGTGGATTTCTCATGCATATACATGTGGAAGGCATTCACACAAAAACAGTGGAATGATAATTATATTAGTTGATGAGGTAACTTTTTGAAAATCTTTGTTGAAAAGGGATCAGGATGATAGTTAGATAGGTCTTTTTTTTTTTTTTTTTTTAATTGGCAAGAAAAAATAAGAATCAGGCATGCGAGAAATAAAAATAGCGAGGCAATTCCAATTTCCCGACAAGTGCGAGAAGACGCAAGAAAGGCGGAGACGCTGTAGAGGGCGGGCAGCGGGCAGCTGACCGTAGCGATTGTAGGGCGGAAAGGGTTGGTACTTAGTACTGAAAACTGGCCGAGCCTGCTCCTGAACCGAGCATCGGTGCAGTAAACAGGGAAAGAAGGGGTGCGCACTTTAAAATTATGCGGGTGCGCACGTTAAGGGGATGAGAAAAGCCCGGATGTCTCCTTCCACCCATCTGCCGGCTAAATCGAGGGCTGGCAGCAGTCATGGTCTCCAAATCCCAGTCATTCCCGTTGTCTCTTTTTGACGTTATAAACCCTAGTTTCCGACGCCTTTTTTTGACACCTAAAACCCTGCCACCGATGGGTTTGATAGAATGCGCTGCGCTTCTCATCCATCAAGCGGGACCTGGTTTCCACCGTTGGATGGCGCACATGTCAGGGATCCGGTCCATTCATAAGTTAGTGTACACTGTAAAATGTTCGTCTTCTTATCAGGCAAGGCAAATTGTACTTACATATGAAAATGGATTATGTGAGAAAATTCCAACGGTCTGGATTCAATCTGTATGTACAGGTTACTTATTATTTGTACCTCCCTCGGTTTTGGTACATGGCATATTCACAGCGTGCCCTAGCTAATAAACGGACCAGATCTATCACGTTTGTGCCATCTGACTGTGGAACCAAGCTCCGGACAGTAGCCGTGATGCTGGGCCCGTTCTATCAATATATCCAGACAGTGGAGTGCGTATGAGTGATGTCTTACCTTGAAGCATTATCAGCTATGTGACAAATATCGTACAGATTTTCAAAAATAGTAAAATTTGAGAAATTTGTTATATAAATAATTTTTAATTTTTAATTAAAAATTATATTTAATAATTAAACTACGTATTTTGGACTTTTTTTTGACAATATTGGAAAAACATTAAAGTTTAAATATCTCCCGAGAAACTTCCTGACCGAGAAATTGCCGAGAAGAAGAACGAAATTTGTCGCCGTGCTTGCAGTAAAAAATAAAAATAAAAAAATTTGTCGAGACGGATTGAAGGGGAGAGTAACAGTACACGTGTGATATGACTGATGTGTTGATGGGGATGCCAACACGCGGATTAGCTATCAGTATCTATCTCAGTTACTGAAGTGACGTCATCAAAGTTATGTCGGCCAACCATGATGCATGTGTTCTATCTACACCGTCCATGCATTTGGAGAGATCATTTTAGGCCGTGAACCATGGAATGAGTCAGACCGACTTTTTTCTATGGTAGGGTCCACTTGAGCTTTGGATCTACCTCATGTCATAGCTTATGCTTTGAAACTCTCTTTAAATAAACGGATGGTGTGAATACAACACATACATTATGGTGAAGTGACAGAACTTTTTGGCGTCACTTCAGTAGGTAGATAGCTAAGAAGCAGTGTAGCTAATCTACGTCCATGCATATTAGGCCACTCGACTCGCCAGGTGGATACCACGTGCTTGTTAAATGGAGATGATCTGTGGTTTCCTTTCTAACCGCCATTTTCACATACACGGGTGGTTCTCCTCATGAGTGGACGGTGAGATTTTTGGAATTTGTGGATGGGACGTACCCTTCTAACGTGCTATATCGCTGGATTATTTTAGAATAAGAACACAACAATGAAGTAGAGCCAAAGATCAAGTGTACCATTAAAAATTTATTAGCAGCTACGTAAATTTTGAAACAGGTTGATATTTTTTTTATCCGTTTATCTACAGGTTGGATGACAAATAAACATTATTATGGCTGCTTTCCCTACCGTGGTTCACTTGAGCCTTGGATTTGCCTCATTTTTATGTTGGTTCTTAAAATGCTATAAAAAAAATAAAAAAAAGTGCTGGTACCTTAAAATGATCTGAAAAAAAAAAAAGAAAAAAAATGTATAAACAGCATGAGTAAAACTCATACATAACAGTGGACCCATAGCCATGCCTGAATGAATTATCATCCAAGCGCTTCCTTGAAAATCATCCATAACTTGCATAAAACCATCCAAATTAGGGGCTGATTCGGTTGGAATATAGGCTAACAGATGCAGAGTATCTACCACTGATCTATGGATTGAAACGCTGTGACTTTTCAACTGACATGGGGATTAGACAGCTTTGAATGAATTGTTAGGTAAGAAAAACTGACATCACTGCTAAATCTAGCGAAGACGTAACCGAATCACCTGAATCACCCCACCCAAACATCAAATCGCAGTCGCAAGAAAACAACTGCACATAGGAAGCTTTTTGGAGCCAATTGAACTAAGATACATGCCACGTGTACAACCTTTAAGCATCTCTATGTCTCGCCCATTGAATTTGGTAACTAAAAGTAGCTAGTGGATTTGTCACGTGCAACAAGTTGTCCACCATATTATAATGATGGTGACTCATTATCCTCACACGTGGCATTCATTTATATCTTATTAAAACTGCCTAAATTTTGACAAATCTGGTGGATGGCTGTATCTCTAATATCATGCTATTCAAAATGGGTGGTTAAAAGTAAAAAAAAAAAAAAAAGTAACTGTGGAAGATTTTGGTTATATATATCCAACATTCAAAGTTGATGTATAGATAATTTGGACGGTATGGATTGCTTTAAAACTACCTCATGCTTCAGTTAAAGAATTACCACATTATTTTTATAGAGAAATGGCGGTTTAACGATCATACTGCTGGGAGCGGATTAGGTGTTACGGTAGGGCCCAACTTGAACTATGTGTTGTATATCCATGCCGTCTATCAGTTTTTCCAGCTCATGGTTTCAAAAATGAAGCAGATCCAAATCTCAAGTGGAACACACAACACAGTAGGGATTAAATGCCCACCATTAAAAACAACTTATATTCACACAGTTTGACGAAGCTGAATTTGTGTTTTCCTTTATCCAGGTCTGTGCGACCTTATCAACAGGTTGTATGGCAAATAAACATTATGGTGGGGCACCTCATGAAGTTTTAATGTTGGGCTTTCAATTACCACTTTTTCCTGTGGTGTGGTCCACCTGGAGATTTGGGCCAGCTTTATTTTGGGACCACGCCCTAAAATGAATTGGAAAAACTTATGGACGTCGTGGGTACATAGAGCATACATAAAGGTGGACACATGTTCATGGCAACAACCACTCAGGTGTTAGCTGGTTAAAACCTAATCCGCTCCCCATGGTCCAACCTCCAAAGAAGGTGTTCTCCCAGCAGCCTCATCTCTCAATTGCCCATGTGCCTTTATTTGATTTTAAAACCTTCTAAAATCGTCACTGATTAGGAAGTGTCTGTGCTTTTTTTTTTTTTTTTTTTAATGCTTTTAAAACTACTACTAAAGGAAGGGTTTTTAGGGGGTGTTTGATTTTAACTACGCCGGTGTAAATTGTGGGAAACGAGTAATTATTACTTTCCAGGGTAAGCCCACGGGGTTCCAAGCAATTCACTGTTGCCACTTCCTCTGTTTGAATTGTCTTGGAAATAGTGAAAGCAATTTGTCCTGAGAATGTATACTGTTTGAAAAGGTGTTTTGGTGGGGGAAGAACTTTGGCTTCTCTGGTATGGTGCTCCCATCATGCCACTGTGCCAATGTTCAGTCTGTTGGCTCAGCAACAGGTGATCGCGCCCCAGATTATAACGGGAGCGGATTCGCTATGACCCAGATGCACAGATATCCTTGTGCCCGGAGCTGTATGGGGCCCATACAGATGTCCATTATAAATCCACTCCGTCCATCTGTTTTGAAAGACCACAACAGTACAGTATTATAAAAATCACAGAGATCCAATACTATTTCTGGGTGGGCCATACGGTGGGCCATACCACCTGAGTATGCGTTCTAATTGAACAATTATCGATATAAAAAATGCGGACACCGTCACCACTATTTTTTCTTCCAGTATATCGGAATCGTAATAATTCTTACCGCTGTTTGGATGGCATATAAACATCATGGTCAGTCCCAGGAACCTTTCAATGGTGGATGTCGGATTTCCCACTGTTTTGCTGGTGTGGCCCACCTGAATTTTTGATCTGCGTGATTTTTATAATTCCGTCCTAGAATTTTCCATACAAATAGATGGACGGAGTGGATGTTTATTGGCCATCTCCATGGGCCCCACCAAAACAAATCCGGTCCCACGCTGACCACCGACGGTTCTACCGTTTCTCGGCGAGTAGCAATTATTGACCTCATGGACCGTCCCAATATCTCACAGTGAAGTAGAGCACATCTAGCTACCAGATTTTGAAATTCCCTACGTCCCTGCACACATCCATTAGATATAATCCAACCAACTGTAACTCAATACAACAACAACCCATCACGTAAACAAAACATGGAATTTCCAGCTAACACTAGGGTCGTCCATCCTGTACGACATATTAAGTACGTTGTTGTCCAAAAAAAAAAAAGAAAAAAAAAACCATAAACAGAGCCTTCACACTAATGTCCCTAATGTCCAAAAATTACAAACCGTAGTATATCTATTTTAATTTGCCAGAAGGGGTGCTGGCAAAATCTGGTTTGCGTGAAAACCTGAAAATCTATGTCAGTGACCAACAGACATGTGCGAGCAAAGACTTAACGGTAGATGAGGAGGCTGACTGTAAATATAAAGACTGCTATGGTGCATATGAAACCAAAAATCGCAGAATCATCTTCTGAGTTGCGGCTGCTCTCCCCTACCTCGAATGACGCTGCCGAGATCTCGATACCTGCGTTCATTTGTGTGTGTGCTCGGCGCGGAGTAGGTCCTTCAAAACCCTGATGTGGTTCAGTTTGGTCTGCATGTACTGCTTCCGGCAATTGAGGCATTGCCACATCATGGTATTGATGGATCTCTCTGAATGTATCCCAAGCGAGTGTAGCATCTTCAATGGTGCGGTAGGATTTGAACACCGCCCTGCTGAAGCCGTCGACCTGCCCTGGATGTCTTCTCAACATTTGGGCTATATTGATTGATACACTTGTATGCGTTTTCCTCAAGGGTTGGATGAAGCAGAAGCATTGATTTTAATCAATACATGGCACTGGCAAATGGAAGGTCTAGACATGGATCCAAATCATCCACCTAGTGGGTCAGGTAGAGAATGGCACAGACTTGAAAAGGCACGCCTTTAGAATGATCTCCAGCTATTAGTATTTCCTGTCGATATGGAATACTATTTTCATTTTCATCATCCGTTATATGTGGGCCACATTGATTGAGGACTAAAATAGTATGTTCAGTCTGTTTTTTCGACCATGCGTGATTCATAGAGATTACCCACTAGATGCACGGTGTGGATGTAACTTGAGCAATGGGTGTTGAAGGAATGGGTTACAGATGCCCTTCCGAGTGCAGAGTTGAAGGCAAAACTCCTATCCATAAGTTTTGCCAACAGTGATCAGGATCATTAATCTAGTTGGCCAACATGAGGATGGGTCATAGTTGAACTTCACCACAATTCAACTACTGTAGCCAACTCGTCCCATCGTAGTTGGAAATAGATAGATTAAACAATATTGACAAAAAAGGAAAAGAAAGAAAGAGCAGTGGGCAGTGATCCAATTTTGAATAAATGAAAAATGCAGAAACTCGACAGCCCGGATAGTCCAGTCATTGGTTGTTTGTGCTATAGCACATGTACAGGATGGCCGACCTGATCAACAGTCTTCATCGCCCTAGAAATGTCCCATCTCTATGTCAAAGATGGAAAAAGAGGAACAAAACAAAACATCCACAGATAAAATTTTTTTTATCCATCATCATGAAAGTCTTTCCAAGTATGTTTAAGCTTGTAAATCTGTGGCGACGATACCGTTTCCCATGCCAGAGCCCAACTTGGAAAAGGGAAAACCCAATAAACGATGATTGTTGTCATCCGGCTGTTAGAAACAAATGATGGACTATTCACAGGAGTTATCACGGCGACTGTTCTCAAAGTTCTTGAAATCGGCCGGGAAGTATTGGCAGATCATCCACACCATACCATAAAAAACAAGAAGATGCATGCATGTTTAAGTAGTAAACACCAATCGGGGATGGCTTCTTACCTGGAGCGATGTTGGTTTCTGGATGGAGATTCGACGCTGACCGAAGAAGCGGAGGCGAAACCTGTGAAAAAAGAAGCAAATTATGAAAAGCAGAAATTTTGTATCCGATGAGGATGCGACTGGCAACAGACATCGTCATCTTAGAAGGAGAGGCTGATCTTCCAACGTTTTTCCAGAAAATCTTACCGTCTCGTTCACCTGCGGGGAAGGAGACGTTGTTCGGATTAAGATTGGGCGTCTTAAAGGATCACTGGGAAGGAGTCCTTTTTTCTGTAGACCTATGGACCACCGAAACGAATGGAGCCGTCTCTTCGACTCCTCGAGCACAGCAAGATCGTCTGCGGATTTCCCTTGGAAATCGGCTGGACGGAGATGACGTCATCAAAGTAAATACGTTGATGGCTGCAGGTGCATTTACACCCACGCACCAAACAGATGGCGAGAGTAATAATTCCGTCCTTACGTGTATTTTCACCCGAGTAATTAAAATCAAACACGCCTAAGTTAATGTTTTTGTTGGAGAATTCCAACGAGTATATGATATTCTTACCAAAATATTTCTTTGACTCTATGAAAGGAGGATGAAAAGTCAAAATTGCCCTCATGAGGAGATTTATGCATGCAGAACTTAAAGCCGTCATTTCACCGGCATGGAAGGAAATTAGGCTTTTAAAAACAAGAAGCTATATAGGCCTTAACTTGTGTTTCCAAAAATCTAATTCATTCACTAGTTGCGAGATCTAATTTTAGGCCTACAATTAAAAAGCTATAGATTTAGGTGGACCAAACGATTGGAAACAATGTTGTAACAATGCCCACCCGTCAAAATATTTCCCTCGGTGTGACCCACCTTAATCATGGGCCCTAGGCTTAAAAGTTTTTGTGGAATCTAATGGTTGGAATTGATTTCATATACCAACATGGTGGGCCTTGAAAAATCAATATATTGGACATCTCTCCTAACTGCTTCCTTTGGTGTGGCCTATATGAATCACAAGTCAGCCTGATTTTTTTGCCATGGGCATATATAACGTTAGATTACACATCTAATGATTAAAGTAAATTTCATATACACATCATGGTGAGCCCCACCAGAAAATGGCATTGGCTTCCAAGGGCGGAGCCATGTAGGGGGGGGGGGGGGGGGGGGGCAAATGCCCCTCCTGAGTTTTCAACCATGTGAGTACAATCCAACAGGTTCATGTTGTGTGGTCCAGTTGAGCCTTCGATCTACCTCCTTTTTGGGCTCAAGCCTAAAAATGATCTGTCAAAATAGATGAACAACATGGATAAAACATATAGATCTCCGTGGGGCGCCCTATAAAGCCCCTGACAGGACTGTTTGTTTTTAGCTAAGTACTAGTGGGAGGCAGATTTCCTACTAAAGGTTTCTCATAAAGTTCCTGCCTAGGGAAGTTAAGTGGGGCCCATCGTGATGTTTGTGATCGATCCACCACATCCATTAATTCATTTTTTCTACTTAGCTTAGGACATGAGACCAAAAATGAAGCAAATCTAAAACTCAAGTGGGCTAGACGAGAGGAAAAAGTGGGGATTGAGCAACCATCACTGAAACATTCATATGGTACAAAAGTTTAGTATTAAGCTAAGTTTTTGTGTTTTCAGCTCATCCCAATAGAAATGACCTTATAAATAGTTTGGATGGCATATAAACATCAAGGTGGACCTCAGGAAGGTTTCAATGGCAGGCATCCACCACCCCCCCCCCCCCTCAACACCCACACACACACTATTGTAAGTTTTGGATCTGCCTAACTTTTGGTCTCCCGTCCTAAAATGAGTAGGAAAAACAAATGGACCATGTGGATTTATCGAAAACATCATGGTGGGCCTCACGTAACTTCCTAGCATAGGAACTTTCTTCAATGGCATTCGTAGAAAATCTGCGTCTCAGACGTGGATTAGTTAGTCACGGGCTCAGTAGCGATCTTGCTACTGAAGTGACGCACCAAGTTCTGCCTAACTATTGTAAGTTTTGGATCTGCCTAACTTTTGGTCTCCCGTCCTAAAATGAGTAGGAAAAACAAATGGACCATGTGGATTTATCGAAAACATCATGGTGGGCCTCACGTAACTTCCTAGCATAGGAACTTTCTTCAATGGCATTCGTAGAAAATCTGCGTCTCAGACGTGGATTAGTTAGTCACGGGCTCAGTAGCGATCTTGCTACTGAAGTGACGCACCAAGTTCTATGGGCCCCACTGTTATGGGTAAATCTAAGCTAACAAGACAGGTCAGATCGAGGACCCATGACGCCAGAGAGCCTAAAGCATAACTATTACAAAGTGACCTAAGATATTCCTCGCGATCAGCAGAGGATCGAGGTCGACTTGGATGAGAGGTCAACAACCATAGGTCGGCAGCCACAGGTTGACATTAGCAACCACCAACTTGGACCGACCTAATCTCGAGGAACTGTAAGTGAGCATGTCGGCGAGGATCAAGGGATATGGCCCAAAGAAGTTAGAATCGGGTGAAGGGTGTAATTGTCAAATCACCGAAGATTACGCCTAGAGCGAATATCCCGTCGTTGATCAAGGGATCTCCAACTCTCAAAGCAACTTATAAATAAGGATCAATCTTTATCGAAAGGGGTAAACAATTCTTTCCTTGTAAACCTCTTCCCTAAGGTCCAAATATTGACTTAAGCATTGGAGGGCTAACGGTTGAATCCCAGCCAACCCCCTCCCCCCCCTTCTTTGTTTTGGCGAGTCTTAGGACGGAAAGATCTACATTCTACCAACATCTCAATTCATTGGAGAGGACCGTTGAAGAGATTATCTGTTGACCAATTTTCGGTACAAACAGAACATGATGTATGTGTTGTATCCACACCGTCCAACCATTTGGAGAGATCATTTTATGGCTTGAACACAAAGAATGGGGTAGATTCAAAGCTCAAATGGAGCCCACCACAGAAACATGGGGGCAGTGGTGCCCACCATTGAAAATCAAGTTGACTTGTGATTCAGATGGGCCACACCAAAGGAAATAGTTGGGAGAAATGTCAACATTCAGTTTTTATAGGGCCCACCATGACAAATATACGCCGCTCCAACCATTAGATTCTATAAAAGCTTTCAGGCATAGGGCCGAAGAATCAAGACAATCTATGATTCAGTTCTGTCACACAGCGGGAAACAATTTTGAGGGTGGGCATCGTCTTACACACTACTTCCAATCATATTGTCCAGGACTAGTTTTTGACAACTATGCCTAAAATTAGGTCATGCAACTAGAAAGTTTTTGACAACTATGCCTAAAATTAGGTCATACAACTAGGAAGTTTTTGACAACTATGCCTAAAATTAGATAATGCAACTAGGAATCTGATTAAATTTCAGAAACATAACATGGTGGGTCAAACCCATGCAATTGACCCCTTCTATGGTACTCAACAGATTCAGTCAAGTTGAAGTGTTTATTGTGTTCAGTTAGGCCGTGAGCATGAGCCCACCTTAATGTTTGTGTTGTATATCCTCTTTGTCCATCTATTTTGCCAGCTCATTTTAGGATGAAATGGATCCAAATCTCAGGTGGACCACGTAAGAGGAAACAATGGTGATTGGACTGCTACCATTAAAAAGTTTCTAGATCACATCATAATATTTATTTTCCATCCAACCTTTTGATAAGGTCACATAAACCTAGATCAAGACGTTACACAAATATCAGCTTGACCTAAAATTTTTACAACCCACAAGAAGCTTTTAATGGTTGATCACCATTGTTTCCTATGGTGTGGTCCACTTGATATTTGGACTTGCTTCATTTTTTGGGGCCACGCCCTGCAATAAGCTTGAAAAAAGATGGACATTGTGGATACACATCACATACATCAATGCCAGCCATATAGGTAAAATGCTAAATTATTAAATGCGAACGCGCTAACATGAGTTGGGGAAAGACGCGCTTCCAGTTTTTAAAGCGTAATTCCGTTCCACACTGGGGCAAAAGGACAGTAGCTTAGGTACGGCCCTGGCCTCACCCAAGATAATGCAGCCCTTACTGTGGGGCCCACCTTGATGTATTTATTGTATATCCATGAAATCCATCCGTTTTGCCAGTCATTTTAGGCAACGAACCCAAAAATGAAGCAAATTCAATTCTCTAAGTGGACCATACTAAAGAAATAGTGGCGATTGAATGCCCCACCACTAAAGACTTCCTAGATCCTATCCAAATGTTTCTGTAATGTTTATTTGTCATCCAACTTGTTGATAAGATCACATAAACCTAGATGAAAAGAGAGAGAGAAAAAAAAAACGAAAATATCAACTTGATCCAAGACTTTCGGTGGCCCACAAGAAGTTTTTAATGGTTAATCACCACTGTTTCCTATGGTATATATGCTCCACCTCAGATTTGGATCTGTTTCGTTTTTTGCCTCATACCCTAAACTGATGTGGAAAAACGGATGGACAGTGTTAATCTATAGAACACGTACATCAAGGTGGGCCCAACAGTAAGGGCCACACCGTCTTGGGTGAGGTCAGGGCCACACTTAATCCACACTCAGGAAAGACGGGGCTTTAAATTCTGCAAAAATCTTGTCGGTCAGAGGATGTTTTGACAAATATGGAAAGTTAAAGCATGTTGTGGAAATATCATATGCACCCGGGAATTTTTCAGTAAAACCTCCTAAAACTAGGACCATGCATTATTTATCCAAATATTTACTGTTTTACTTTATAAAACTTGTTTAGTTTTTAATATTCTTTTCATTTTTCAAGCAAATTTCGATCTGCAGAATCTTGGAAAAATCATCATGCCTTTGCCACAGCCTATGAAGCCCGTTTTGGGTAGAGAATAAGTAAAAAAATCACAATACAAGATTTTCTTAAGCGTCCAATGAATTTGAATAAAAATTACAAATTGTCTTCTCAGTAAACAATTTAGTCAAAACCAATGATAGATTCAAGATCGTCCAACCATTTGAATTTTTAGCCATGCTAAATCAACGGCACCAATGTCTCGAAATTTGCGTTCGAGGTGCATGCAGCCCACGTGCAATGCGTGTGAGTCACCATGATTTAGTGAATTTACTAATGAGAAAGTGGATGTTTGGATAGGAGTCACCAATCTTATTACTTACCTGCTTCATACGTGCTAATTAAATAAAAGAAAGTGGATGTTTGCATAGAAGATGCCGCCTCCATGCAGCTCTCTCCTGATATTTAGATTTATTTCTCACTTTTCTCACTTTTTTTTATTTTCTTGAAGATATGTCTGCGTAATCTGTTATGTTTAAAATATTATTCTAGTGATCCAATGAACTAGGCAATGAAAGATGTGCTAGTTACAACAAAAAAGGCCAAAAAAAAAAAAAAAAAATGGACATGTGAGATTGATGAGCACTAGATGAGTAGACCCACTTGATTTTTGAGCCATTGAATCTTAATAGTAACCAATGCTGATAAATCACTATAGTGATCAACACGCCAAACTTCTTTTTTTACACACCACAATATGCACTTAAACCCATGACATCAGTGCTAAAATTCACGGAGTCTACCATCAAGCCATGGATAGCAACGCACCAAACTTAAAATTAGCTTTGGCCCTGATTTTAAACTAGTCAAGCGGGGCCAGTCAAGCAGCCCTCATAGAAAATGTTGATTTTGCTTGACGAAGCCTTGTCCATGCAATATCCCCATAAATAGCCCTAGATGCTATACAAGTGTAATGTTTTAGTATGCATGTGTGATAATCCTTTCATCTAACATGAGAAGGTACTCTTACTGATCCTCTTCAGACAATTGAGTTAATATAGGATCGCCCAATGCATACATGGTGCCGGTATGATTATAAGTTCGATCTTGCATGGAAATTTTGTATGCGCTCATGTCTTCATGCATGTGCAGAAATTAGGTAATTTTAAACACCTCTCCTCTATTTTGGATTATTGAAAGTACCTTATCTTTGGTTTACAAATTCGTTGTAGATTCTTTCACACAGCTAATTAGCATTGTCGTCACCCTATCTTATAGGTGACTAGCTGTAGACATGTGGGCTTATCATGGAATCCAACCCATTCGTCATGGTTAGTCCACCATGAACATGAAAAATCCGAAAATCAAGCCGATCCAACCATTAGGTGGCCTGGCCCTGTAAATTTAGGGGTTTGTGGGTAGGTGGCCTACCAAATGATTGTATTAGCCTGATTTTCTTGGCATCCAATGTTTATGATAGAGGGAGCCTAGCTAGACAGGTTGGATGCGTACTAAAGGGCCTAACAAGCTTGGTTTGACTTGTTCAATATGTGGGCAGGCCTATTTCAAGATTGGCTAGTAAGGTTTGATCAAGGGCATTTTTGTTCAAATACCAGATCTTGCATAAAGGAGGATGGTCAGGCACAGTTTGGACTCCGGCCAGACCATGCATATCATCAAGGCCTGAGCTTGGGCCTAGTTGTCATGGCCCATCACAGCCTTGGACAAGGCTCAGGCTTAGGTTTTACTTTGAGGGTCCGGCTGGGATGATCTTCAACCAGACTCTAGTCGGGCCGTCAACAACTCTATTAATGCATAACAGTGGCCCCCATGTGCGGCAACAAGGTTATTTATGGCATTTGGTGCAGACCCTTCCAATGCCTCTTGCAGAGAGGGAGGTACTTGAAATAATCCAAACTAGGGCATAGTTGTTTTGAATTGTCAGGAACCCTAGAGGAGGTGCTAACCATGATAGGAAGACTCGGTTAGTGTGCTTACTCATGTAACTCTCCACATGAGCATTTTCATCTCCTTGATCTCCCTCTCTCAGAAATCCTCTGCAATACCTATGTTGGACCCATGTTAATTAACCTTTTTTTTTTACACATGCACCCACATACTCACACCACAGTGGGATTTCACCACAATGGGCACTCGAACCCATGATCTTGTGTTGAAACTCTTGTGACTCAACCGCCAAGGCAGAAGTAAGGACCCAGAACTTGTATGCCACATTCAGTCTAGCTAGCTCTTACACTTCATGTTACTAAACAAGCTCAAACATCAAACCCAACAAAAACTCAGGTGGGAAACTCAGGTGGGCCAGTCACCATTGAAATCTTCTGAGGGCCACTGTGTTTCTTACACTCCATCTAACTTTTTGATTAGAAGATAATTGTGTTTTGGATTAAGTTGATATTTGTGTTTTACATCTGTAGATGTTTCTATGAACAGGTTGGATGGCAAATAAACATCATGGTGGGCCCTATGAATATTTCAATGGTGGGTATCATTATCCCCACTGCTTTATGTGGTGTGGTCCACTTGCTTTGGATATGCCTCACTTTTGGGCTCATTCCATAAAATGATATTGCAAAATGACATCATGGTGGAGCCCATAGAGTGCCACGTAAACACAGTATCAACTGCCGTTCTATGTTTTAGACATCGCAATCCCAACAGAATTAAACTTCCAGAAAGCCAGGTATGAATGTAAGTCTATCGGATCCTCTTTGTGACAGGATTGAGTAGGGTAGAACACAGCACATGCGCTGGTATTATGTATACATGGAAAAACTCTATGAGCCCCACCATAGTGTACATGTTTTATCCATGAGTTCATTTATTTTGCCAGATCATCCTCGGCATGAGCCCGAAAATGAGGCAGATTCAAAGTTCAAGTGAACCAGACCACATGAAGCAGTGGGAATAATGACGCCCACCGTTGAAACCTTACTAGGGCCTACCATGATGTTTATTTGTCGTCCAAACTTGTTCATAAAGTCACACAAACATGGACATGGGAAAACACAAATATCAGCTTGATCCAGAACTTATGTGCCCTCCACAAGCCCAGCCCCACCCCCCCCCCCCCCCCCCCCCCCCCCATGGATGGAACGTCAAGAAGAAAAAGAAGAAAACTTGATCCAGAACTTATGTGCCCTCCACAAGCCCAGCCCCCCCCCCCCCCCCCCCCCCCCCATGGATGAAACATCAAGAAGAAAAAGAAGAGGTACATCTCTCCCTCTCGCTCCATTTTCCTCAAAAGTCCCTTCTTTCCACTCGCATTTCCGGATATTTTTACGCATACTTCTAATATAATCAACCTATTAATGCACTTATTTTGCTGTTTCAATCACCCCCAGCTTTTCTCTACTAAAATCGAGGTGGGGTCTTTTTTAATTTCTTTTTTTTCTTTATTTTACAAAATTAGTTTAGACATGGTGCATGATTTATCTGCAGGTCAGTTTGCACTCCTCCCGTAAGTTATAACCCAATTCTTAGGTTTTGAAATTTTGTATTTCCCTTCTTTTTATTTTTTTATTGGGTTTTAGTTGGGTTTATGCTTTAGACTATTTAAAAATTAAAAACAAAAAACAAAAAAAAAAACAGCATTTTTCTGTTTCTGGGTGGTGAAAAATATAATTTTTGTTGGGAATAGGGACGCCAGCAGCGGAAGCAAAAGCTGTACAACACCACAGTAGAATATGAGAACAAACGAAAAACACAATGTAATTAAAACCACACAAGCATTTAACCATAAGAGATAATCCGATTTTACATGAAAAACCCCTCAACGAGTAAAAAACCACAGCACAAAGTGATCCACTATGATTAACAGAAGTTTACAGAGAATGAAGAAACAAAACGCTGACAAAAGAAATCTCCGAGCTACCCAAAGCTTATTCTCACCCCCAAAGCTTGTTCTCACATGAAATGGACAAGCACATTCCTTTTCTTCATTTCAGAGAATCCTAAACTTTCTCCAAGTTCTTTCTCTTACCTTAGAACCCTCTCAATCTATCTAGAAAACATGGCCTCAATGGCAAAACTACTAATCCTGCATTATACCCATTAAATAGGCATAAAACTGAAATTAAAAACCTTTTACGTAAAACTGCACAAGAGACCGACGCAATAAAAAACTTCTAGATTCGTCGTGTCCAGCCACACCATCGACCAGTCGCCCGACCAGTCAGAGCTCCTTGCAGACTGCTCTAAGGCACACGGAATCTGTCCAGCGGCCTCATTGTATATCTGGGCCAAACCGTCAGATCGGTTACCCGTTCAGTCTGAGCACCCAAACCGTAGACAGTTTGACGGCACTCCAATTTTTTGAGTCATTTGTACGAATTATGAGACAATGAATTTTGAGACATTCTCTCTACCTCTATATCCAGACGTGCGTCTCACGTGCCACACCCAACTAGTGACGTGTAAAAGCTCCGACCATGGGTAAGGCGACTGCATTTTTCTGGCAATGAAAATCCTAGTTAAGTTTGTCGACGGATTTGCTAACGTGTATCACGTGGGACCCACCCGGAAATTCAAGCCGCCCAATGAGATTCCCGAGCGGCCAGCCTTGCAGCAATATGGACAGAGAATCTCTGGTGGGATCCTGCACGTGTGCTGGCCACGTGCGGGGAAGGGAGCCAGCAAAAAACGTCTGTAACGTACCTTTTTATTTCATGGGGATGGGCGCCTAGAGTGCACTGACACCTAGAGAATTGCATCATCTCATCTGGATCGTCCATTCGATTTTACTTAATTTGTATGGGCTAACATGTAAAACTCATACTGATATGAGGATTCTAACCTTTCAAACGTTGCCATAGCCGTCGGTTTCCCAAGCTACTGATGGAATGGCTATAGCCGTTGATCAAAATTGTTCCTTGTGGGCTGCATATGTCAAAGTGAACTCGAAACAATCCATATCTATCAGTAGACATCCTTCAATCCAAAACGTCCATTTTTATGGCATTGATCTGATGGAAAAGTTCATCCACATGAGTTACCTAATGCAACAGTCATGCTGCTTCGCTAAAAAGTGATAGGAACAAGAACAAGTGGATAAACGGTGTAGAAAAAACTTGAACATAATTCACATCTAGACTTACACTTGTAACCTTTTAATGAGTGAAATCCATATAAATTGGAATCCTCAATTGTATTCCGCAATATATACATAAATCACTTATGAATCTCGAAAGTTTGTATTTGACAAGTTCCTTCATGCATCACATGCATTATACTCACTCTCACATTTGGCCTCATAGACACCCCACTCTAAATGAGAATAAACTATTTAACTTTTGGTCAAGTTTTGATAAAAATGTCTTAAAAAGGAATTAAGATCCCTTGGACAATCACACAAGTTGGAAAGGATATGTTTTGTCCAGGCATGTACATAACTGACGAACCAGATTAATAGATCAAAAACCCAACTGATTGGAGACCAGACTCCAGCTGTGGCATGACCTGACAAATTAAGTCGATAGGATCCCTGGCACCTATTGGAGACCATTACCAAATCTGATCGGTTTGTGTCAAATCCGATTAGAGGCAAATCATGGTCGTACATCCTGGATCCAAAGACCTTAAAATCCACCTTACGTGGCAGTTGACACATGAAAAAGGTAAAATCTGATGGGAGGTCCTTAGGGGACCGCCTGTCCATATAGTTGCCCTCGCCCACAAGGTGCTCTTTCTGATTTTATAACGGTTGATAGCAGCTAAAAGCGAACCTATCATACAAGCGGTCCGTCCATGTCTATATAAGCCACATCACAGCAAACTTCGGGAGAGGACAGCTGTTGATACAGGGCTTGTGAGAAGGTCATGGGAGAGGAAAATATGCATGGAATGGTTCCCTAAGGTTTCAAGGGTATAGGATGCACATATTATATATTTATTTGGCTGAGCTTCTGCTTATGTCAAAATTTTGTCCAGCTCAAGAGACACCCAACATCAAAGCTTCTAAAATACATAGTAGGGTTGGAATCAGGACATTTAATTATCCCTTTTTTGCAAAAAATAAAAATAAAAAAGGTGTCTTGTTCTCCATTTTTTCTTTCCACATCAACAACATGCACATACACACACTCACACATTTTCCTTTTCTCCAACCTTTATTCTCCAATTTTTTTAAAAAAAATTTGCCTATCTAGAAGTTAAACCTTGTGCAATAGGGCCCGATACTTTTCACCTACATGAGAGTTCAACCCTTCTCACTAAGGCATAGATGTGATGTTGTTAAAGTTGTATTGAAAATTTGAAAAAAGAAAGGATAAACTCTATGAAGTAGAGATTGCATGTTGTGCAGGTGGAAAATTGTGCCTAGCCCCTCTCTTTTTCTTTCTTTTTTTTTTATAACCGAGGCCATTCACTTAGGATAAATAATCCTTTGATTCCCTGAATTCGAAGTTGTTCTACAGTTTCTAGTTGACCGTAAATCCTAAACATTACAGTGGAGTCCAATTTTCGAAGCTAACTAGCTAGCCATCTTCATGAAGTTGTGGCGGTGTGTTATCTAAAAAATTTAGCCATATGAAGGAAAACAGTAACACCCACCCACCAAATTGTTTCCTTTCGTGTTATCTATCTGAATCAAGGATGAGCTTTATTTTTTGTCCCAATATTGCCTACATTTTAGATTTGTATCTAACAATTGGAGTAGAGTTCATATAATCATCACGCTGGGCTCTTAAAAAAATCAAGGGTGGGTGTCCATCTCCCAACTTTGCCCTTCATATGGCCCACCTAAATCACATACCAGGTTGTTTTTAGATCCTACGAATAAATTAAGGTGATGCAGTTAGTGATCAAGGTAAATTTCATATTGGAGCCCACCAATTCTTGAAGTCAAGGCCACTATCACTATAGGCCTTACATCATTCACGGTAATAGGCAATAATGCTGCTTGAAAACACCACTCTTGACCAAGGAAACCTTGGACACCTTAGGATTACTCCTAATCCCGAATTCATGCCATATATATAGCAAGCAACCTGAAATTAGAAACATCTTATACACTACCGCGTAATGCGCAAGAAAACACGTGCGCAGTCGACCAGTCGCACCTTGCACAGAAACAGTCCAGAGAGGAAGACATCGCAGACCCGTTCACGTTACCTCGCAGCCAACCAGTCCACTTGAGCCTTCGATCTACCTCCTTTTTGGGCACATGCCCTATAATGATTTCTTAAAATAGATGGACGGCATGGATAAAACATATACATCACATTAGCCCCATGGATCTCCTGGCAGTACTGTCGTCCGTCCAGGTGGGGGTGGTACCCATTCTGTGCTCAACCAATATAAATGTAAATTGCAATGTTGAATCTGGCGATAATTATTATTGCAAAAAATATCGAGATTTTGTCTCGATACCAACTCAAAAATTGGAAAAATACAAAGAAATTTATTATTTAAGTATAATATTTTAAAGTGTTTTGCTAATGTTAGTTGCATTCCAAGGAATCGGATTGCATGCGGAGTAACTCCGCACGCTCTTATCGTGCGGAGTAAACTCAGTTGGGCCCACATAGAATGTATATGCTTCATCTATTCCGTCCATATGTTTGTCCAGCTCATTTTAGTGGTTGAGCCCAAAATTTAAGCATATGCAAATGTCAAGTGGATCATGCCAAGGGAAACAGTGGGAATAATGATTTCCACCGTTGAAACCTTCCCAGGCCGTACAGTGTTGTTTATTTGTCATCCAACCTGTTCATAAGATCACATGGATATGGATGAAGGGAAAAAACAAATATCAGCTTGATCCAAAACTTCTGTGTCCTCCAAGAATCTTTCAATGGTAGACATTCAGTTCACACTTTTCTTGTGGTGTGGTCCACTTTAGATTTTTATATGCTTCATTTTTTGGCACTATACCTAAAATGCTCTGTTACAATGGATGGACGGAGTGGATAAAATGCATAAATCACTGTGGGCCCCACAGAGTTTACTCCGCACGCTAGCGTGCGGAGATACTCAGTACGCAATCCGCGTCCGCATTCCAAACCTTTTGAATGGCCCACAGAGTGACCCATTGTCCATCTAAACCATTCATTCATTCATACAATTAAAATTAAACTATGGTGCAAAAATCATGCCAAAGTGATCATAAGCTTTTTATCAAGAGCATGAAAACAGATAATTAAAGTAGGTCTACTAATTATTTTGACACGTCTATTAGTCAAACCTCACTTTGTATTTCTCGTGATTTTAAAGTAATGCTTTGATTTGATGATTATAATTATGTGAATTATGACGTGTAAATAATAGATGGTTAAAACAAATTAGCCTTGTTGTGGGGGAATTCTGCAATAGTCTCACACGTTGCATAGGAAGCCCAAAGGCCCAATGTGAGTCCTCGACTGTACCCTTAGACTAAGGGCAAGAGGCCGACAATACCAATCGACGAGCTCCCCAAGGACAGGCATGACTACCATCGAGCTTTCTATTGTGGTCCTATTAACATTTACAAATGTCAAGTCCATGTCCTCGTCTCTCTCTTAAGAAGAGGGGCCGAGTAGCTATCTACTAGTGCTTGACCGCCTTGAGTGAGGAGCGACGACCAAGCCAAATCGATGGAGGCTGAGGCTGACCTCGTGACTTGAGGATGATGGTCCTAGCGAAGAGCCTAAAGGGAGGAGCTCAGACCCTGAGCTCCACATCTCGACTAGATCAGGCCGACCCTTTCTAAGAGGCGCCGTAAAAAAATCTGATATACGAATCCTGCTGGAGGCCCTCCAACGTGAAACATGGGGGATATTAGGTCTAGAACCTGCCCTCATGCCTAATGATTGACGTAGAGGACTGGTGTGTCATGATAAGACTGATAGAAGCAGGATCACCCCATGCTCTAATGATTAGAAGTTGCTAGCTGTCGTGTCCAAAAGGATTTGTAAGAGTCGGAGCCTGTCACCACACACTATAAATATGGCCACAAACACTAAATAAAGGTACGCACACTCACGCAACCCTTATTATCCCCCTAGCCGAGCTCAGCCGACTTAACTTAGGCATCAGATGGTCTACTGCCGCCTAGCAATACCCCCTTTACCTATATCCTCCTTGCGATTTGTAGGGCTTATGAATGGAGGACAATCACGGGACCTCAAGCCATCTCAACACTCCCTCACCCTCATCCGTTGGCCAAATTTAAGTGACAACAAGCCCTATTCAAAGATTATCCAATGGATGAAGTTCTTGCACCATAACTAGCTCCTATTGATGAGAACGAATGAACCTTTCAGACCCACGATAGGTCATGGGCCGCCGGGCTGTTTAAAAGAATTGGGCCCTTGGTAAGTCTAAGGAGCATTAGGGGGCGTGAGCAAAATCCTATTTTACTTAAATTTATTTATTAATTTATAATAAATAATATTAGATTTTTTTTTTCAAGAGCTTTTCTCGATGGTAATTTGAATATCTTGGGAGAGATTTTCAACCGAGAAATTGCCGGGAACGATAATTTTCACAGTGGTTTATAATATCGCGGTGGTTTTCTTCTTTTTCTTTTTTCTTCTTTTTATTTTATCTACAGGAGATTTCTGCGGAGGAAATGATCTGCTACTCCTGTGCGGTACTATACTTTTTCGCAATTTCAATGCGAAAAACAATATTCGCTTTGTAGTTTTATTTACGAGTGTACGTTGTGCGTTTGTCACCTCCCATCAAACTTCCACGACTCATCTGCGGTACACACGGCATACATATATTTTGATCTAGAAATCATGACCACCCAAGTTATTTACAGCGAATTGGGTGTGCCATATCTAAAAAATGGCACTACATCTGACGGTCTTGACTGTCCAATTGTTGTCCATTACATGTATGGTCGAAATGAAAATGTCCAGCTATCCTGACGAAACTGTGAAATGAGATCTGCTCCATCCACGATGAGAACAGCATTTGGACGGTGGGATTGATAGGCTTTCGCCGCCCCCATGCCACGTGGACGTTAGTGAGTTGGCATGATCTAATAATGGTGCCTCGCATGCATTGGAGTATGGCACTTTTAAGTACAAAACAACTGTCCAAGTATAAGAGGCAAAGAAAATCTCTCGAGTGCAGCTTATAAGAATATATATCATTCTCTGTCAGACTATGGAATATTGAACGCATGCAGAGAATGTTACTGCCACGATCATGACATTGAACAGACCATCTAAATCTTCATTTTACAGTACGTAATAGATTGAACCGTTGATAGCTTACTCGATTTTGTTTCCCAACCATACTCTACCAAGCCTTTCCCGCAATGTGGATGGTTTGGATTGAGTCGTATGCATGCCAGATTTCCGGAAAAGATTTGCGTCTTTACATAATTCTATACTCCGGACGAGTATTGTATAATTCTTCAAAAAATTAAAACCGAGGGAATTCGCGCGTGGGAATATTAAAGAGGAGATTCGCAGTACACGTGACCACGTCACCGGCGTGTAGAAGATCCAACCACCCATCATGTGGATCCTACTTTCAGTATTCTCTGGGAAAAGGAAAATCAATCTAGACCGAGAATGTGAGGTTGATCCCATATGTAAAATAAGCATAGACCGTTCACATACTTTTCCGTACTGTCCATTTTTATTGATAATATAAACGTGAAAATCAGAGGTGATCTTCACAGCATGAACTACTCATGGTGGGACCAACCTGATTACCGCGTGCCAGATCTTTCGCACATGTACCGTGGAAATCACGTGTACCGTGTGAGTAACATCGACTATCATGTCCTCAGCGCGAATCGCATCCATCAAGATACGCTCGCTACAGAGGCTGTACGTGAACTTCCATAATAACCAGATCAGTGTGGGAGCATTTCTTGATGGTTTTGGAAGTGATGTGGTCCACTCAATCGTTGGATCTGCCTCGTTTATGGACTCGTAGCTAAATATGATATAAAAAAAGGGATGGACGGCGTGGATAAAAAAATGCATCACGATGGGACCCCACAGAGATCTGCCCGTTGGTGTCTAGAGTCACGCGGTGGTAGGAAGCAATCCGCCCGCCATTTCTCACTTACCGTTAACGGGTCGAGACTCACGAAAGAAGTGGGCCACAACCATGTAAAAAAACCAGACCAATCAACTCATCTTGTGAGGCATTTATCGATTATTAAGGTGTGGCCCACCTTTGAATGGATCGGATATTCTACATCCGGGACAAGTTGGCCGAAAACATAATGGCTGTACGTAAAAATTCACGTACACCCACCGTACGTTATCATTTCCCTGTTCCACTTATCCGTCCATTGGGAATTGAAGCACTGACTGACGTTTCTATGTAGTTCCTCTCATTTTCAATATAAAAGAGAGAGAGAGAGAGAGAGAGAGAGAGATCCTCCCGTGCTCCGTCAGACCACTATAAGTTATAATGCTCCAAGTTGGATTGGGACACTTGAACAGTCCAATCCGTTCATCTAGACTCTTCGTTAGGTCCAACGCATATTTGATGGGCTAACATTAAAAATTAACACTGATCTAACAATATTAACCGTCTAATCAATGGACTTATAAATGGACGGTCAATATTACATCAACAATTTGATTCGTCTATTTGTTAGGGACAATAGAAAACAACAGATTAGATCATGCTATCAGTGTGATATTTTCAGGGTAGGCCATGAATGTGTTCTGAATTAAATGGACGGTTCAGATCAATCGATTGGACTGTTCAACTGAACCAATGCACAATGCTATGAAAGTACTGGAGCATTTTTCTTAAAAAAAAAAAAGAAAAAAGAGGGAATTTCATAAAAACAGATAAATAAATAAAAACCCGAACCCGACCGCGATCTCCCTCTATATTAACGCTTCTCCCTCCCTTTCACCACTCAGAGAGAGAGAGAAAGAAAGAGAGCATACACAGAAATACAGTGAAATAGCGAGGGAGTTAAGGGAAAAACAGAGGAAGAGATACACGGAAGAACATGTGTAATCCAACTACTCCCGCCGTGGAAAAAACGCCTCCACCACCACCCCATATCTATCTAACGCTCGTCTCCCTCTCTAATAACACAACCCAAAACCCAAAACAATCCAAACAGCCACAAACCCAATTCCCTTCCCTTGCGGAAATCCTCACAGAGGGGAAATCCCTTTTCGACCTCTCCTTCCCAATCGCCCTCACGGCTCTCCTCCTCTACTCGCGCTCCGCCCTCTCCATGCTCTTCCTCGGCTCTCTCGGCGACCTTGAGCTCGCCGCGGGCGCGCTTGCTATCGCCTTCGCAAACATCACAGGTTACTCTGTTCTGTCAGGCCTTGCGCTCGGAATGGAGCCGCTCTGCTCTCAGGCCTTCGGGGCTCGGCGCCCCAAGCTGCTCTCTCTAACCCTCCATCGCTCCGTCCTCTTCCTCCTCTCCGCCTCAATACCCATCTCTATCCTCTGGCTCCATGTGTCAAAGATCATGTCTTTCCTCGGCCAGGACCCCAAGATCACGGCCCTCTCTCAGAAGTACCTCCTCTTTTCCCTCCCAGACCTCATTTCCTACTCCTTCATCCACCCCATACGCATCTACCTCCGCGCGCAGGGCATCACGCACCCGCTCACGTTAGCTTCGTGCGCCGGGGCTGTCCTCCACCTTCCCATCAACCTCCTACTCGTCACCCGCCTCGGCCTTGGCGTCTCCGGCGTCGCGGCCGCGTCCGCCGTGTCGAACCTCATCGTCCTCGCGTTCCTCATCCTGTACGTGTGGGTCTCCGGGATACACGAGCCGACGTGGGCCCCACTGAGCCGGGACTGCCTAACCGGATGGGGCCCGCTCGTCCGGCTTGCGGCGCCAAGCTGCGTGTCGGTCTGCCTCGAGTGGTGGTGGTACGAGATCATGATTATCCTGTGCGGGCTCCTCGCGGACCCGAAAGCGACGGTGGCGTCGATGGGGATCTTGATACAGACGACTGCGCTCGTGTACGTTTTCCCGTCCTCGCTCGGCTTCGCCGTCTCGACCCGAGTCGGCAACGAGCTAGGCGCTAACCGGCCCGAGAAGGCCCGGGTCTCGGCCGTCGTGTCCGTTTCCGCCGCGGCTGTGATGGGCTTCCTCGCAATGGGATTCGCCGCCGGGATGAGTAACACGTGGGGAAGGATGTTCACAAGTGACGGCGAGATCCTACGGCTGACGGCGGCCGCGCTGCCGATCGTGGGGCTGTGCGAGCTCGGGAACTGTCCACAGACGGTAGGCTGCGGAGTGCTTCGGGGTAGTGCACGGCCAAGCGCTGCTGCTAACGTGAACCTGGGCGCATTTTACTTGGTGGGCATGCCGTTCGCGGTGGGGCTCGGGTTCTGGCTCGGGGTTGGCTTTTGTGGGCTCTGGCTCGGGTTACTCGCTGCTCAGGTGTGCTGCGCGGGCCTCATGCTGTATGTTGTAGGGACCACAGATTGGGACGCGCAGGCGAGGCGCGCGCAGATGCTAACGTGCGCGGGTGGCGGAGGGCCGGAGGTCGTGGGGGACGTGAGTGTGATGCAGGTCGCAGGAGAAGGGGAGCCGTTGATTTCGATTAAGGTGGGCCCATCATCATAAAAAGGAATAAAAACTAAACGATAGGAGAGGATTGATGGAGAAGATTAACGACATGTAATTTGCATTTTTTTATTTTGTTGGATTGTGAATTATTGATTTTTGATTTTTGATTTGGAGAGAGAGAGAGAGAGAGAGAGAGAGGGGAGGTTTTGGTAAAAGAGGGGAAAGGAGAAATTTTGTTTTTTTGTATCCCGTTATCTTGTGACATCAATGCCCCCTTTCCCTTCTCTCTACCGTGCGCGCTGGTGCGTAGGGAACCTTTCTTTTTTTTCTTTTCTTTTTCTTTTTCTTTTTCTTGTTTTTTCCCCCGCTTTTCACATGGAAAAGTGTTGGATTTTACTGGGGAAAAAGGCGCGATTGTCGGTTTTGGATTGCAGAGGGTCTTTGGCAAACGCACGAGGGGGGAATCAAATCGGGTTTGTATGCTTCTGCTGCAAAAACCCGTCTCTGTAATTCAGTTTCTCGTCTGTTTATTTATCCATTCGGGTACACCGTCCATTTGTGCTCCTTACTAGACACGTGGCACTCCTCTACATGATCCAACCGTTCATCTAGTTGTTCTTAGTCTTAGTCTGCATTCTTATGAAGAATCCAGTAATTTGACTCGATGACTTTCAAATAGGCGGTATAAAAGAGTATCATCATCTATCTGTATCTAAAAGGAAAGTTCGTTGATCGAGTGGATGGAATGATCCAATCTAAGTAATTCGATCATAACAGTCCATTCCACGTTAACCCACCAGGTGAATGGTTCAGATGAAGAACAATCAAAGCCACGTGAACCTCTTAAAGTGCGAAGCATCAGATACGGGAATTGTTGCATGCGGTCTGCTGAGCGTTTAAATCGTATGCGACCATAATCACCGGATTGAAGTCATGCAGATGCCATTACGAGCCTCAGTTGAAAACTTGAAATAATACCCCCTTACGTATGTTTCGATTTTCAACGTGCATTCTTTCAATTTTCAACGGACACACGCTCGCTCGACCATGTAGTCATCAGAGCAGTAATCTCACCACATGGGCCCATGTACGGTCAGGTGGTCACACAGATGAAAAGGGACGGTTGAAAGGAATCGGCCATTTAACATCCAATCTACATGTGTGGCCCACCTGATTAATGGACTCAATTGATTTCCAAAAGATGGGCATCAACTTCAGAGAACATAAGATTCCAGATTCGACATTCATTCTGTCATTTAAGGAATAACCGTCCATCTGAGATGCGCGACATGCACTTATCAATCCGGACCATTCAACTGATTTCTGAACAGTTAGATGGGCCATCCTCCAAAAATGAAGTACCACGTGACCAAATTTCCAATTCTATGAAAGAACAATAGGAACTATTAATGACGGTGAAAGATTAATCAACAGATCAGGTGGTTAGATCTGTCCGTTCAGTGAGATTTTTTTTTTTTTTTTTTTTTTTTTTTTTTTTTTTTTCTATTGGCAATCCAGGAGATGTCCTTCTACTGAATGGTGTAGATGGCCAAATGACCATTGATTGTGTACCAGGTGGCGAGCTATAGCGAACAGTTCACCGAATCATTTAGCTTTTGTGAGTGCGAGGGCACTTCTGTTATTTATTGCCTCTCGTACACTTTCTCTAATTTCTAGCTCCGCTGTCTTTAGGTAAGCACCTGCCAAAAGATCAGCTGGATCCCACACGTGCTAATGTTTGACCCGTGTGCAAGAACCTGGCCGTTCAAACGTTTAGGCCCCACTGTGAATTATGTACAAAATTAGCATGTTCCACTTAATTATCAGGTGGGCCATGCAGTTATTCATTCATAACGCTGCTTAAAGAGTGCCCCAGCCTTGTTTCTTGGCTAAACTACAGTCACCATGGCCCATCATGATGAACGGCCCTGATTCCACACGTGAATGATTATCATAGGTGTATCCAGATGGGCACTTGCAACTAGCATTCCTCGTTGATAGAACTCTCTCTCTCTCTCTCTCTCTCTCTCTCTCTCTCTGGTATTTTGGTATCAATTGCTTTTTCTTTCTTTCTGTTTGTTGGGTTGCTTGATTCCAAAAGACTCCATCTTTTCGAGTTATAGCGCAGAGCAAAGGCTGCAAAAGAGAGAGAGAGAGAGAGAGAGAGCAGGTTAATGTCATGTGAAAATCGGACACTGTCGGTAGCAGACATTGTTGTATCAATGAAGGACAGGGTCGCTCGAAGTTCGCGGTCGGGAAGCACTGAACACGAACATGGGGTGCGTACGCACGTCCCCTGCGCTCTTTAGATTATTTCCCATTTTAATTCTCGATTAAAAAAAAAAAACCCCCGAAAAAGGAAGAAGTAGAAATGGCTGCTGGATTATTTGTTCTCTCCATTGTTTAGAAATGGCTGCTGGATTATTTGTTCTCTCCATTGTTTGTCAATTTTACCAAAATGACCTTACCATATATATTCGACTCACCCATCTTTATGAGCCTGAGTCCCCTGCAGAGTTCGACTCGATGGGTCTATTTCGAGTCAGGTCATAGAGTACGTGTACCTTGCTGATCCATCGGCTCTCTTTTTAGGATCTCAACCGGGTCAGGTGCACATCAAGTCCTTGCTATTTGGACTTTAGTTTCAAGTCAGGTCAGGTTCCACTTTTATTCATGCATGGTGTGCCAATTGGATCTCTTGCATGCATGCCTTAGCAAACCTCACTCCATTGCTAAGATAATTAATATATATTTAAGTTATAATGTTATTATTAAAATTTATTGGACATGACTGAACCCAATTTTATTGAGTTGACAAGACCTAGCTTCTAATCGGGTCCAACACCGTGAACACCAACTCAAATTAGTTTTTGAATGGGTTGAAAAATTGAATCCAAACAACTGGACCTATCATGTAGGAAGTATGGAGAAGGAAAAGAGATAACCCTCTTTTTCTCAAAGTAGCCCTTAAATCGATAAGAAAGAGAAAAAAATATCTCTAAAATGATAAATAAAATTAATATTATTGAATGAAGTGTTCATTGTAACGCGTTTGATGTGTTTATACAAGTAAAAGAAACGAGTGCGGATCATCTATGTTGAAAGGCACAAAGAAGTCCTGGGCCATTATTTCTCACTGGCACATGTCATTGCCGATGACACTAGCTCACAAACACGTCCATTTTCTCTCTCCTGAAGAGATTGCGTACCACATAATGCAACTTTTATTATGTGGAACTTTCTGAGGCCCACAATGATTTATGTGCTAGATCCACACTGTACATTAATTTTTTTATATCTTCTTAGAGCATGAGCCAAAAAATGAGCACATCCAAAGTTCAATTAGACCAAACAGATTTATGTGCTAGATCCACACCATACATCAATTTTTTTTCCATATCTTTCTAGAGCATGAGCCCAAAAATGAGGCACATCCAAAGTTCAATTAGACCACACCATTGAAAATAGTGGGGATTAAATAAACTACTATTAAAGGCTTCTTAGGGCCAACCATGAGGTTTATTTGCCAACTAACCTTTTCATATGGTCACACAAACTTGGGTGAAGGGTAAACACAAATATCAGCTTGATCAGAGTCTTATGTGGCCCCCAAGAAGTTTTCAACAATAGGCATCTTACTATTTCCTATAGTGTGGTCCACTTGAGCTATGGATCTACCTTTTTTTTTTTGCTCATATCTTAGAATGATCTAAAAAAAAGTGGATGGATGGTATGGAACTAAGAAATACATCATGGTGGGCCCCCATAAAATTCACATGTTAAGAAATTTCGTTGCTTAGTGTGCAATGCAGCACATTTAGAGAAGAGAGAAGAAAACCAAAAGTATTAATATGTCGAACTTCCATGGGCCCCATCATGATGTATGTATTAGATCCACACTGTCCTTTCATTTTTCCGTATCATTCTAGGGCATGAGGCTAAAAATGAGGAAAATCTCAATCTCAAGTGGGTTACACTACAAGATATAGTAGGGACTGGATACCTACTGTTGAAAACTTTTTGGAGCCATAGAAGGCTCTGATCAAGCTGATATTTATATTTTCCCCTTCATTCAGGTTGGTGTGACCTTATGAAGAGGTTAGATGGCAAATAAACCTTACAGTGGACCTTAGGAAGGTTTCAATAGTAGTCGTTCGATTCCTATTGCTTTTTGTGGGGTGGTCCTTTTGAGCTTTGGATGTGCCTCATTTTTAGGCTCATAATTTAGAATGATCTAAAAAAATTGATGAATGGTGTGGATCTAACACATAAATCATGGTGGGCAGAGAAGCTCTACACATTAAAAATTGTGTTGTTTAGTACGTAATCTAATAGGAAGAAAGAAAATTAATGCGTTTTGGGAGCCAATACCATCCGCGATGACATTGACCAATGATAAAACAATGACACTAAATTTCCTTAAAAAAAAAAAAAACATTTTCAAACTAGTAAAAATTACTAAAAATAATATAAGCATGTCTAATCTTACAAAATTTAGTTCACAACCTTAGATGGATAAAACAAGAACTTTAGAATACAACAGGACTCTTAAACCCCATAAGAAGAAGAAAACAAAAAAAAAAAATTACTAAAAATATTAAAATTTGACTCCTAAAAGGATTGAATCCTGCGAAGTTGTTTTAGTGCCAAGAGCACAAAATGTGTGTGTGTATATATATATATATATATATATATATATATATATATATATATATATATATATATATCACCACTTGTGAACTTGTGTCTTCCCTAGTTATAATACATGCTAGACCCTTACATTGAACTTTCTAACCAGATTTATTTCAATCCTAGCTGTCCACATGGTTTCCTTGACTGTCCTACATCTACCTAAACCTGCTAAAGTGGGAATTGAGCCTAGAAACGTTCAGAGTGTTTTGGGTCCATCCAATACATGCAGGTTTAAGCACTCTAATTAGGGCATGCTTTTCTTTTTGAAGAGTTATAATTTGATACTTTAGCAGTACATGATGCTTAATACTTAGAAATTGTACAAGTTATACATGCACTAACTAAAATTAAACCAACTAAAATTTTTAAATTCCTATTATTGTTGCATCAAGTCCCAAAACTAGAGTGATTGAACAATCCTAACCTTTGATTCGTAGATACTTTTTTGTCCAGATAAGAGAAATTGAATAGTTTTCATTATAACCATCCATAGATGTCGATCAATCAAATAATCTTTTGGTCAAAGATGCATTAAAACTAGTATTGGACAGTTCAATTTGAATTACCTGCATGCCAGGTACATAATTTCCCTAAGTTGCTACATATCATCCATCACAATGGGCCAGAGTATCAAAGCTTCTCTCTTTGTTTTATGGTTTTAAAGAAAGAAGAGATTATTTCTGTTAATTTGAGAAGATTGAACCTTTCTTTTTTCGTTTATTACTTTTGTATTGCAGTATTTAATGAGTATTTTGTCAAACAATAGTTATTATAAGTTAATGCGCCAGTTAATCATGTATAACTTCTTTTTACAGTTTTGCTACATTCATACACTACCACCATCATATTACGTTTTAAAATATTACTTAAGAGCTCAACTAATTAAATGTTTAACTACCCTAGGACTTTGAATCCCACGTGGCACATGTGGGTGTACTATCTGAGCCATACATCAGATGGGCCATACCATGCATTTTACTGAGCCTGAAAACTACTGCGTGCCAATCTGGTGACAGGTGGCGCCATACTTGTATGTTGAATTTGGACTGCTGACCTGGCCCTTTTAACGTCTATTACTCCAAACATGCATGGCCCACTCAAAGACCAGACCAGCTTGACTCTTGAGCCCCAAAAAATACATAGATGGACCCACCTTCCGAACAACATGGATTTCGTACCCACATGGCATATGTGCGGCCCGTGAGTGGCCATGGCATTTATTACCATTTAAATACCGACTTTTGGTGGTACTAGGGCTTGAAAGTCTTCGAGTAGGCCCCATCCCAGATGGACATGAGTTCGGTAATTATGAGACCCACACAAGTGCGTTTTTCAGTCAATTCCTTTTTAAACGGTTGTACTGTTGATTGGTATACAGGGTTAGGTGGTCCATGCATCATAGAGGATGATCATAAAAGATGAATTCTCCCTCATTCATGTACGAAATGAGATGTGGTCTTTTAAAGTCAATAAAACTTTACTACACTCACCCGAGTCCCCTGGACTCGACCACATTTAATCACGACCCAAGAAAAACTTGATCCATTTCCCACTGAGTCAAAGCTCAACTCGACCCGGAAAAAAAAAAAAAAAAACTATGCTAAACTAGAAGAAACTCGGCACAACTTAACATAATTTATACTTTTTAAATATTAAACAATATCAAAAAGCCCTCTATGAGTTTCTGAGTCAACCCAACTTGACCGGGTTTCGAGTGGCGTCCTACCTTCCATTTTTCTAAACTATGAGATGTACACCATTTGAATGGTGCATCCACAATACACCAACAACAGAACTTATCAGGACTTGATGGTATTCAGAGGAGACATATACACCATTTTAACTGGTGTATACTCTTTTCTGGGTCATTGAACATGAAAGAAATGAAGAAAAAAAAACATGCATGCCAGATTACAAGCATGCATGGATGTGAAACAGAAGTACTGCCAAATCACATTTGTAGAATTGCATGTTTATAAAACATAACTAATCAAACTCAGCTTGATTTTACTTCATTTCTACACAAAGTACCCTGTGCATGTCGAACCGTTACGCACAATGCCTTAGCGAAAACGACCCATTTGGACATCTATAAACATAACGACACATGCATGCACACTGTGTTTCGACATGTAGTGGACGGAAGAACCACACGAACGCATAACCACACACACGTAAGGACATGCAGCGCATTGCATTGTGGTCAGCCGCACCTATGTTTGGGCTAGGGACCGATAGAGCATCAGCCCGACCTTTACATTGGTCGGCTGTGAATATAAATTTGGGCTTGGTAGAATATATATTTCATGTGGTCCCCCACATGATGTCACCCTGGCCCTACATGGCCATGATCAAGTTGTGACCCAAGTTACCACGCCAGTACATGTGTGGTCCATGCAATTTCTTCCATCATATAGTGTCGTCGGCAGGTCTTTTCTCCCATAAAGAAAGGGAAAAAAAAAAAAAAATGGAATTCAATGCCTATGGGTCGACATTCGAAGAGGTTAGTATAGTGATTACTTCCACAGGTAAAATTACCGACCCAAATAGATAATTCGAGTCCGCATGCATGTAAACCCTAGAATATGTGGCTGAAGCGTTCATGGGCGTGGATTCCGGCATGGCGGTCCCACCAGTGTCCCAAAAGGTAGTGAGGGGCCATGGCCACCATTCCTGGACGTTAGAGAAGGGGAGAAAATAAGAAACAAGACAACATCATTCCACACCATCATTCCTTTCACATGGCTGACCTATTAGCACCTTGTTTATGGTCCCCTAAACATGACCTTCCCATCCCTTTGTCTATTTTTATTCGATTTTCAAAGCCACCCTCCATCCCCTCCTTTCTCATCACCCATCAACACCATCATCATCCCCATTATGCTTGTCTTCATAGACCAACCAACCCTCGTTGGTCATCCACATGAGGAACCTTTGTATCAGGTGGTCCAGTACATTACATGCGCCATATGGGGGTTGACCTATCTGAACTGTCCATCTAATCGATCCTATCCATGGATCGCCCTTGATTGAAAAATCGCATTGACCGGACCATAAAACCCGTTCGGTTCATGGCACCCAAATGGATGGTTAAGGAGAAGAATGGTTAATTATCATGAGACTGACCGTTAAGATCATCCGTACCATGCAGTTTCCAACTTGGACCGATAAATGAGCATTACCCACTAGATGGATGGTCCGGATCGACCGACCCACATGAGACAAGCCCAGTTTGGGGCACAGGGAGACATTCTGATCAGGGTGGGTCTTTTGTATAAGCAAGGAAAATAGGAGGAGGGGCTATGGCTAAGGCCAGAAAAGGAAGGGAGGCAGTTAGGGAAGGGAAGAGGGGGAAGTGTCTAGGGTAGAGGAAACACTAGAACACTCAAGATCTTTATGATATTCAAAGAAGGGCGATTGCATGTGACTGGCTGAAGTAGCAAGAGGGGCTCCTTGCATGATTAGCTCAGTATTCTTTCTCAAATTGCCATGACATGTCCCCCCATATAGGAGCCGATCTCTTCCACACATGGCTGCTGCATGGCATGTGCATTTCAATTACAAACTCATGTACTCGCCCATCAACGATAAACCCCTCTGAGGTCGACAGGTGGGCCCCTGATGGGGACGTCGGATGTGAAAAGTCACATGGGCCATAGGTTGGAGATATGGACTGTCTAAACTCGGACAAACGTACATATTTGTATGTGTGTGCAATGAGAGAGAGAGAGAGAGAGAGAGAGAGAGAGAGAGAGAGAGAGTGTGAGTGAAAAGTTAAAAGCATGGAAAAGAGGGAGTTATTTGATACTCTGGCTGCCTGATATACTTGATAGTCAGAAATTGTAGGCGAGGCAATCATCAACTTATATAAAAAAAAAAAAATCTACTTATTGTGGCTAAGAAGGTCCTAATATATAATAATGGTGGAACAATCCTACCCTCTGATTTGTAGATTTCTTTCATTTTAAACCGTCCAATGAATGGGTGACCAGTTGGACAGTCAGATAATCAAATAAGTGTAATTTTTTTATTCATGATACATCTATATTAGTACCCACAGTTTGGACAGTTAAATTTTAATTATTTTGAATTCCACGAATGAAATTTTTAAATAATTTATAAGTGCCAGAGTATGATCCATCACGCTCTGCCAGAGTATCAAAGCTTCTTGGAAAGGGAAAAAAAAAAAAGGCTGTGACATCCAGCAGAAATTCATGGTTAATATCAATGCACTTGGACCCATTACATGTGGAATGTATGTAATTCGGGTAGATGGTCCAAATCGAGCGTCCCACTTTCGAATGGTCATTAAAAAAGATAGTGAATTGATTGTTCTTACTGGCCATTGGGAGATGTAGAACGGACGGTTAAAATTAAAAGCATCCAAAGAAGGGTCCAAATTCGACAAAGAAATGTACAACGGTGAGCTTTCAGCATCATTTAAACCCTTGTGCCGTTGGAGTTATGAAGTACATACGGCAGCTTCCACGACTTGGACAATTCGTAAGTGCATATGTATGAACCATCATACTCTGTCAGTGCATCGAACTAGTTCTCAGGTGTTGCCTGCATAGCTCATGCGGAAATGTATTAGGTGCGTCCCTTACTTTGGGGCCCACCTTGATGTATTTATTCTATATCTAAACCGTCCATGCGTTTTACCAGGTCATTTTAAGGCAGCATATCTAAATCTCAGGTGGTCCATACCTTAGGAAATATTGGTGATTGACAATTAACAACCTACAATGGACAACAAATGTTTTGGATCAAGCCGATAATTATTTTCTTCTCCTCATCCAGATTGATGTGACCTTTTAAACAGTCTAGATGGCAAATAAACATTAAGGTGGGCCCTAGGAAGCTTTTAATAATGGGATGTTAAATCACCACCGTTTCCTACAGTGGATTTGCTTCATTTTTGGTTTCATGCCTTAAAATAATCTTGAAAAAGGGATGGACGGTGTAGATTTATAATACATACATCTAGGTGGGACCCAAGGTAAGGGCCGGACCGTCTTGGGTGAGGCCGGGGCCGCACCTAATCCGCTCTCCAGCTCATGTGAAGCTGGCCAAAGTCGACTTAGTTGAGCTGATAGAGACGTATCCCTGCGATCAGCTTCAAGCCGGTTTAAGTTCCCTTGGAGGATACAAAGGGATCCTGGGATATTGAGTCCCCCATATAGGCACACGTGCCATCATGGACCCCATCCACATTATCCGTATCACTTCTCAGGTGGGCCCCACTATAGGAAACAGTGGTTGCTTTATTTGGATGTACGAGCATTAATCTTCTCATTTTGTTTGTTGCTTTTTACATGTGGGGGACCAGCTGGCTGAGTTTTTGTCACCTCTCATGATGAACGGCCCAAATCTATTACACGTTCGCCACTCTTGTTTAAGAAATTAAGATGGATCGTTACCTGACCCATCCCGCTGAGGCGTGTCGATGGATTTTTCAGCCTGGTGAGCAACTGGGCCGATCGATTTACGGGCCATCTTTGAGCCGTGCTACATGGGTACCGGGTCCATGGTTAAAATGCTCGGTGACTCAGCCTTACTTGTTTGGCCTGGAGTTGAGTCATGACTAGCGCGAGTTGGGTCTGAATTGGCCCAACTCGCCTGATTTGGGGGTGACTCGAGGTATCAAACTGAGTCGGTTCAACTGAGTCCGAATCACATTGGACAAAACCATATTGACCCAGTAAGGTTGGCATATTTAGGTAAATTGGTTGGACTCCAGTTAAATTCTTCTCATCCGACGCGCCAATATGTTATTACTGAGTTGGTTGCATAAACCAACCCAACTCAAAACCGGACGCATCAAACACCAGCTGTTTGATTATTATTTTTTTATGTTTTATATTATATCTTATCCAACTTCATAAAATATTTAAATATTATTAAATTAATATGTGTGTATGTGTATGAAAATCGAGTCGAGTCTAGTTGAGTCTTTTTACTATGTTTCAATATCTTATATGAAATTTCCAACACTTAAGTCCATTTGGATACCACCAAAGTATTACTTTTCTACTGCTCCAATCCTTCGAACAACTTGAAACCTACACACGGGAGGAGTGGAAAAGGGGCCAGGCCATTGGACCCTGCTCATATACATAGGGACAGTGAAACTAATGTTGTATCGATGAATGAACCGAATTCATTTCCTCTAAAAATCCTTGGGGATTTGTCGTTGGTTGGTACACCAGGCTAGGCCCCTGCTTTAGGCATTGGTTTCCGTTGCTCGTCGACTTTTGCCGCCAATGGGACCTCTTCATGCTGCAGGAGAATAAACATCTCACCTGACATAAGTTTTCTCTCTCTAGTCTACCTCCACTGAGTGGCTCTCTGTCGTCTTTGTGGATAGCATTAAGCTGCTGAAGAGTGATGGATATATTTTTGTCCATTCATTGCGTTAGCCATGAGGTTAACATATATAGCACACCCAATCAACTAGTGTCTACACACACATACTATATATGTAGATATGTGTGTAATTATGAAAACAAAATTCCACAAGCCTTTATTTGATATTATTGAGTGGGTAGTTATGTGTTCGTGGCGAAAGAGTTTGGAAATGAATTGTTGTATAACAAATGTCATTTTATGATATAATAATGATAGGAGATGATGAAAGAGAAATTATGAAAGTTAAGAAAATTCTTAAAATGAAAGATGTGAGCTATCTAAAGTACTTTTTTTTAGAGTTGAGGTTCTTAAAACCTTTAAATGCACATTTATGTCTAAATTTTAGATGCTTGAATGCAAGTTAATAGCTACACTAAAATTTTCTACTTACAATAGTGGATAAGTAACTTATTGGAGATAAGCTTGGTTTATGATCAATTATACCTTTTTTTTATTATTATTTAAAGTTACATAATCACTTCAGTTTAATAAGTATAAGCTACTTGAGGCCTAAGTAGCTTATCTTAAGTAACTTATGGTCCAAATAGCCCCTTAGAGGCTTACCTTCAGGTTGCCCGGGCCCACAGAGATAACTGTGACAACTGGCTGGAATTTGACTTTAAGTGTCAACTCAAACCAACCTGTCCAGCTCCATGGCTCAGTGGTAGAGAGACTGTGTGTGTGTGTTTTGTGGAAAAAAAAAAAAAAAAAAACTTAGGCCAAGCTGTGGACTAAAGTTAAATAGCAACTCGGCCGAGATGATGATGAATCAGCCCTACTTGCCTGAGTCAGGGCAACTCGCCCAGGTGAGTTAGTCGAGTCTGGTTTGGACTAGAATTTTTAGCCCATTATTTAATAAATGAACGGGCGTAAGCTGGTCCAGATCCAACCCATTGCCGCCCATGGTAGTAGGTTAACCTAACCTAGCCGGGCTTAAGCTGACCCAGATCGAACCCATTGCGCCCCTGGTAGTAGGTTAACCTAACCTAGGATGTCAATTTTACAAGCATTTTAACTCCAAAATATGGATAATTTTTAGGGAAAAAGTGGGAAAAAGATTTCAAAAGCCATTAAAAAATCGGTGGAACATACAACCGTTTGTAAGTAGCCCTCCCTTGTTAAAGAGTCAAGATATTTAAATTATAAATATTTTAATCTTATTATTGCAAGAAATATGTACATAAATCAGTGGGGATTTTTAGGGATGTGGCCCATTCCAGGTATAGCCCATCTGATGATTGGTTTAGATCTTTTACATGAAAAGGCGAGTCAGGTCAGTTAACAAAGGAAAATGGCTTTAGACCTAAAACGGGTTAGTGGTTTTTTTACTGGGCCACGATCGGGCGTAGTGGTTATGGGCCATTTGTGGCTGGGCTATGATGAGACCATTTATTATTGGTTCTGGAAATTAGGGTTGGGCCTGGCCTGTATCAAACGGGCTTGAAAAATTGGAAATGATCAGTAATTAATGGGGCCTGAGATCGAGTTGGGTCTGGTCTCAATGGAAAATGTTGTCCGACTTCAATTCCGGGCTTGAAAATGTTTATTAAAAGCTCTGACCGTTGCTGGCCAGACCTTGAAGACCCATGTGAAATCCCTCCAATTATCCATTTTGCCCACTCCATACCCAACATGCCAACCTAAAGGCCCCACTAATAGGATGGCAATGAGTTGGAACATCGCATCAGGCTTTCAGGCCCAATTGATCACGGTCCATGCTTGGACCAGAAAATTTGGCCTACTGGTCAGGGTTCTCAATGAGTCAGGTTTGGGCCAGTCGTTGTCAGCCACAGGCCAATAATCCTAGCCCATGGCCCTATGGCCCAACACAACCCACTAAAAATTCATCAAGCCCAACCCAACCCAACCCAACCCAACCCAACCCGTGAATTTGGTCAGGCTGGACTGACCTGACCCAATCCACCACGACCCAACTTAGATTTAAGAATGGAATATGAGGTTACACACAGCCTGGCCCAATCAGTGGATGCATGCATAAATAAATGAGCATTGGGTCAGGTGGGGTCCAGCCAAAGGCCAACCATTTGCTTAAGACGGTCACATTTCTAGCCATAGCCCCACCTATTACCCATTTAGCTTGGTTGGCAGCCGCCTCAAAATCAGGTCAAGCCAGTTGACCGACGGGCCAACCATAACCATTGCCACCCTTACTGCTGGTGGGGTCAAGGACTGGATATCGACATCTATTAATTGACGGCTCTGGTTATGGGTCAGCGCCAAGTCTGACTATCACGCTATCCCAAGTGGTACATAATATTAAAGGGGAAGGATCGGACGTTCGAGCTTTCGGCAGGGCTCAGCTTGGTGTAATTCTAGAACACAAACCATGCAGCCAATGCACCACTTTATCTTCACCGTACAGAGTAAGATGTTGGTGGAGCCTTCAAACTGTGTTGAAACAGGGTTTGGCGGCAAGTCTAATTTTGTCCTTGGGAGCACTGTGATCATTGAACAATTTCGGGTTCTAGCTAACCAGTCGCAGGGTCAGCAACCAATCGTTTTGAGACGCAACAGGACGACTCGAGGGCTCTCCTCATTGGATTGTTTTTTGACACTAGTAACCGGTTGCAGACATGTCGGTGTTTTACACAGTTACGTAAATTTACATAAGATGTTTCTAATTTCGGAAATTATTCTATATAAAAAGGGGTTGTAACTAAGATTAGGTAGAATTCTAAGGTATCCTAATTGAAAGTTAGGGCTTGGGGTGAGAGTTTAGAGGAAGTGAGAGCTTGTTCATCTCTTGGGAGCTTTGCTTATGGGTAGATCATCTCTGTAATCTTCTGTTTCATAGTAATTGTTGTCGCTTTGTGCCATGGTTTTTTCTCGCAAGGGTTTTTTACATTAAAATCGAATTGTCTTTGCATGGTTGATTGCGTGTGTGATTGATTGCATTGTGTACTCTGTGTGTTTTGTTTGCTTCTGCTGCAGGCCTATTTTTTCCCAACACAAGAGTCAGTCCATTCCAAAATTTGTGGGCCACACCACGGTGAATAATGTAAACGTGTGTCCAAAATGTCTAGGTTCATGTGTCCTAGCCTCCATTTGCTATCGAATGGCCTGAATTTTGAGGTGTCTCTTCAGTCCTGGTGGAGCACGCCTGATGGACAGATTATTGAATACACACAGCAAGTTGGGCCCCACACAGTATCTGTGAATTTCTATGTTGGGCATCCCCCTCCTCATTGCTGCCGGTTGTTCCCTGTGATGTGGCCCACCTAAGGCATATGTAGCTGGCAAGGTAGCTTCAATCTCAATATTCAAATGGGCCAGGGTTGGCTTTCACTTTGTCAAATTTCGTGATGCATTGGGGAATTGGATTCCAATAACCAGTTCATAAAGTGGAAAAGGGACCAAATTGTAATTTTCACAACCACTCATGTTGGGTAGGGCTGTCAATGGTCTGGATGGCACATCTGGCTTGTAGGCCTTGCCCGCTGCGAGCGAGATTTGAGCTGGAACACTAAGCCTACTGTTTCATATATCATGCATGTTGGGACACACTTAATGTACAACCTATTGGGGCACCGCAAAGTAGTCACCGAGTAGAATTAAACAAGCGATGAAAAAATGCAATAAAGCAATCTAGAGAACACACGTTTTACATAGAAAAACCTTTGCGGAGAAAAACCATTGTACAAAGCAACAATAAATCTACTACGAAAATGATATTACATCACACGAAATAAAACTTACATATGCAAAAAATCCTAGCCTCTTCCCTCCCTTGCAAACCCTAAAAATGATGCGGCTCTCTTAATTCTTTCCTTAGATATCTTAATCCTGCATTACACCAGTGTATATAATTTTACACCCAGAATAAAAAATAAATCATGCACTTACGAAAAACTGCGGGAACTGTTGATTGATCGACGCGATCGATAACTCTATTATTCAATCAAACATGCCCAAAAATGTCCGAGGAGTTTGCAACATAAAAAAAATTATTTTCGATTAATCGAGCTTCCAAGTTAATCGATCAAATTTATGCAAAATTGTCCAAAGACCAATCTATATAATCTAGGATATTTTCGATCAATCAACCACAGCTATCAATCGATTGATAACCCCTAATGTTGTTAGATTGAAGACTCCAATAAACATAACCTAGATCTTACACATAGTTTGAAAACCCAAAAAACTTTACTCAACTTGATGTTCAGCTTGGTTGGGTTTACTCAAACACTTGACCGAAACTCAACTTATAGTTAATAATATAATAAAAAATAATTAAAAATAGGAAGGGGTATTTAACATGCTTAAAATAAGTGATTGAATGATGCACTGTCATCCTCATTGTGTTAGTTCAAGTCACCATGAGCCGTGTCAAGTCGACCAGGTGGTTGAGTCAACTCAATGAGTTGTCCTGAGCCACGGTCAATACAGGCCTGCCACCAAGTTAGCTTCCACTGACTGAAATTAGGCTGAAAGTCGGGTAAGTTGGATCAGGTTGGTGCCCAACCCAACCCAACCCAACCCAACCCAAGTGGTTCAGGTCCGGTTGGTTGAGTTGATACATAGTTAACACAACATAGGATAAAGGAAAAAAACAAATATTAACCTGATCGAAAACTTCTATGGCCCCAAGAAGTTTTTAATGATAGGAGTTGAATCCTCATTATTTTAGATGGTGGGTCCACTTAAGCTTTGGATCTGCCTCATTATTTGGCTCATGCTCGAAAATGATCTCTCCAAGTGGATGGACAGGTATGGATACAGCACACATTATGGTACGGCCCATGAAATTTGGTGACGTCAATTCGTTTGATATAGTCAGCCTTCTCTGGAGACGGGAAGGGAATCAGATTGCTTAGTAAGTATACTAAGCATACTGAGTAAGCTCTCTGGGTCGACCATGATTGAAGTATTTTATCCACTCCGTCCATCCATCAAAATAGATAATTTTAGAGCTGGAGCCCAAAAATGAAGCATAGTGAAATCTCAAGTGGACCGCATCACATGAAAAGTGTAAAGACTTACAGAGGGTAACTTTTTAAGAGCCCCCGAAGTCTTCGAAACCTAATTCGACTATAAACACATAAGGGAAATAGGTATAGGTAACAAAGGACACCGTACCAGGTGAACTCGAAACTTATATGAAGTTAAAATCCAAGTTGACGATTTTACTCGACCTTAATACCTACCTGCCGCACTTATCTGGTGTACGTAAGTGTCACCAGGTTGTTTCAAATGAGTCATTTTATTCTCGCAAGATATGTACGTTAAGCTAAAGGGACACCTTCGTCTTAGCCACCTGCATCTAAAGAACAGTTTTTTTTGAATATACTAGGTCTAAAACACACCAGAAACCACCCGGGTAGAACTACTTATATAAAAAGTATAGGTGTGCGAGTAGGTAAAAAAGTATAGTAAATTATTACGGTAGGTTTTTTAATTCATATAGGTTTATCAGCTACTTGGTGTTGATTTCGTATTATTTTAATATTAAAGTTTATTATCTATATATTTAGCCGTTTGGGTTTGGGTTCGGGTTCGGGTTCGGTTCGGTCAGGCAACCTAAGACCTCAACCCAAGCCCCGACCCAAGCTTCATCAGGTTAGTGTTTTTATAACCCAAACCATCTTGTCGGTCATGGGTCGGTCGGGTTGAACCCACCCAAATTTCAGCCCTAACTGAAATCTCGCTTGGTTGAGTTGACTCAGCTGAGTTTCAAGTTAACCCAGAGAGTTTTAGAACTATGATCTTGCACAAAAATGTGTGGCCAGGCTCTCATGCATAACCATTATGGCCTATGGGCAAGGCTGGGGACGTTGGTTTTGGCCTGTCATGTTATTGAGCCTAGCTTGGGCCAAGGGTCACTGTGCAGGCTTGGCAATGCAAACCTCCGCTTGGACTGAGCGCGGTCCATTGATAGTGTTTCAATGGACTTGCCTCCCAATCGAATCACATTGGTTCTATTTAAGAGCAATTTTCTGCCATGAAAAATCACTACAGGTGGTTCATTTCCTCTTGATGATTGAGAAGTGGTCAGGGCTAGGGGTGGCAATGGGTAGGGTCAACCGGCCTGACCCACTTCTGTGGCGAATCCTAGTTAATTAAATTTGCAGCATACCAGGCTTGGGCTTCCCATTTAAGTAAATGGTTTGTGCTTGGGTTGGATCCTAACAAACCAGACCCACCCATAGAGGTTATCGATGGATTAGACCGAGTGACCCGACCTGACCAACCCGTTCCATGACTTGAAACAAAATAATTAAGAATATAAGTACATGCATACATTCACTAAATGGATAAATGAGGGCATAAATGAGGGCACATCTTACGTGCATACATTCACTACATGCATAAATGAGGGCACATCTTACGTCCCATATTTTAGTCTTCTACTTGAGTTGGCTCGGCTGTGCCTGACCCAATTACAATTAAATGGGTCAGGTCAAGCTTGGGCTTTTTTCAGCGTAGGTCAGATCGGGCCATCCTAATGGGTTATAGGTAGGGCTGAAAGTCGGGCGGGTTCAACCCGACCGACCCGTGACCGACCCGACATTGGGTTGGGCTTGGGCAGGAAATATCAAACCCGATCTCGAGCTTGGGCTATGAAAACTCCAACCCGATGAAGTTTGGGTTGGGCTTGGGTTGAGGTCTCGGGTTGCCCGACCCAACCCGAACCCGATCTATATACAAGTTACTTATAATTTTGTTATACTTTAGTTAAGTAAACTTATAATGTTTGAAATTTGATTTGTTTGAATTTAAAATACTTGAATGTTAAAATAATAATTATCATGTATTTTAGCTTATTTGTTTAGAAAAAATGAAATTCTTTACAATAAATAACTATATATATATAATTAATAAAGCCATGGGTACAAAAAATAAGATGTGTATTGAAACATAATAAACTAACCTAATAACGAAAATATAACCCGACTAACCCGGTCAACCCGACCGAGCCCACTTGGGTTGGGCTTGGGTTGAGAATTCCCAACCTGAGGTTGGGTTGGGCTGGGTTAGGGTTGAGGTATGGGAACCTTGGGTTGGGTTAGGGTTGAGCACCACCGACCCAACCCGCCCGACTTTCAGCCCTAGTTATAGGTCAGTTCCGGCGAGAATTCTTGGCCCATAAATGGGTTGCACTTGGGCTAACTTCGACTTGACCCATTGCTTTTTTATGCGCCACATATAAACAAGCTGAGCTCTGCCTTGGGCTTGGGCCCAGAGTGACTTCGTCGGGCCTAAATCGTGACATGCTCTTGAAAACAAATCTTCTTTTATTGCCATCGGCATCACCTACGTAGACCGTCCATTAAGTCTGGTGCAACCTTTACATGCTGCCTTAAGCAAATCACAACAATCAAATGATCGCTAGACCTATCTTATAAAAATAGTATTATTCATCCATTTTTGTGTGCCACTGATTTGACGGTTCAGATCATCTGATCAGAATGATATTTTAAAGTCAGTATATGAAAAGATTGGACAACTGATTAACAATTTAAGAAGCCGAGGTGGATACCAACGAGTCCAAAATGCAACCGTGTGTATGGAAAGTTTTTCATACACTTAGGTGCCGTTTGGTAAACTGAAAAATAAGGTCTGAAAATTAATGTAAGTATTGAAAACTTAAAGTGCTAAATTTTAGTATTTATAAGTACTGAAAAATAAGGTCGGTTGGTAAACTGAAAAATAAGGTCGGTTTGTTAATTTGTCTGAAAAAGTTACCAATACCTGAAATGAAGTACTTTTTTTATAAAATCCTATTTGGTAAACACAAACCATAACTGTCTGGAATTTGACAATTTGTCATATTTGCCCCCAAGATTTGGATCTGGTTTTGGGCTTGGACTCTGAGCTTTGGTTTCCAAGCTCTAACAGGTCTAAATTGATTCAAATTTGGTGAGCAGACTCGGTAGGCCATCTCAACAGGCTAACCTACTAAGTCGGCTCCTCAAATTGACCCATCTTCAGTTGGGTCAAGGTTTGAATAAGGGTTAAGGGTATGGATCACCATTAATCTCAATTGTCTAGTCTTAATCAACTTATTGGCCTGGGGTGAGGTGTCTACAGGTGGACCCCATAGTTACGGATCTCACACACCTCAATGGATCCTGCAGTCACGCCCCATGTAATCTGCTTCTGTCCACAATCAGCGTTCAAAATTTTCCACCACAATGCTTAGAGGCTAGGTGGGGCCTACCATGATATTTTTTGAGAAATTTACTCAATCCATCAGTTTTTCAAGCTCATTCTAGGATAGAGATAAAAAAAGAAGAAGAGGGAATTCAGAACTCAAGTAGGCCACATGAGGGGAAACAATGAACATTGAATGGCCACCATTGACACATTCCAAGGGCCATTGGAGTTTGTATCAAGATAAGTTCTCTTTGTGTTTTTAGTTCATTTCGATGAGAATGACCTCATGAATGATTTGGATGGCATATAAACATCAAGGTGAACTCCAAAAAGATTTTAATAGTGAGAATTTCTTTACTCATTTTTTACTCTCATATGGCCTACTTGAGCTCTAGATCCTTTTTTTTTTCCCTTTTGTCCTAATATGAACTCAAAAAAATAGATGGATGCAGTGGATTTCTCACAATCATCATGGTGGGCCTCACTTAATTTTTTCACAAACATCTTAAGTGCAAGGAGCGGACTAGCTATTACCTAGGTAAACACTTTAGTGGACGTTATTGTTACCCTAACTGTGTGGGGCCCACATTGGTATATATATGTGTGTGTGTGTGTGTGTGTGTGTGTGTGTGTGTATTTGTATATCCACACAATCCACTTGTTTTTACATATCGTTTCATGACGTGATCCCAAAACTTAAGGAGGCCCAAATCTTAGGTGAACCACACCACTAGAAATAGTGATGAATGACCATCAAAAAAAATTTGTGGGCCACAAAAGTTTTGGATCAAGCAGATCTTTGTAGTTTCCCTTCATACAGGTCTTCTTGACATTATCAACAGGTTGGATGGAAAATAAACATTATGAAAACCTTACGGTGGGTCTTTTAGAATTTTTAATGGCGAAACACTCAAACACCACTGTTTCACGTGGTGTGGTTTACTTGGGATTTGGATTTGCTTACTTTTAGAGATCACTTCCTAACATGGGTAGGAGAAACGGATGTAGGGCGTGGATATGCAACAAATCATCAAGGTGGGCCCCACAGTAAGGGTAACAGCTAATCCGATCCCCACTATACAACGGGAGTGGATTAGGTGAGACCCCGGATACACCAAGGTGGGTGGGACCGCTGACTGTGGGGCCACTGTTATGTATGTGACTACATCCATGCCGTCCATCCATATTGGAAGTTCATTTTAGGATATGATCCAACAAATGAAGCAGTTTCAATCTCTAATGGGCCCTAATACAAGAAACAGTGGTGATTGACCATTAAAAACTTCCTGTGGGCCACAAAAGCCTTGGATCTAGATGATATTTATATGGTCTCTTCATGCAAGTGTTTGTGACCTTATCAAAATGTTGGATGGCAAATAAACATTCTGGTGGAATTCTTGAAGTTTTCAATGATAGAGATTCAATCATGACTGTTTCTATGGTGTGGTCCACCTAAGATTTGATTCAGCTTCATTTTTGGGATCATAGCCTAAATTGACCTTTCAAAATAGTTGGAAGGTGTGGATTTAAGACACATAAATCACTATGAGCCCCACAATCAGGGATCCCACCCACCTCGGTGGATCTAGGGTGTTACCTAATCCTCTCCCCGGAATAGTTGGCTATCCTAGGAAATCCTGCTCCGCAACGAGATGTTAATGTGGCAAAGTTCTTGAGCCAACCATGATGTATGTGTTAGATTCACACTGTCCATTCATGTTTTTAGATTATTATAGTTCATGAGTCCAAAAATGAGGTAAATCCAAATCTCAAGTGGGACACACCACCGAAAATAGTGGGAATTAAGCGTCTACCATTGAAAACTTCTTAGGGGCCATAGAAGTTTTGGATCGAGCTAATATTTGTGTTTTCCCTTCGTCCAGGTCAGGGTGACCTTATGAACAGATTCGATGGCAAATAAACATGATGGTGGGCCCTAGGAAGGTTTCAACTGTGGCATCATTATCCCCATTGTTTTTTTTGTTTTGGCCGCTTGAGCTTTGGTTTTTCCTCATGTTTTGGCTCATGTCCTAAAATGATAAGGCAAATTAGATGGACCATGTGGATATAACACATACATCGCAACAAAGGCAAAGAACTTTGCCACATCACTCGGCTTTTATGCATCAAAACATGTAGAGGAGATCATTAAAGGAGGGTAAAGTTGTCATTTAAAAAAAGATTTAAATCAAAATCACTTACCGTTTTCAACGTTAAGTTTTAAGCCAAAGGGAGGAAGCTTAAATTTTTTTAGATTTTTTCAATGAAGATGTGAATTAAGCACTTATTGTTTTAAATTTACTAAACAGCCTGAATAAAAAAAAAAAACACTGAAAATATCCAAGTTCAGTGATAATTGTAGAAATTAAGTTTCACCAAACAGTTCCTTAGCCCAATAAATCATTTCCCTCTATTTTAAGTAGACATTCGAGTTTTGATTAAATCATTGGCTTCTCCTGCTCAAATCCAACATTTTTTACCAACAGTTGTTATTGTTCAATCTAGACATTTATATTGAATAGTTCGATTTAATTTAAGTGTATGCGATTAGATTAGGTGTTAGGCATGCTATAGTCATGTTTGACTCAGATTGAATCGAACGCTTGTGATCACCTTAAGCACTGAACTAAGCCGGATTAAGACAAGATTTGTGAAGATTGGTCTGATTGTTCAGCCACCAATTATTACAATTTTAAGATAATTTTAGAGAGAAAGGGTTAAGCCTTTTTAAATGAGATCTTTTTGTTTTGGTCTAATAGCTTACACCATGTTTCTCAATAAAATATAATAAAAGGAAGATAAATTAAAAGTAAAGATTGAAATACTTATTTTATTGATTAGAGTATTAAGACAGTACAATCGTCAAAGACTAGATGGTAATGGTGTGAGCTTCGTGAGACATGACTAAAGATGTGTTAAGTAGGAACTCAACAATCTGGGGATCCGACGATCAGATTATGGATATTTGAAGTACTCTTTAATGTGTATAGCAGTGATATGTTGGACAATAGCAAAACTAATGGCTCTAAATTTATTGATGATGGCCGGATAGCAATGGAGGGACTAAGCTAAGAGGCTAAACTAATAATTATCTATAAAAAAAACAAAAAGGATAAGCAACATAAAGTTAAAAAGAAATTAATTGATTTGTGTTAATGAGGGACTGAAACCCTTCTTCAAATGCTGCTTTTATAGGCTTTTGAGATCCGGTAGCCATGAGTAAGTCTACATGACTTGGATATGAATCTTTAGACTACATAATGGCTTTATCTTATTTGGATTTTGAGTCTTTGTTGGACTATCCTACTTGGATTTTGACTCTTTGCTGCTTCTATATTTTTCAAATAGCTTTCTAATATTTACTTTTGTCTTTCTTACCATCCAAAAAAATCTCAAACATTTCTCTTAAGAAAATTTTCCTTTTAGGTTAATCGGATAGCCATGGTGCACTAATAATGGTTATGGAGAACCTAGCAACAGCAGTCTTTAAGAAGCTTCTTGTACACGCTAAGGATTGTGCGTACCTTGCATTTAACGGTCACATGTCATGTAAGAGATGACCAACTTTTTATGCCATGACTGTACATATCATTCTAAGCATCCAACTCTTTCAGCAAAATACATATCTTCAAGAGATAAGCGCCAACATTCTCTTCTAGTGCAAGTATATTTCTCTTCCGTTTTTCATATGAGTATGCCGACACGTTACCGCTTCTCGTTGCATCAAGTTAGGTGTAAACAATAATAGTAATAAATTATCATTGATTTAAGAAAATTAATTTATAGCTGAGCATATGTAGGCCCAATTCCAAGCCACAAATCTAAACACCAAGCCTATAGACCCCAACTAGATGCTAATTAAGGGACATGCTTGATTACTCAAAATTCTTCAATTGGATGGCCTTGTCACGTGTAAGGGTGGCAATGGTTGCCTGGCCCACAAAACCTCCCCTCGCTTTGGACCTACCTATTAGCTTGGCCCATGGGCCTGGCTTGGTCTCAAGTCATTTTAGCGGGCACACTAAAGTAATGGTATTGGTGGCATATACACACCATGGTAGACCTCACACACAACTAATAGTAGGTGGCCGTTCCTAACTATTTCTTGTGGTGTGAACCAACTTAATTTTGAATAAGCTTGATTATTGAGCTCCATGATGGACGTGAAACTGTACATCTGATGGATACGGAGTATTTAATCCTCCTAATAAACAAGTGAATGGATTACACATTTTTAAACCCAGCTTCTGTATAATGCAGACCCTTCAAAAAATGATGGAAAGTAACTCCAGTGTAGCTAATTGTGCTATGAGCATTGCTACAAACGTCCAAACACAAGATCATCCAAACTAATAACCAATTCTATGCAAATAGCAATATGACGCATGCCAAACGGGCCATGTGTGGATGTTCAAAAGTAAAATAATGAACGATCCAAATTTGAAGGAAAAAATCAGAAAGTTAGAATTATATTCTTAATCCAATTTTTGAGTTTTGCCCCATCCACGATTGGATCAGCAACTTCGACAGTCCTGATTGGCACACAACCATGCCATGTGTAAGGTTTAAGAGTCACCACCATCTTTTAAATGGTGTTAAATTAACATTGGAGTCAGCGTGTTTTGTATGATGCAAGTCTACTTGAGGCTTGATTTCAGTACAATTTCATACATAGGATGGAAAAGGATTGGTAATTTATAGAATGGTGTACACATATTTGATGACGTGAGATGATACGGTAGAGTCGGAACTACCGGAATAATGGTACAACCATCTCTCCAACGTACACGTGGCAGATTGATGTGTCGATCGGGTCCACTCATAGATTGATACCAGTATGGATCCTATCCGTTACTTCTTCTACAACTTATACACTAAATCTATGGCTGTAAACTATTTTTGTTTTGCAACCAGAGCTTTAATGGCCATAGATCGATGGATATGATTATCTTAATAGGAGTGCATTTTGACACATAAGCCATCCATGCGAGGGCCCTGCATATGGGCGGACCCGATTCGTACATCACCCTGCCAAGTGTACGGCGGAGAGATCTACTGGTTCCGGTTCTTCTGGCTCCACCGCAGCATCTACTTCGACAGATGTAGATATAGGAGGTTTTAGGTTCACTTTCACCGATACACGTGGAAGGGATTTCGTCGGATCCTCCCTCGTCGTTGTCATTTACTTATTTAAGAACAGTAATCGTTTAGTTAATAACCGGACGCACTGTGTGGGATCCACCGTGATGTACCTTTTATCCACGCCGTCCATCCTTTTCTAAGATCATGTTAAAGAATGGACCCAAAAATAGGAAGATCCAAGCTCTAGTAGACTACACCAAATACTTATCTTAGGTTGCATTAATGTCCATTAAATGCACAAAGCATTAGATGCAAGGGTTATATCCGGTGCTCAATTTCTCTAGCCTCGTTAGTGTCGCTCGATGGTTTTGGAGGAGATTCAAGTCATCCACATGATAAAGATTTTAATTTAAAATTATTGGACAAAATTTAAGGGTAGAACTCATCGCTAATGGATTACATCATAGGAATAGTCTAAAATTAATATGAAGCTATCACCATAAAACGAACAAGTTATTTTTTTTAAATAACCCTCCTAAGGGATCATTGTTGTCCTAAAAAAAGTAAACATGCTAGATCAGCTGAGGGGTAGCCTCAACAATTAATTTAGTGGGGTCACACCCCTTCGCAAAAGGCCCTCATATTTTGTTGCAACGGTATGATGGGATAGCTAGGTAGATGGACAATTTACTTTGAAAAAAAAGGGCCAAACAATACTCAAAGACTATATATATATATATATATATATATATATATATATATATATATATATATATATATATATTCTAACAAAATAATTAACTCATAATGAAATCGTTAATCAAAGGCTATTTCGACTCATATCCCCTCAAAGTGGAAGGGAGCCAATTGGGTACAGCCCCAGCCTCAATGAATATGGTGTGGCCCACCTTGATGTATGCATTCTATATCCTCTTTGTTTATTCATTTTTCCAGATCGTTTTAAAGCGTGAGCCCAAAAATAAAGCTGACACAATTCTCAGGTGGATCATAAGAAATAGTGGTGATTAACTATTAATGCACAATGAAAGTTTTGGATCAAGGTAATGTTTGTTTTTTTACATTCATGTGAGCTTATCCACAGGTTGGATGGAAATTAACACACCATTGAGACATTAAAGGTAGGCCTCAGGAATTTTTAATGGTAGAACATTCAATAATCGCCTTTTCTTATAGTATGGTCCACCTGATATTTTTATCCTCTTTGTTTTTTTGGTTCATACTCTAAAATGATCTTTCAAAACGGACGGACCCAATGGACATAGAATACATATATTAATGTGGGCCCTACAATAAGGGCCGCACCGTCTATGGTGAGGCCGGGGCCGCACCGAAAGGCAAAAAGGGTGATGCAGTTTCTGTGATCCAAGCCGTGGATTATGATGGTTGCATCATACATGATCCATTCACCAGAAAAACGAAAAGATACCAATTATGGTTTTTTTTTTTTTTTTTAATTGAACTTGGACTATTGCTATATTTTCTTCATACATAGATTATTTTTTCCATCTAAGAGCTTTTGATTCATGGGTCATCCACAGCTGGGACAACCATATCCATGGTTTAGATCACGGAAACATTATCAAACTCGAATATGCCGAAAGCGGTAATCTCCTGCGCCAACATCCGATGGTTTAAAAAGATAAAAACTTTGTTAATCTGAAGGTGTGTTATGGTTGATACTCAGGCACCAAAAGATCGTAAACATTGCCTGTAACTCAAATTAATTAGTCGAAATTATGGGTAGAACTCGGATCAGAAACGAGGAACTGCACTGATCTATGCTATGTGCATCATTTTTTAATGCCTGTGTATCAACTGTCAGACTGCTGGAGTAACAAATAACTGCATCATTTTAGCAATCCTAAAGGTTTTTCTAGTATGGGTATTTGTTCGTTTAATTAAGAACATTGACCTTTCCATTTCAACCGTCCATTAAATGTCCACAAACCGTCTAGTTAGGAAATAAATTCGTTTTGGTTTTATATCCATCTAAATCAGGGCCCATGACATGGATGGTTTAGTTCACCCCGAACCAGCGATGTGGGTTAGACCCTGACCGTAGGGCCCACCTTGATGTATCCATTCCTATATCCATGCCGTCGATCTGTTTTCTAGATTATTTTATGATATGATCCCAAAATTTAAGCTGATACAAGTTTCAAATAGGACCGCACCACATGAAACAGTGGTCATTGTACTCTCATCATTAAAAGTTTCTAGCATCCACGGTAATGTTTATTGAAACTCCAACCTGTTGATGAGGTCACAGAGATTTAAAACGAATATCGGCTTGATCTAAAACTTTCGTGGCCTACAAAAGGTTTTCAATCTTCATTAATTACTGTCTCATGTGGTGTGGTCCACCTGAAATTTATATCTGCTTCAGTTTTTCGGACCATGGCCTGTAAAAACAAATAAACGGTGTGGATATATAATGAATACGTAGAGTTGGGCCCCTACGGTCAGGATCTCACCCACACAGCTGGTTCCAGGGTCTCACCCAAGTTGCGCTCTGAAGATCCGACCTATATGCCACCATATGGGCAGCATGGCCAACGTGTGCAATTTCCAAGCCGTCCATTTGTAAATACCCTCCATTAGTCCAACGTGAAGACAAATCACATTCCATTACTTTTGAGTTAGCTCATGTTAGTTTAAAAGCGGCAACGATTCAACTTCAACTTCTAACATCTGGCCTGCTAGCCCGTCTGGAAGACCCTGGGCGTTTCAACAGTAGGTCTCAGGTTCCAAGTGCTAAGGAGGCATACTAACCCCTACCAATGGGTGGTGAATCATGTGATGAACTGTGTGCGTGTGTTGCCCAACTAACGGAATTGAATGACTACCATTGATAATTTCTTGTGGGCTACAAAAATTCCAGATGAAGCTAATGTTTGTGTTTTACTCTCTTCCATGTCCGAATGACCTTATGAACAGCTTGAATGATGAATGAACATCATTGTTGTCCTTAGAAAGGTTTTAGCTTTTAACAATTGAGGTTTGTCCGCCTACTAGCCCAACTGAAGACACCTTAGCATTTCAACATCATGTCTCGGGTTCAAATGGTAAGGAGACATACTAATTGCACCGATGGGTGTGTCCTGTAACTAATAGTGTAAGTGCGTTGCCTAGCTTACTGGGTGGGTGTGTCCATGACTAACACACACACACAAAAAAAAAAAAAAAGGTTTGCTAGGATCACTGTTTCATGTCGTGTGGTCCACTTGAGCTATGAATCTGCCTCCTTTCGGGCCCACCTGATTAGTGGGTGAGAGCATCTTGACAGTGGAACCCTCTAATAAATGGATGGATCGTGCCAATGTGCCATGAGAACTCGTATGCTTGTATGTGCATGTGTGGGTTTGGTCAAGAACAAGATTGGATTCCTTGTACACAGAAGCAAATCGCATCTTAGTGCCTTCATGTCTTTTCGAAATGTGGGAATATATTGAAACTGAGCAGACTCTGGGATCATCCTATTCATGTACCAAACTGTTTGAGCAATCCTAGCCTTTTAATTGGTGGCATAAAAATCTAATAACAATAGGGTGTGTACCATCCCATATCCATTTTTCAAGTGGGAGACTGAGTGCAGATAACATCGTTTCTTGGCATCGATTCTCAAGGGGGTGGCTAACATTGCAGTGTGACTAACAAGGGTTGTTGGGTGTACTAACGGTGGAGTGTCTACTAACAGAAGAGAGAAAAAAAAAAAAAGCCATTCAATGAGAAAAGTGGTTAAGATAGCCAAGATTTCCTTTTAGAATTATTTCTTATTTTCTTATATCTCCCTCTTGGATTGGAGGAAGTTCGGTTGAGAATTCGTAGAAGTCTTGTAGGAGCAAGTTATTTATTTAGTAAGAAAGATGGTAATCAACCTTACCATGCCCTCCCTACAACACATCTAATGTAAATATGTTGTCAAATTAATACCATTCCAAAAATATAAAAGTGTCCTGACACAACATATGTCCACTATAAAGACTTAGGGGTTGTTCCCGCTAGCATATGACCCAAAAATGAGTAGGATACGACACTCATATCCAGATGACGAGTTTGGATGGCTTAAGTCGACTCGACGAAAGTCTTTTGAGACCCACACAAATGTGATCGTACATATGTTTTATAAGAAAATGAGTGTCTAGTCAACTTGATGAACGTCTAGTGGACCCTACATATGTTCTATACACAAACTGCGGCGAATTAAAAGAAAATTTAGAAAAAGAAGCCAGGGCAGATTTAATGGCAGGTTATACCGCTTGATACACAACACTTTGAAAGTGTAAACATGGAATATATAAAATCCTAACTAAAGGGAGAAAATTGTGGAACATACAGTAAAAAAGTCATATCCTAAAAATCTGCTTTGTTAAATAATCCTACCCTTTGATTGAGGGCGCTTGTTTCATCAATTAGGACCATTGGATAATTTTCATTTTAACTGTTGAATATAAGTCCACAACTATGATAGTATGATAATAAAAAATGCCTCATTTATAGTCCATGGTGTTATAGGTAATTCTGAGCTAACCTCAACTCACAGGCTCGACTACCATATTCTATGAGCTCAAGATAGCTGACCACAAAAGCCAATGGCTCACGACGCCCAAACGAAGTCCTCGTTCCAAAATAAGCTTTCCTGGTCAAGAGATAGAAAACTCAGACGCCACAAGATACAGACCAGTGAGAGGATGACTGAGGACAAGGCACATAAAACAATTGATCCGACTTTTACTGAGTAGGTTCCACCGAGCAAATGCCGAGCATGCTTTGACCGAGCGTTCACTTCAGAGTTGTGCACTCTTTGCCAAGTGCTCACCTCAGTGCCGAGTGCTTTTTGTCGAGTGCTCACCTCAGTGTCGAATGCTCTTTGCTAAGTGCTCACGTTAGTGTTGAACGCTCTTTGCCGAGTGCTCACCTCCAAGCAAGCATTCTCCGCACCACCTCCATTTTGGTATGGGGATAATAGCCGACAATCGATAAATTCAGGCATAATAAGAATTATTCCAGATATGGACATGATAAGGATTATCCCGAGAAATTTGGAAATCACGCCCGTAAAACGAGATCCTCGGATCCACCTACAGCTCTTCGATGATCCTATAAATAGAGGTATCCTTCTACTATTTAAGGTGCATAGAAAAACTCTCCACCAAAAGCCTACTTTTAATCTCCTACATCTTACTAACTTAGGCATCAGAGGACTAACGATCAGAACCCCAACCACCCCTCTTTTATCTTTGATCATGTATCAAAGGGTCTAGGAGACTTCTAGTGCAGATCTAGTCCATACATCTAAAGGAGATCATCGTTTTCATCTGTTGACTAGTTTTAGTCATCAACACATGGCATGTAAGTGCACATGGATCATCCATCAGAAGTACCAAAGTTTTTCTAGTGAATAAGGTAAGTTATTTGATACATTGGCAGAGCATGAAGCTTAATACTCTTGGTACTTAAAAATTGTACACATGGCCTACAGTAACTCAAAAGAAGCCATCTAAATTGTAATACTCACTGTACCTTAGTCAAGTGCTAAAATCAGTGATTAAGCAATCATAATCTCTGATTTGTGGACAATTGTTAGTTGAAATTGGACCATTTTGTCTTTTAACTGCCTAATAAATCTTCATTACTCCAATGGTAAGAGGACTAAAAATAACGTAATTTTTAGTCTAAGATGCATCTAACCTGTGATCCATGATTTGGACCTTTAATTTGAAAGACTTGTTTGCCATGCTCACAATTCCTAAGTAATTTCTAAATGTTTTCCTACAATCCATCATAGTCTGCCGCAGTATCATGTTTTTCTCTTCCATATGAAGGGGAAGCGGATTTCCTGGGATGTCCCTGGTGACCAAACTATGTGGGTCCACCGTTGTGCATGTGTTTCATCCCCCGCTGTCCATCCATTATGCCAACACATTTTAAGGCATGAATCCAAAAATAAAGCATATACAAAGCTCAAGTGGACCACCATTAAAAACTTATTAAGGGCACGGGAGTTTTGGATCAAGCTAATATTTATGTTTCCCTTCATCCAGCTCTTTGGAACCTAGTGAACAAATAAACATCACGGTGGGGCCTTGGAAGGTTTCAACCGTGGGCATCATTATCCCCATTGTTTCCTGTGGTGTGGTCCACTTGAAATTTGGATCCGCTTTATTTTTGGGCTTATGGCCTAGAATGAGCTGGAAAAATGGATGGTCAGCGTGGATGAAACGTTTATATCACAGTGGGCCCCCACAGAGTTAGGTCACGAGACAATCCACTTCCATAAGAAGGGGTCTAGATCTCTTTGGCTAGTTTTGTACCGTTATGGTGATGGCCCATTCTCCTCACATGTGGTCATGGCACTGATGCAAAAATATGCAGGCTAAACAAATTGTGGGTCCCATTATTAACGGAGCATATCTCCAAAATCATCCAGATCAAGCAACCATCCAAATGTGGGTTATGTATTGGATGGTTCAAACAAAATAGCAAGTGGTCCAAATCTGGATTGTTAATATTACCTTTTCTTTGCAATTATTTGTTAGTGCTCCACACATGGATGGGTCAGTGATTTAAATGGTCCATCCAATTATACTTTGTGTACTTGAAGTGTCACTTTATGTTTTAAATGTACAATTAAAACAGGAATCTCCTCAATAAAACAAGTAGTTTTTATTATGGTGGCTGTCTTGGATGATAAGCAGCATGAAAGATTGCAATAAAAGAATGATCCTAATCGTTCATTTCAGACCTTTTTGTTGATAGTGGTGACGATGGGATAAGGATTGGGTACTACCCCCTCTTGAGCTTGGCACAGACTGTGGGTCTGAGGGGCCATTTTGATGTATGGGTTTATCCACACCGTCCATTCATTTTTCTATATCATTTTAGGCCACAAGCCGAAAAATGAGGCAGATACAATGTTCAAGTGGATCACACGGTGGGGATTGAATGCTTGCAGTTGAAAACTTCTTGGTGGCAGAGAAGTTTTGGATCATGCTGATATTTGTATTTTCCCTTCATCCAGATCTGTGTGAGCTTAGGAACAGGTTAGATGGCAAATAAATATCATGATAGGCCCAAGAAGGTTTCAATGGTGGGCATCATTGTCACTTCTGCTTCCTGTGGTGTGGTCCACTTAAGCTGTGGATCTGCCTCATGTTTTGGGCTTATGACATAAAATGTTATGGCTGAATGGGTGGTCGGTGTGGATAAAACCCAGACATCACGATCTGTGCCAAGTTCAGAAAAGGTTGGAGTTGTCCCTGATCCATAGTCCTTGACCATGTGTTACATTTATGGGTGACAGTATGGCCATCTGAACCATCATCTTATGGGCACTCTATGAGCATTTATTGGTCCAAAGATCAGGCCTACCATCTGGAGGGCCACACATGTATAAGGAAGTGGAATGTATGCATGCTTGTATCTGAATCTTTTGTCGTAAATTTTCAAGTCCAATCCTATCATATATTGATCTCTATGAGATTGTATCTTTACAAATTTATAAATTAACTTTAATTAGTTATGATTAGATTCTGTGATTTATGATTAGCAATTGTATGGCTATTCTTAAACTAGGAATTTACTAAATATTGTTTGTATTTTATTTATTTATTTATTTATTATTTTATAAGAGGACCACTCCTTGTGTATGAGGAGCCCATGTACTCGAAGGCTGGATTAGGCTCGGTCCATCCCGGGTGAGGACGCCTATTCCGTGCAAAAGCCTACCCCACTGAAACCTATGTAGATTATCTCTTTAGGTAGTACACTCGAATAAAATCCTATCCTCTGGTTTTTATTTTCCCTAGGTTTTCAGTTCACCCGGGACAACTATCACTTTTAACGAGTTGTCTGCTCTACTGCATTGGAGGTTGACCAGTCGTCTACTCTACTCCACTGGAGGTTGAACCTGCTTACCTACGTTGACTAGAGGACGTCCACACGCCAGACCTAGACTTAACTTCCAAAGAATCTAGGATATCTCGTGTTTCCTTTCGATTCCCCCCACCGACCCCAGGTCGGCAATCGGGAGGTTACGAATTCAATCAACCTAGAATTTTCTAATTTATAGAGAGAAAACTAGTCAACAACATAGCATGGAACTATTACTTCTCCTGCGCAGTTAAATATCTGAATCCAACGTCTCAACATAAGGGAAAACTTCGGCACTAAAGTCCCCTCCCTAAGAGCCTAGTCGCACTAAGAACCCGGCAAGGCATCAATATTCTCTACAAGGGCATAAGGGACTGCTATCTCCAGATCTTTCGCCTATTTTCTTAGTTGAAGCCTATGATCTCGGCAGGTCGTCAGGTCGTCCTGGAGGTCTCAGGTCGTCAGGTCATAGAGCCTCAGGTGGTCGGCCTAGCCTCAGGTCGTCAGGTCATCGGGCCTCAGGTCGTCCTGTAGGTCTCAGGTCGTCAGGCCTCAGTTCGTCCTGTAGGTCTCAGGTCGTCAGGTCATCGGCCTAGCCTCAGGTCGTCAGGTCATCGGGCCTCAGGTCATCTTGGAGGTCTGAAGTCGTCAGGTCATCGGCTTAGTCTCAGGTCAGATTTGAGGACCTGTACCTGGGTCCGCTGGACTATGGGCTTTCCCCGTGACTTGAGGTCAGCTCGGATTTACCCATAACAGAAGCCCCCTACTCTTGAGCCTGACTTGCTCGGCTTGGGAGTAAAGAGAAATGGATGATCTGACATTTGAATTTGGCCAACTGCATGAGGTCGGCCTAATAGGGTGGCCCATAGGCTCTGTCAATTATACGGGTCGACATGTAGAGGTGACCTTTAGACACTTCGCGTTTTGGTCCGACTCTTTCGTCCATTCCGACTGCCAAAGTCCGTCTTTCGACTCTTGGTCTAGGGTTACTCCTCGATTGCCTAGGTCGGTCTTTCAACTCTTAGTCTAGGGCCATTCCGACTGCCCAGGTCGGTCTTTCGACACTTAATCTAGGGCTCTTCCGACTGCCCAGGTCGGTCTTTCGACTCTTAGTCTAGGGCCATTCCGACTGCCCAGGTTGGTCTTTCGACAATTAGTCTAGGGCTCTTCTGACTGCCCAGGTCGGTCTTTCGACAATTAGTCTAGGGCTCTTCCGACTGCCCAGGTCGGTCTTTCGACTCTTAGTTTAGGGCCATTCCGACTGCCCAGGTCGGTCTTTCGACAATTAGTCTAGGGCTCTTCTGACTGCCCAGGTCGGTCTTTCGACAATTGGTCTAGGGCTCTTCCGACTGCCCAGGTCAGTCTTTCGACTCTTAGTCTAGGGCCATTCCGACTGCCCAGGTCGGTCTTTCGACACTTAATCTAGGGCCATTCCGACTGCCCAGGTCGGTCTTTCGACTCTTACTCTAGGGCTCTTCCGACTGCCCAGGTCGGTCTTTCGACTCTTAGTCTAGGGCTCTTCCAACTGCCCAGGTCGGTCTTTCGACTCTTAGTCTAGGGCCATTCCGACTGCCCAGGTCGATCTTTCGACTCTTAGTTTAGGGCTCTTCCGACTGCCCAGGTCGGTCTTTCGACAATTAGTCTAGGGCTCTTCCGACTGCCTAGGTCGGTCTTTCGACTCTTAGTCTAGGGCCCTTATAGCTTAGCTCGGCCTCGTTAACCTCTGGGCTCTGATAGCTCAGCTCGGCCTCGTCAGCCTCCGGGCTCTGATAGCTCAGCTCGACCTTGTCACCCTCCGGGCTCTGATAGCTCAGCTCGGCCTCGTTAGCCTCCTGGCTTTGATAGCTCAGCTCGGCCTCGTCAGCCTCTGTGCTCTGATAGTTCAGCTTGGCCTCGTCAGCCTCTGGGCTCTGATAGCTCAGCTCGGCTTCTGGGCTCTTATAGCTCAGCTCGGCCTCGTCGGCCTCTTACATGTGTTATGTAAATGACCTCAAACAGGTCGTCCTGGGGAAGGTCATCCTATGGCAGGGCTTCCTCCGCAGATCTTCTTGAGCAGTTCTTACTGAACAGGTTTTCCTGGGCAGGTCCTTCTGAACAGGTCTTCCTGCGCAGGCCCTCCTGAACAGGTCATCCCGAGCTCTTTCTTTAGCCCCTTTATCAAATTTGTAAGGCGGTGCACTTACTTGGAGAAGAAGAACTAAAATCGTGTGCCGAGCTCAAAAATGGTGAGAACACAACTTTGTCGTTCCCACAGACGGCGCCAATCTGTTGATACTGAAAATTGGTCAACAGACGAGATGACGTAACCTCCAACTGGTCAGCAGATGAGATGAGGTGACCTCCAACTTGGACGAATGGATGCAACTGATCTCCTGCAGGTGTGCGGTCTGGATCTGAATTGAAGGTTTCTTAGATCCTATAGAGCACAAAGGAAAGCTAATGGGGGTGGCTGGGGTCCAGCCGTTAGCCCTCCAATGCTTAAGTTAGTTGGATCTTGAAAGATTAAATATCTCTCTTTTGATCAGTTGTTGTATCGTACCTTGGTAATGAAGAGGACGCGTCAATTTATAGACTTAGGTTGCAGAGTTGTATTCCCTTTTTGAAGCCGTGATTTCAGGGGAGGGATTCTCGGATCAGCGTGATTCTTGGGCCGTTCCGTAGTTATAGGAGATGTTCCCGTATTCCCTGACGATTCTCCAGATCTTTCGCCTATTTTCTTAGTTGAAGCCTATGATCTCGGCAGGTCGTCAGGTCGTCCTGGAGGTCTCAGGTCGTCAGGTCATAGAGCCTCAGGTGGTCGGCCTAGCCTCAGGTCGTCAGGTCATCGGGCCTCAGGTCGTCCTGTAGGTCTCAGGTCGTCAGGCCTCAGTTCGTCCTGGAGGTAGATAAACAACCACTATTGAAACATTCATTAGGCCACAAAAGTTCTATATCAGACTAAGTTTATGGTGCTTTCAGTTCATCCCAGGACCTTAAAAACGGTTTTGATCTCGTGTAAAATAAAGGTGGAGCCCAAGAATCCATCCGGCATAGTTTTTGTAACATACACTAAAATAAGCCTCCAAAATGGAGAGAGGGTGGATTTCTCACGAGGAATTTTGGCAGGAAATCCGCGTCCCCCGGGTGGGGAGCGGATTAGGTGACCCCACCATCCACCGGGGTGGGTGGGACCCTGACCGTGGGCCTTACAGGGATGTATTTGCCTTAAATCTATACCGTTCAACCACCTTGAAGGCTCATTTTAGAGAATGACCCTAAAAAAGAAGCTGACTCAAATTTTAGATGGACCACATCACAGGAAACAATTGTCGATTGAATCCCTACCATTAAAAGCTTCATGAATTCTATCAAGAATGTTTATTTGCCATCCAACCTTTTGATAAGGTTACAAACACCCATATGCATAAACCACACAAATCATCTTGATCTAAAGCTTTTGTGGCCCACAAAAAGTTTTTAATGGTCAATCACCACGGTTTCCTGTACTATGGTCCATCTGGGATTTGGAACCGCCCTAAAATGAGCTTTCAATATAGATGGACGGCATGGATGTAGTCACATCATCACAGTGGGCTCCACAGTCACGGGGTCCCACCCACATCGGTGGATCCAGGATCTCACCTAATAGTACAGGCTGGGCAAACCGGTCTCATTGCCATAGCCGGAGCGGATTAGCTGGTGCACCGCACACCAGCGAGATCCCTAGTGTATTGACATCACTAATTTCTGTGGGCCCCATCATGAGGTTTGTGGTATATCCAATCCATCCTTCCATTTGGAAACATCCTTATAAGGGTTAATTCTAAAAATAAGACAGATCCAATGGTCAAGTAGACCACACTGCAGAATGCAGTGGGAGATTAAACGTCTACCATTGAAACCTTCTTGTTGGTCACAGAAGTTTTGTATCAATCTGATATTTGTTTTTACCCTTCATCCAGGTCTTTTCGACCTTATGAACAGTTTGGATGGAAAATTAACATCATGGTGGGCCCTAGGAATGTTTTAACGGTGAAGATCATTGTCCCCACTAACTTTTGTGGTGTGGTCCACCTGAGATTTGGATATATCTCATTTTTTGGATCATGCCCTAAAATGATCTCGTAAACTGGATGAACGGTGTAGATATGTTAAATACATCATCGTGGGCCCCACGTAATCTTGATTTTCTTTGAACCGTTGGTATGAACACGGAGCTCTTGGACCCACTCAGTTGTCCGCAGGCGACACGTACTCACACCAGCAAATTAGCCCAATCCGCGTCCGCCATAGCCATAGGTGTCCAACTCATGAAATATATATGAGCTTTGACTTATCTCCCAAAAGAGGGGCACATGAGGTACGGTTGGATCAGCTGGGACAAGTTGAATCCACGTTTTGGTGATCCCAACCGCAGATAAATCATTGTTCAAAGCTCTATCCAGATTCCGATGGGACAATCGTACGTCGACTACAGAGGAGTGGCTAACTAACCTTTCCATTTCTGTTACCCACTTGTGGTCCAGTCCATTGGACCCACCCCCACCAAACAAACGGCCAGGGCCCACACCTGTGTGCCACGGATCGTCTCCTCAAAATCTTTCGTCGTACGGATCGCTCGCCTTAGAATTTCTCCTTCCTCTTTTTAAGAAGAAGAAGATCAGATCACCTAAGCAATTTCAAGAAAGAAAGGAAAATTAATATATAAAAAAAAAGCCCTCTCTCTATCTCTCGAGGCGTTCTAGGGTTACGAAGATCATAGAAAACACGGCGACGGATCAAAGAAGGAGAAGAAGCTTCAAGATCAGGATCTCGGAGGATCCGTACAAGTCCAGGCATTCTTCTTGTTCTTACGATGGGGAGGGTGGAGGTGGGAGTGGCCGTTGTATGCGCTGCGACCGCGGTGGCGGTGGCCACGCTCGTCGTGCGGCGAAGGATGCATAACACCAGGCGGTGGGCCCGGGTGATGGAGATACTGAGGGAACTCGAGGAGGAATGCGCTGCCCCGATCGGGAAGCTGCGGGAGGTGGCGGATGCAATGACGGTCGAGATGCATGCTGGCCTCGCATCTGAAGACGGGAGCAAGCTCAAGATGCTCATCAGTTATGTCGACAATCTCCCGACCGGGTATGCTGAAATTGTTCCTGCTGTTGTTTGCTCTTTTCTTCTTCTTCTTTTTATTTTTTATTTTTATTTTTGAGAATTCGATTATACTTTGGTCTTGATTTGTATTCTGTATCTTTCTTTCTTTTCTTTTCTTTTTTTCCTTTTAATATGAGAAAATGGTAATAGTGATAATCTTACCCATTTTATCAATCAAAAGATTAGTAATTTCTATTGATTTTATTATTGAAAATGATATGTGCACCCTATTTTTTTATACATTGACCCAATTTATTTCCTTTTGGCATATCTTACCGATTTTATCAATCTTACCCATGTGTGTTCTAATACCAAACATAGAAAGAAAGAATGTATTTGTCAAAAAAAGGGGAGGGTGTAGATATCAGTGGCATCTATTTACCTAAATCAGAACTATTTCCTTCTTAGAGTATAGAATTTCCATTTCCGTCTATCTTGAATTGAGTTGCTGGTGCTTTCTGGGTTCACCAGAGGAGGAACTTCGATACTTGTAAAGAGTGTGATGATCCATATGCATGCACTCTGCCTGGTACATGCGGTGTATACGTCGCCCAAGTTAGTCTGTTCCAATTGTGGGCCCCGCTGCAGATGGGCCACGGTCCCAAAATCACACTTGGTGTATGATCCTAATTGTCTGATGTATGGGACACCTAATGGATGGTTACAACGCAAGTCAGTCAATGGACCACATTCAACAAGAAAATGTCCATTAATTGCTCTCTCTCTCTCTCTCTCTCTCTCTCTCTCTCTGTTTTGATTGTTTCTTTTTTTCTGCGGGTTAAAGTACACGATTCCTTTCTTGGGTTCTGTTTCTTTCTTCCTATTATTTTCTCACTTTAAAAACCTTGCTCTTCTTCTTCTTTTTCTTTCTTTCTTTGTTTTTGTTCCATGGTGGGTTTAGTTATACCTTTCCTCTTTGGATTTTCCTTTATTATTTCCTCCCTTTAAAAGCCTGTTTTCTTCTTTGTTGTGTTTCTTTCCATCTTCTCTTACTATTTAAAATATTGCCATTTCTATTTTAAAAAATTACTTACTATTGTTTTACTATGAGTACTTGGTCATGCTGACAAGTTTGCCAATTGAGTTTCTCTGGGGACAAGATTTTCAAGGTCGAGGCTTGTTGGAATTCGAATGCTCCTCCGGCCAAGTTTTTGAAGATTAACTTTGATGGTTGCTGTATTAGTAAACTTGCAAGGATAGACATATGGACTAGTGGATCATTCTTACTTGGGTCATTTACTGTAAACTTCCCTTTTGCTGTTGATAACAAGAAAAATTGATCACTGCCCTTGGTTTGCTTTCTGAAGAAACTAAGTTAGAAGGGCATCTGTATGGAATATGAACTAGAATCTGGATGGAGGTAGGGATTTGTTGACGGTCTTTTACATACAAAAATCTCTAGTAATTTTAAGGTGTATGTCTCGGTTATTAGTAAGGTCAAGAATTACATGGATGCTATGCCAGGGTTCTGCTTAGATCTAGAAATTTGTTGAGGTTCCTAAACAAATGAAATTACAGATTTAATGAAGAAATGCCTGAATTTTGTTACATGGTCAAGAAGTACAATAATGAGCACCAAATTCCTTACTGTAGATAGAATATGGCAACTCATAATTTGTGCTCATGGGCTCCTTCACATTATATAGGCCACAAAAAATCCATGGAGACATGCAGTTAAAATTGGACCTCCCTTTCCTTGAGCCTCCCCCACCATGTACTTAGTTTTATCTCCTACCATCTCACAGCAACATAAGAAAACACGAATAATGCGTGCAATATCTTGGAAAAATAATCAACTCATGTGATATGATATTTTTCACGATATTTGGTCATCAGAATTGGTCTTTCAAAGGATTTTTGTTCTTGCGGAACTCCTGTAGAATCTTAGACTAGCATTTATCTAGCATGGAAATTGTCAAGTTGTGAATAGATTGCTTCTTCACGTGCATGACTATTTTGCTGTGGTGAATTGTTGTAGTTCTCCACATAATAAAAAATCAGAATCCACAATGGAGCTATAAACCTACCCTTTCTGACACATGAACTGAGTTTACTTATGCTATATATTTATCACTTGGCGTTAGCCAAGTTTCTTAATTCATCTTGAGCTCTGAGGATATTGTTGATGTAGTTTTCAGATATTCTTATGCTATTATGAGTGATATAGTGTGCAATTTTTTGTTTTCCTCTGGATATATATTAAAGAATCTAACTCAAGCATTCAGCACTGGGTTGCTCTTTGACCTGTAAGAAAAAAAACACTTTGGCATTGTAAGCAGCGGATCAAGAATAGTATGAGCGAACATTTATAACTTTGTATGTGCTAAGAAGGCTTTAAACGTCATTTCAAGAATCTAGAAGATTCACAGGAGACCTTTTTTCTCCTCCTTTTCTCCTTTTGCTTTAGGGATGAGAAAGGGTTATTTTATGCGTTGGACCTCGGTGGTACAAACTTCCGTGTGCTACGTGTGCAGCTGGGTGGGAAGGAAGGACATGTTCTTAAACAGGAATTCAAAGAGGTGTCCATTCCCCCTCATTTGATGGTTCAAACTTCAGATGTAAGAGCCAAGAGAATGCCAATATAAGCGACTGTAACTTCTGCTCCCAAAAATTCTTATAATATGTTTTCTTAACCTTCTAAAATTGATTATGATTTCAGGAACTATTTAATTTCATTGCCGCAAAACTAGCAGAATTTGTCTTGACAGAAGGTGAAGGTTTTCAGCTCTCTGTCGGTAGGCAGAGGGAACTTGGTTTTACGTTTTCTTTCCCAGTGAAGCAAGCATCAGTTGCTTCTGGCAGTTTGATTAGGTGGACAAAAGGCTTCTCAATTGAAGACACGGTTAATTCCAATTACCCTGATCCTATTTACACTCTTTAATATTGATTACTCTCTCTTTAATATTGATTACTCTCTTGGCTATGAGTGATAATATCTGAGATTACTTGAAGGTCAAATAATCAGCTATCCTCATGCTTTTTGTTTTTATTTAATGTTTTCTGCATGTAATGCATGTGGCAAAGATGAATTTGATGTCTATTGTAAAGTCTCCTGTTAGGAATAGGATGGTAGGAGGAAGAATGGCCAGATGCATTACCAAATCAAAGTAGGATCATTCCCAAATGATCTCCTGAGGAGGCAAACAAAATGGCTGCCTCAGGTAGGTGAGAAGCTCTCAAAGCCCTGACTCAAAGCATAGGGTTATCTGCCTTGAAACTTTAGCGTGACAGGGCCTATCTTCTAATCGCTGAATTTTAAGGGTCTCAAAGCTGAATCAGAAGATTTATGAACTGATGCTCTTACTGGTTAGCAAAGTGCATAGAGAATTAAGAAAATCAGCAACCAAATTCACTTCAAACTAAAGCAACAGCAAGTAGTAGAATCTAAAATAGGCTCTGCCCAATTATAGGCCCTTAATGGAGTCTTCACCACTAACAAAAAGAGATCATGTCATGAAGAACACCAACTCAGGTTTAAAAACAGAAAATAGACTGAATTTTCAATGTAATATTCCATACATACGGCTCTGTTTCCATTTTCCTACTCCAATTCTAATTACAAATCAATACTAGGTAGGTAACTTGCTAGATAAGTCTAACAGGCTTGAACTAGAAAAAGGACGCTACTCCAACCTGAATATGGAAACTGCTAATTTACTGCTACCATGCAACAGGAACTGCCTTCTGTTAAACGGTCCAATCATGTGACTAGAGGATCGTTTTGGGCCCCACAGTTGGTCAAATAGTACTTCAACCTTGTGGCCCTGTGGGGTCCAACCCCGTGGCCCCGTAGGGTCCACTAGGTAACCTGCCATCATGTGGGCCCATCAGTTGCCCCATCTGGGATCCATAAGTGATTGGCATCAGGCACTTCCATTGATCGATCATGCATGGAGCCCACCCCTGGACCTTTGGTGACAAGTCTTGATGAAAAGACTTCGGTCAGTGGAAGGTCAGGGTTTTTCCTTGCCGTTTTGAACTTCCAGCTTTTAACCCTAGCGTTAACTCTTCACCCCTCAAAAAAAAAAAGCGCACACGCGCGCGCGCGCACACACACTTACTTTAATCCTAGCCAAACAAGAAATTCATTGAATGGACAGGGATAACCTTTCCTTTTTTCCATTGAAGAAGAAGACTAAATTACAGTTCTTTTCATACTCGGTTCCAACACCCTTAGCCCTTAGTTCCTCACAATCTGCGAAAAAGGGTTATGACGACAATGTTCAAAAAAAGGTTATGAGGACAATGTTATAATTTAGAAAACTCCCAAATTATCACAGTAACTCCTAGCATTTTGGGCAGCCTCATGTAGCTGATTGAATGGGAATGCATCCACCCATCATAAGCACCTCCAAGCTAAGCTTAACACAAAAATCATAATTAAAGTAGAGAATAAATCCAAAATTTTATTGAATTCAGAAGTGTCTTGAGAATACTCATGTGAGGCCCTTAAATAGACTTCTTGGATGTATAGGGAAGGAAAGTTTCTTAGTGTCATTAACAATTAAGGATATTATAAAAATCGAAGACTAATCAATGGGGAGGATAGCCTTCCTCGGCGCCCCTATTCCCTCTTTCTTTTTTGTTTCTCTTGCTGGTTTGTATCCTCTTCTCTTCTTTAATAAAATCTTAGTTGCCTTTCCAAAAAAAAAAAAAATAAGAATAAGAAATAGAAGACTAATCAATGAAAGATGCTAAATAGATAAGAAAGATTTAGTGGGATTCTATTGCATGGCTGGCTGATTTGCTTTTTATAGCAGGCTGAGTAGATTGTGTTGCCTAATTAGGAGGTTTGGGCCTCGCTGATAGGCCAATTGTGGAGCTTGGGCTTAGTGGATCTTGGCCTGGGCCTTAAGTCTTGGGCCTAGTGGATCTGGGCCTGGGCTTTGAGTCTTGGGCCCAGTTGATGTGGCTTGGCCTGCATCACCTTTCTTAGATCTGACACCTGATCCCATGCAACTAGATTAACCTTTTCCTGATCCTCATTCTTGCTCTGTAAAGCATATGTTTAAGGATTTGAACCTTTAATCTTGTGCTAACCAGCGTTAGGGAGTTCAATGATGATTAAATAATGCATCATTGTTTGAATGTGAACCTGAGAACCATGAAGTCATACCATTGTGTAGGAAAATCATTGTTTCCTATCAAGAAAATTCTTGATTGAACCATGTCAAATTCATAACTTCATGATTCGCAGTCTAGTTGTTGTTGTGGTGATTGTAATATAGGTAAAGAGAACTGACTAATACCACATTCTTTAGGCCACATATGACTAACTTCTATATATATAAAGATGATGTGTAAACTTAGAATTAAGAAATCTATTTTGAGAAACCTAGCATTCAGAGTCTATTATATTGAACAGAGTGGAAAATTATGCAATATACCACATGCTTAGATGGTTTACTGCTATTCATTTCTGGGTAAATTCGGGTCCATTTTATATTACTGATCATGCACGTTTGCTTTCCTGTTAAGCTTGGTTTGGTAGGATGGGGTGATTGAATTGACCATTTTTTCTTCTGATTAGGGTTTTTTTTTGTTTTTTTGTTTTTTTGTTTTTGTTTTTTTGAGCTAGATTGGGAAAGATGTAGTGGTTGAATTAACAAAGGCCATGGAAAGACAGGGTCTTGACATGCGTGTGACTGCACTTGTAAGTTTGTTCTTGATGATTCCTAGCTTGAGCCCTGCCAGGGATCTTACATTAATTTATGAACCAAATAAATATCCTGTGCTAGTATTTTCCATATCCATGTATCAATTTCACATGTCACTTTAATGTTTCATGTGTTAGTGGTACCTCTGCAGCTCAGTTTAATGGTACTTAATACTTACTAATTGCCTTGAATATAGGTCAATGATACAGTTGGAACACTGGCTGGAGGTAGATACTACAATAACGATGTTGTTGTTGCTGTAATCTTGGGTACTGGAACAAATGCTGCATATGTAGAGCGTGCACATGCAATTCCTAAGTGGCACGGTCTTCTACCTAGATCAGGAGAGATGGTGAACTTTCTTCTAGTGGCTATTGTTTTCTTCCTTTTGGATTGTTTTCTACCTAGTGGCTATTGTTTTCTTCCTTTTGGATTGTTTATTATTCTTGTTTTGGGGAATAAAAGAGAGAACTCAATAAAAGAATGCCCATAGACCTGAAAATACAGAGGAAAAAAAACAGGAATTCCAGAAATAAACACATCACGACATGTAAGTGGAAAACGGAACACAACTTCTAATAGCATAACTGCATTTGAAATATAGGTCCTTGCCATTTTTTAGGTTATAAACATGGAGTGGGGAAACTTCCGGTCATCTCATCTTCCAGTGACAGCATATGATCAGGCATTAGATGTGGAGAGTTTGAACCCGGGTGAACAGGTAATTGTTATCAATTTGTTTTTTTTTAATATAAATTCTGTCTTCTCGTAATTTTTCCTGGATAGGATGGATGTTGTGCATCAACTAACCTTTTATAATGTGCACAGATTTTTGAGAAGATAATTTCAGGTATGTATTTGGGGGAGATTGTACGCAGGGTCCTATATAGGATGGCTAAAGAAGCTGCCTTTTTTGGTGATAATATTCCACCAAAGCTCAAAATTCCATTCACATTGCGGTATGCTACTATATATATCCATGGCCTTCTTTGAAAAACCTATTCTTTATGATCCATCATCTTTTTGTAGGTTGTCTATTTCATCCTTTACTCTATATGACTTCTTCATTAAGCGTACATATTTTTATGCTATTATTTATCTATAGCATTCTTTGGAAACCTGTTCTTTACAATTTGTCACTTTTTAACAGGAGCTCAATTTCATTCTTTACTACCACTTTTCATTAGCAAAACCTACTTGAAAAGCTTATACAGAACAAGATGCCTCGTTACTTGCATACAGCTTCAACAATAGTGCCAAGTTCTTGTAGTCCATTTATATAGGGTTGTTTGATCTTTCATCCTACTGGAGTTAACATGTGCACATTCGCACACACACACATCCGTCCCAGTTACTTTGTTTTGGCTTTACAAAGTCTGTTTCAAACCTTCATATCCCCTTTCACCACTTCAATCCAAGTCTTTATGTTTTTCTTTTCACTGCTACACAAATGAGATGAAACGTGTTTAACTAATTACTCTAGTTATTGGCATGGTATTGATCAATGTTACCAAGAACATGTTGTTTTTCTATTAAGCCGATCATCTTGTTGGTCCAGTGGAATAAAATGTTGTCTATGTTTGTGGTTGATGTCCATGTCCATGTCCTCGACCTGGAGGCATGTAAGATTTCAATATCCTTGACTAAAACTTGCTATGCAAGGAGGTGTGAAGAGCAAGTAGGAGATGTTCTAATGGTCATGATATATGACTCAACACGCTTCTTGGCTGTAGTAGTCTCTTCACCAGAAACATTTGGCTCGCGATTTATTCCTAGGAAGTTGTTCCAATGATCATGACCTATGCACACTACACATAAATGAATATCGGTACTTGGTCAGGCCTAAATACCCATGTGATAGGATGTAATATTCAATGGATCAAGGATCCACGCAGACATTTATGGTTCATTTCATCTATTTTGAAGGTTGTGGCAAACTATCCCTTTTGTTTCAAGGATATCCCTCTGCTAGTTAGACATATGTTCCTTTTCAATAAATACCGAAGCTTGTCAAGATTGCTATCCTGATTTTCATGTCTGTATAAAGGTGCCTTAGATGGAGACTCTTTGCTAGCCTCACTATGAAAGGCATCATCATTTCATTTGGTAGTGTCATCTTTCAGGAATCCTACCATGCCATATATGCATCATGGAGTTCCATGAAATGTGTGCCAAACTTCTCTATAATAGACATGGCACTGGTTACTGCGATTTTTAACTGTGGTACACCACATTTGATGGTCTCATCCCAAAATCAAGAGGATTGGACTTTGGTAGTCATTTGATCACTGATGAAAAAACGGAGCGATGTTCCACATTTAACAAGCAAAATGCACAACTGTCCTATTGCCCATCCATGCAGCAGCTACCAGTTCGAGAATCCATCTTTTGCCATGTGTGCTGTGAGGACAGAACTGCACAGAATTTCCTTTATCCATGCATTACACTAGCATTGCTGAACATCTTCTATATGTAGACTTACCATCAACTAGTTCCTATTTGAAATCCTTACCTCCACCTCTACTCTCAAATTCAATATAGTAGACCTTGGATTGTCTACTAAATGATGCCCGTTCTCAACTGAGCATTGATTAGGAAAATTAAGTAAGAAAAGACTAGATGACCTATAGGTGATGATGATGATGACCCAGTTGGAATAATGCTTAGGTGATGACGATGATGATTATGATGATCCTAGATTTTCTTTGAAGTGTGAGAACTTACCCTATTGAGAAGCTGCTGGCAATCTCTCTTATCAAAACAAATGCCACTCTTCTGCCTCACATCCATGTAAACCTTCAGTGATTGTAGGGATATGTTACACTTTCATGAGGTTCAACATTGTTGCATCTTATCATAGATAAATAAAGCTTTCAGAATAATGACATGTTGGGTTGTGAAATCTATATGCAGGACACCTGACATTTCTGCCATGCATCATGACACGTCACCCGATCTCAGAGTAGTTGGGGAGAAATTGAATGATATTTTGGGGGTATGATTTCCCTTATGAATCTGTGCCTATAGTTCCAGCATTCTTTCATAACATTCACAACTGTTGCATCTCCTGCCTGCATGAGGAACACACCTAAGCAGTAATTTCTCATCCTATGGTGGAAAGCCATCTAAATTCCATTTTGCTATAGTAATGATCCTGTAACCTCTCTTCCATTTGGTTTCCCTTCTTGCCTTGTTTCAGATTTCCAGTTCCTCCCTGAAAAAACGAATAGTGATTGTCGAGCTTTGCAACATTGTCACCACACGTGGGGCCCGCCTGGCTGCAGCTGGGATCTTGGGCATTCTGAAGAAACTGGGAAGGGACACCATAAGGGATGGCAAGAAGCAGAAGACAGTGATAGCCATGGACGGTGGGCTGTTTGAGCACTATACCAAGTTCAGTGAGTGTTTGGAGAGCACTCTGAAAGAGTTGCTCAGAGACGAGGTCTCGGACAGCATAGCCATCGAACATGCCAATGATGGCTCAGGCATTGGTGCAGCCCTCCTTGCAGCTTCTCACTCACAGTACCTCGAGCTCGAGGAGCCCTGAGAAAGGTTCATATGGAACCCCCATGAGGTACATTGTCGACATCTCAAAGGAAAGGGGAAAATAAAAATATAAATAAATCTTTCTTTAGCCAGTTTTTGAGTCCCTTCTTTATTTTTATTTTTTTATAAATACGGAGATCCCTTAACTTATTTGCATGCGACGTTCATTGACAAGAATTGGCTGTCGTGAGTTGTATAATTGCAGGACTTGGAAGTGGGCCATGTTCTTCCAGCTCCGGTCTGCTTGCCATCCATTTTTTGTCTCTCTCCTTACTGGCGTCTTCCTCCTAAGTTGGTTTGCTCGGTGATGTAGGTATATAGGTAGTGTACTTATTTCCATTATCCCCTGAGTTTTGAGGAAAGAAGGAATAAGCAGCTGTTCAATGGAGTTATTCGTTAACAATAAAAAGGGTTTTTGCCAGAAGGCTTTATATAATTCTGATATCTGGGGTTCTTTTGTACTTGATCATTCTGCTTCAATGCATTTTATGGCGTCTGCAATATATGATACGCACTCTGTGCCTTCACATATTATATGTGGTTTTTCACGATTCGTTAATCCACACCATTGGTTTGTTGAGTCCCACCATACAACATAGACCGACGTGATATGGAGGGGAGCATTGATTAGTGTTGAAGGGTGTTCAAGGGCTTGAAAAGATATTGAGATCCTCCATTCAGGAAGGAGGGATGGTCACACCCAGATCCATAGCTCAGGTGAGAGACTCAGGGAATAGAAACTCGTTTCAACACTTGAGGTCTTGGTATCGATTCCAAAGGGGGGTGGCTAACATTGGGGTGTGACTAACAGGGGGGGTCAGTGTACTAACCATGGGGTGCCCTAAAAGAAAAAAAGAAAAAAAAAAAAAAGAGGGATGGTCCATCCATAGTGGGACGTGCTAAGCAATGGTCTAGATCACTGAACTATGGGCTACTACATTAGTCGAAATGAAAATCATATCTCTAATGCAGAATGTTAGGCTCATTTGGCATCTCTACTCTAATAGGATAAGAGCTTTTCAAATAAGAGCTACTTTAGTAAGCTCTTGTTTTAGATAAGCTTGTTTGGTAAAATCATATTTTCAAAAAAAAAAAAAAGCTCTTATTTGAATTAAGCACAATTGGTAAAATATTCAAAGAAGAGCTTTTTCCAAGGGATAGTGATGTCATTTTAAAAGATTATAATAACTCCATTATAAGAGTAATCCCTTCGGTTGTTTTGGTGGATCTCATCATAATAGATACACCATGCCCCAAGTGGGCCTCAAAAGAATGGATGGCTACAATCTTCATGGTTTAAGACATTTGGACGGTCCACCATGTCGGACATTGAGTGTAGACCGTCCATCATATGGAGCCCACCTTTGACGTGGATCGTCCATTGTGTGAGCCAAACCTTCAAAATAGGATGTCCATCATGTGAGGCTCATCTTGGATGTGGGCCATTCATCATCAGCAGTTGACCTTTGACATGTACCGTCTATTATGTGGAGTCCACCTTATTGTAGGTCATCAATCATTTGGGGCCAACCATCATTGCTAATTGTCTTTTATGTGGGGCTCCTCAATGTCTACTACCCATCATGGGGAGTCCTGCATTTAATGTGTCCATGATGTGGGCCCTACCTTCGAAGTGGGTTGTTCATCATGTGGGGCCCACTTTTGATGTCCGCCATCCATAGGGTGGGGCTCACCTTCTATGGATCATCTATCATGTTGGGCCACTTTGGATATGGGTCGTCTATCATGTGAGACCTTGGATGTGGGTCGTCCATTAAGTGGGGCCCACTTGATGTGGACTATCCATCACAATGGGTCACACTTTGATGTGAGCCATTTATCATGTGAGGCCCACTCCATCCATTATGTGGGCCACCTTGATATGGACCATTCATTATGTGGGGCCCACCTTCGATACAGGTTGTTCATCCTATGGGCCCACCTTTGATGTCAATCGTCCATCATGTGGGCCCACCTTTGAAATGGACCATCCATCAAGTGGGGCCCTCTTAACATGGATGGTCCATCATGTTGGGCTACACTTTAATGTGGGTCATCCATCCTTTAGGGCCCACCTTTGATGTGAACCGACATTATGTGGGCCCACCTTGATGTGGACCATTCATCATGTGGGGGGCACCTTCAATATGGGCCATTCATCATGCAGGCCCACCTTTGATGTCCACCATCCATCATGTGGGGCCCACTTAAATGTGGATAGTCCATCATGCACAGCCACATCTAGATGTGGGTCACTCCATCCATTATTTGGGCCACCTTGATATGGACCATTCATAATGTGGGGCCCACCTTCGATACGGGTTGTTCATCCTGTGGGCCCACCTTTGATGTCAATCGTCCATCATGTGGGCCCACCTTTGAAATGGGCCATCCATCAAGTGGGGCCCTCTTAACATGGATGGTCCATCATGTTGGGCTACACTTTAATGTGGGTCATCCATCATTTAGGGCCCACCTTTGATGTGAACCGACATTATGTGGGCCCACCTTGATGTGGACCATTCATCATGTGGGGGGCACCTTCAATATGGGCCACATCATGCAGGCCCACCTTTGTTGTCCGCCATCCATCATGTGGGGCCCACTTAATGTGGATAGTCCATCATGCGAGGCCACATCTAGATGTGGGTCACCATCATGTGAGACCCACCTTTGATGCACACTATCCATCATGTGGGTCCCACCTTTGATGTGGACTGTCCATTGGGTGGGGCCCACTTGATCTGGATCGTCCATCATATGGGGCCAAACTTTGATGTGGGGCATCCATGTGGGCCCCACTTTTGATGTGATTGTGCTTTTATGTGGGCCCACCTTGATGTGGACCATTTATCATGTGGAGCTCCAACTTCAATATGGGTCATTCATTATGTGGGTCAACCTTAGAAAGATGGTAAAGAGAAGAGAAGAAGGTAAGATAGGAATTACTTAAAAAGTTTAAGGACAAATTTATCCCCCTCCCCCCCCCCCCAAAAAAAAAAAAAACCCAAACAAAAAATGTCTACTTGATTAAGTCAAATAAGCTCTTAAAGAAAAAGTGACATTTTCATCGCTTATTTTTTACTAGTTTCTAAGAACAAAATAAGTGGTAAAATTATAGCTTTATCGAGCAGTCTATTTTGAGAATTTTTCTTTTTCTTTTTTTAATTTTTAAAAAGCAATTAAGCTCTTATTAGAAGAGATGTCAAAAGACCACAGTAGTGTGCTGACATCACTAACTTTTGTGGGCCCCACCATGATGTGTACATTTTGTGAAGTCATTTCAGGGCATGAGCCCAAAATTGAGGCAAATCCAAAACTCAAGTGGACCGCACCACATAAAGCAGTGGGGACAATGATTCCCATTGTTGAAACCTTCCTAAGTCTCATTATAATGTTTATTTGCCACCCAACCTGTACATAAGATTACACAGACATGGATGAAGGAAAAAACTAAATATCAAATTGGTCTTGAACTTTTGTGACCCCCTAGAGATTTTCAATGTTATATGTTCATCAATCCCCACTGCTTTTTGTGGTACAGTCCACTTGAGCTTTGGATCTGCCTTATTTTTAGGCTATACACTAAAATAATCTCACAAAATATATGGACAATAATGTGTAGCACGCCACGCAATCCATGACCCAAAATTCGAGTACCAGTAGCGTACATCCCTGCCCGAATTCCGCGTCTTGACTATCCACAACCATATCAACAAATATCTAAAAGAATAAAATGCAAGAGTAATAAAATAATAAGTCTCAACAGTTCAACGTTCAACCACCTATCTACAGCCCACCCATTTGGGGTTTTATCAATTTTTAATTCCAATACATACTAAACAAGTCAACATAATTTGATTATTCAAAGTAAGTCCTACAAACAATAAATAGAAGAAAAATGAATTATTCATGGTCCGTCTAATGCGGCCAATTCTTCTTCCGACAAATATGGCTACACATCCCGTGGGTCCTTTTCTGGTTCAACTGCATCCTCTTGCTCCTGCACTAAAGGCTCAACTTCTGTAAAATCCGTACGGCTTATTTGATCAAGTATATGCTGGCCAGGCCCAATGAGATTTCCCAACACGGTTCATCGCATCGAACTTAAAGTAGCACAATAAATATCACAACTAGTAAACAGTAAAATTATACAATGCATGTGTAAAATGAATATATGCATCAAGTGGATAGTGTATCCACTTGTTAGAATTAGAAGAAAATCATATGTCACTCATAGAGTGGGTAGCTAATAGTAGTTATACCAGGAAACCATCTTCCACTGATAAGTGGGTAGCTGATAGTGAATACTACCGAGAAAACATCCTCCACTTGTAAAGTAAGTAGCTGGTAATGAAATTATTAGAAAACCATCCAAGAAGATCCTCCAAGAATACTAGTACGTATTGTGCATGCAAGTAATGAAGGCACAACTATATCATCATAATGGTAAAACGTGGATTGTACGAAGTATGGAAATTCTCATGTCAAAATGAACATCAATATAATCACAAAATTACGAATATACTCATCATGACAAATCAATCAAGGATTATATCATTTTAGCAAATAAACTTTAATCTAAGCATTAATATCGAATTCAATCGAGTATAAAATATAATATAAACATCATAGGAAGCACATAATTAATCAACAACTACAAATCTAATGGAGGAGAAACATCTTGGGTTCACTCACCTGTAATTGGTGAAAGTAGTACCAAATATCACGCAAACAGTTTTGAGTTTGCAATCAAATTCCCTAAAACCACACAAACTGAATCACTAACTGATTCTAAAGGCTTACATGGTGGAGCCCACCTTAGATCAAGTCCAAGTGATTCACTCAATGGCCCACTGTACATGAGAATACATATTTATGCATTTAATGAATCTAGTTAATAAAATTCAGCAAACTATAAGTCTGTCAAGGTGATTGTTGATCGAATCGACGACACTATCGTTATCTTCAATATAAAGACTGATCAACCTGATTGATTAGATCACAATCATTCATAAGCTGCGAAATACCCAAAATTGGGGTCAATCAACTTTTCCTCACATATGGACCATTCCTGATCATGATCAACTTGTTATATACTTAGATTGCTTATTTTAGCTTGATCATAAAGGCCCAATGGATGATTCGGCCCGTCCAGCAGTTTGATTACTTAACTATACATATTCTAGATTAATCAGAACATCCTATATCATATTTATTAACTCGATTATTCATTAGTTGTGTAGTACACAAATTGAGGCCTACGATTAAATTGATTGAGGTAGACCAGCTGATGGTCGGATCATCCTCATAACTGGGATCCTGACATAGTTCATTCTTAAGTAGCATATGATCCATACAGATAAGATCTAGCCTATCAGAATGACCTTAATCAACCCTTTGCAAAAAAGGGTTTCTTAGGAACTAAGTTATCTTTTCCTAATAATCGACTAACCAAACAATGCAATGAACGTTTTTTTTTTTTTGTTAGTACACACACTCACACTGTTAGTCACACTTCAATGTTAGCCACCCCTCATGTTGGGAATCGATACCAGGACCTCAGTGTTGAAACGAGGTTATCTTCATACAGTCTACCACTGTCCCAAAGGTGTGGGTGTGATAATGCAATTGACATGTGACTAATCCAATTCGTCCATTGCGTAGATCTAGTGATCAAACGTGACATAAGTGAAAATAGAAAAGAACATGACATGGAGCCCTACGAATCTCACCTATCTTAAAGGAAAAATAACAAAAAGAATGACGAGTCTCTATCCCCCAACCTAACTTACAATAAAGAGACTCCTACCCACTTTGTTATTCTTGTGTTTTTGCTTATTTAACACAAAAATTAAATACTTAAGTATGAAATTTTTAATGCGTTATATTCTACCTCCTAAAAAAATTCATCCTCAAAATTTACATGAGACTACTCCTAAAAATGGTAAGGATATTTCTCGTGAATTTCTGCTTCTTGCTCCCACAATGCTTCATCTACTCCATGACATCTCCATAATACTTTAAATAACGGTACAGTCTTAGTACGCAATACATGCTCCCTGTGCGTGATTGAGAATCCGAACCAACTTCTCTTTGTATGATGTATTACTACAATCCAAAGATTGCATACCCAAGTGCAGGTAGCGAAGTAGTAAAATACTCGGTGAGACCTAAGTTAATCCACAGGGATTGGGGTTAAGAACACTTAGAGGAATTAGTTTAGGTATGAGAGATGAAATCTGAATTATCCACGAGAGTGGAGCAAGTTGTGTGTGGTGAAAGACAAAAATAGAAAATGGGCTAAGGCATTAGGGATCCACCTTTGATTTATCCACAAGGTTTGATTCATTGGTTCAACTATAACTCAACTGGAATCAAATAAAGATCCATTCCAATAGGAAGATAAAACAGTTAAACTTCTTGCATATTTCATAAAAGATGGTGATCTGAGCCGATTGATTTGACCATGAAGCACTCGTTAGTTGATCGCAGGAAATTCCAAGCATTCACTGTGCCCGGAGTCGACAATGGATCAGTGAATTATACAGATCAACTACCTTTCCAAAAAGTCAATCGATAAGATCACAAATCATATGATCAAATGTATACTTACAAGATAGGAGGCTTTGATTGACCGATCCAACCGTTAAGATCTCGTCTATCGATCGTAGGGAATCCAAAGCATCCAATGTGCCTGGAGTCTACAATGGATTAAGAAATTTTACAGATCGATGACTTTACATGCACTAGCTCGATGACCGTAGGGAATCCAAAGCATCCATCGTGTCCGGAGTCGACAATGGATCACGAGACTTTATCGATCATGAACTAGGTAAGTGGTGTGCAAGGGATCCCAAGCATCCAATGTACTCAGAGTCGACGATGGATCAAGGGACTTTATCGATCATGAACTAGCTAATTGGTATGTAAGGGATCCCAAGCATCCAATGTGCTCGGAGTCGATGATGGATCAATGGGCTTACACAACAATAGTGTCCGTCGAGGTGGATAACCAAACCAATCAATCAAAGAGGACTCCAACATTCACACACCATTGTTGAGCCAAAAGAACCGAAGCTTGTAAATTCCTTCAAAGGCTTCACCCCTAGCCTTAGCTAGAGGTTTAGCCAACCATGCTACAATGAAAGACTAAAACTTTTACAAAAGAAAAACTACACTACTCTACTTCTACAAAGGAAAAGAAGAAAGAAGAGAAGACTTGGATTTGAGGGATGATTGGGATGATGGGATGATGGGAATGAGAGGGAGAGGAGCTCCTTTTATAGCCTCATGAGAAGCTCCAAGCCTAGGTGGCACTCCAAGCAAAATTTCTTTAGGTTTGGGCTTGGAGTTAGGCTTGGATGATGAGGTGGCACTTCCAAGCCAATAGATTTGCTTTTTAGGTTTGGGTTAGGAGTTACGCTTGGAATGCCCAAAGCAAACTTTTCTTTAGGTCTGGAGCTCATGGATGGAAGAGGATGGAGAGAGCATTTGCTTGGCCCAAGGATGGAAGGTAACTACGTGAGTTAACTGGGTCCTCATGAGTTAGAGTTGACTGGGTCCACATGCTAGACATGGAGAATCTGGACAATCTGGACAGTCCATTGAAGGTGGGATGCTTCCAAATGATGGACGGTGTTGTTGATTAGTCGGAACTGCTGTGAGCTATTGGGACGTTGGAACTTCTTAAATGGACGAGTCCACCATGGATGGATACATAGTCCACCTGAAGAAACTGGTCATGGACGATGTTAGAGATCTTCAACTTTTTTGGACTGGAGACAGCTGCAACGTCCATCTGCTGGCCTGATGAACGGCTGTGGCTCAGCTTTAGTTGATCATGTTTGGGCGTCCAATAGCTGGATGGTTGAAGCAGCTGTAGTGGTTTGGACGTCCAGTCCTGGTGGACGGTTTGCTGATCTTGTTGGCTGTTTGATGATGGCCGTGCGGAGATGGACGTCTAGCAGCTGGATTTGGACGGTGGAGATCTACTGGACGTTTGTCCACCGCTGGACGGTCTTGATGGTTTGGACGGCTGGATGTGAATGGATGTAGTGGACGCTAGAGATGGACGGTCCACTTGATGCTGGCCGTTGATTGCTTTCATCAGCTGGACGGCTGAAGGTTCAACTGTACACGTGTGAAGGATTTGGACGTTTGTTGGATTTTGAGCTGCACGTGTTGATGGATGGCTGGAGTCTGCCCTGCATGTGTGAAGCAAGGTGATCCACCTGATGGACGGTTGGATATGGACGTCCAACAGTTGGAATTGGTCAGTCCACTTGATGCTGGCCATTGATGCCCTTCATCAACTGGACGTTGAAGCTGGAGTTGCTGAGATTGATGATCTGGCTAGATTTGAAGAATGGACGGTTGTACGGCAGCTCAGATCTAGGACATTCAATAGCCTCTTTCGTGTAGTGGCCCACCTTGCTGGATGGTTGGATGCGGCCCTACTACTGTCCATTTGTCCATGAGACCATGAAGATGATGGATCGCTGGCCGTTAAATGAGGGGCTTCTGAAAGCCATCCTATGTGGTCCCCCTTGTTGGACGGCTAGATTGAGGTGGCCCAGCTCTGCATGTGCAAGATCGATAGTAGATGTCCTCTCCATGGAAGCACTTGTGTGAATACTGTGGTTCGACGTACGGTCCGTCCCACATGCATTCAATCTTTACCATCCAAAATGACATAAATGCCCAATTCACGATCGTCACAACGTATCCAGCCTGGACCTTCAAATGTGTGCTCTTGGTGAGGTCCTCTGGCCCATCTTCTTTCATCTCAATTGTGCAATGTGGTTCATCCCTCGACCTTTATTTCTTTATTTCTGTCAGGGTTGCCTCCATGCTTGATCTTGCACTCTTTTGGGTCTTTAAATGCCCGATAGGATTGAATCTTGTGCAACCTCTCCTGATCACTTGAACATTGAAAATTCACCTAATGAGGGATAATTAACTGGGAAAACAATGATAACGCCCTTAACAACCAGGGTTAATTATACAATATTAAATACTTATCATGTATCTTCCAGTAGTTTCAAGTCTTTCCAATTGATGACATGAGATGTACTCTCATACTTTCGCAGCATAAACACATGAAAAACATTATGAACATTGGTCAGTTGAGGAGGCAACGCAAATCAGTAGGCTACTGCTCTAACTCGCTCTAAAATATATATCAAACGACCCAATGAAACGAGGTGCAACCTTCCCCTTTCAGCCGAACCACATAAGACCTTTCATTGGAGAAACTTTAAAAAAAAAGTTTATCATTAACAGAAAACTCCAAGTCGCACCTTCTATTATCTGCATAGCTCTTCCGTCGGCTTTGAGTAGCTAATAACTATTTTTTAATAATCTCAACTTTCTCAGAGGCCTCCTGCACAATATCTGGTCCAATTAAACTTTTTTTACCCACTTCTGTGCAACAATTTGGGGCACGATATGGGCGACCATATAAAGCTTCGTACAGAGCCATTTTGATGCTTAATTGATGGCTATTGTTATAAGTAAACTCAACAAAATATAAGCTATCGTCCCAACTTCCTTTGAAATCCAGAGCATATGCTCATAACAGGTCTTCCAGTATCTGATTCACACGCTCTGTCTGTCCATTGGATCATGAATGATATGTCGTAATATAATCTAATGTAGTACATATAGCTTCTTGTAAGCTTACCCATAATCGCGAAGTAAAACGAGGGCTGCAATATGACAATATAGAGTTAGGATTGCCATGAAGTCTCATTACTTTATTGATATACAACTTAGCGATCCCGTCCGTCAAATAGTTGATACAAATAGGGATAAAATGAGCTAATTTCGTCAGTCGATCTACAATTACCCATATCAAGTCATACTTCTTCTGAGCCCTGAGAAGTCGGACTATGAAGTCCATGGATATACAATTCCACTTTCATTTTAGTAGTTTCAAAGGCTGCAACAAACTTGATGGGTTTCAATGATTCGCCTTCACCTTTCTATAGATAAAACAACGAGAAAAATATTCAGCAATTTCTTTCCTCATACTCGGCCACTAGTATGACCTCTTCATACTCTGATAAATATTCATGTTTCTTGGGTGAATCGTAAACTTAGTCTAATGTGCTTCCTGTTAGTGCACTTTTCTATGGCATACTAATGCACCTTCTTTGTCAATCACGTAAGTCCATGTGTTGTAATTTCGGTTAAGCCTTGGTAAGCTGAAGACCGAATATTCAAGTGGACAAGAAGCATCAAGGAAGAAGAACAAGTAAATGAGATGCCTTGGTGACCCTAGCCCTTTGAACCAAAACAACCCAAACCCTCTTAAATGACTTGGACCAACTAGGAATATCTTTAGTTATCATCATAAGTCTTAGAACACCTTGAAAAACATGATAAAATAGATTAATTTAAGATGTGGAAGTTGTTGTAATTAAACCAGCCAAAATAGCAGCTTTTGGTAGACCTCCGATATATTGGAAGCCTATTTCGATAGACTTTCTATATCTCGAAAAGTCTATTCAATATATTGATTCAAGCGTCCAGCAAATGTACAAACTCTCTGGACAGTTTGTTCGATCAACTGGATTATACATTCGATATATCGGAATGTGTGACTTCGATATATTAAAACCCATTTTGATAGATCAAGAATTTTATCTAGCAACTTGATAACTCTCTGGACAGATTCTTCGATATATCGAACAGGGTATTTCGATATATCAAAGATAACTCCAATTAATCGGAACATCATTTTGATATATCGAAGTGGCAGTTTTCTGCCCATTTTATGACTGTTGAATATTTTCTTTAAATATGGGAGAAATGGTTTTTGGGCTTGAAGAGAGGAATTTTGAGGAGATAGAAGCTACCACCATTACATTTCATTAAAAGCTTTATTCCTAACCCTAGCAAGTGATCTTCCTTATGATTCAATACAATAATGGAGCATTCAAAGCTCATGATGAAGATACACTTGACCCTCTTTTGATCTCTAGAGATTGAATTGTTCTTGATAGTGGTATTCCTATTCAATACTCTATGATGAGATCCTTATAGGTGAAACTTTCTAGGCAACCCATTCAAATTAGGTATAGAGATCTCAAACCTATCTCTCATCCACCTTGGTCATCTCAAGAAGAGCATATACAAGGGGTTGATTGTTGGAGCTGAAGTATTGGCAAAGCATTAGCAACAACATCAGAGGAGCACAAGGGTAACTGATTGAAGCACAGGAGAACGGAGATCAAGAAACCCGAAGCGACGCAACAAAATGGCTCAATCCGACAAGTAAGTTGTCAATTATAAGAGTCCGGTTCTACTCTCTTACTGTGGGGAATTGAGTGTAGAGTTTGTCTTCAAACTCGATAGGTTCGGTTGTAAGACTTAGACCCGGTTGTAGGGTTGAATTGAGTCTCCAATTGGGGAGCCTCTGACAAGAGTAAACACTAGGTTCAGTTGTAGAACATTGGCTCAATTATAGAGCTTAAAACAATTGAGGTTCGGTTGTAGAACCTTCACTCATGAGTGAAGTCTAAATTGAGGTTCGTTGTAGGACCTTGACTTGGTTGTAGAGCCTAAACAAGTCTCCAAGATGAGTCACCAATACGGGTGTGTACGTCTAGGTTGGAAGGAACCTGTAAACTTCCCGGTTGGGTGGATCCGAGTTAAAACACCTTGGTTGGGAGAAACCAAATTTAAACTCCCTAGTGAATGCCAGTATGCTCAAAGGGTTTGAGTACTTGAACCGGAAGTGGAGTAGACCCAAAGTATAACCACTATACATCATTGTGTTTGTGACTGTATTTGAGCACATATCTTATTATACATTGTGTCTAATTGTTTAATTATGAATGCTTAATTAGGAATGTATTCTAAGCACTTGATAGACACATCCACACACATATAATGTATTTTCACTCCTTGAGTAAACTTGAGCTTATATGATTCACTCTCATATAGTCTACTTGAGTTGCATAGATTAGGTGCTTGATTAGTTTAATCATATGTTAATCTATGCATGCTTAGACTGGGATGTTAATTAGTTTAATCATATGCTAGTCTATTGATTGGACCCACTTAAGCTTGGAAGCCGAAGTGTTCTTGCTTAGTTTAATTTGATAAAACTGTTAAGTATGCGAAGAGAATTTCAGAAGGTCCTAATCATCCCCCCCCCCTTAAGACTTAGCCATAATTCTAGTTGATCTCTAAGCTTCCACACACGTATACGTTGGTGTCATGTTAGACCACTCGACGTAATTTCACTTCATTTAGTAGTTCTTCCTTTAATTATAGGATATTGGGTATACAAAAACGATGATAATACTATATTCCTTTATTCGAGCCAATATTCCATTTAGAACCTCCATCATTTTGATGTTTCACCACCATCTTCAGTAACCATTTATCGTTAGCTTGTGTTGCAATGATTCATTCCCTAAGAGTCTATTTCACCACAACATTTCATATATGCACCTTCTGCATTTGGAAGTTTAATTTGATGTCAAATTCTCTGATGAAATTTAACATCTTCCATTCACGGACCATTAACGTTGCTAAGGTCTGATACTTGTATTCATTCCAGCTTAGAGCGTCTGCTACCAAATTAGCCTTGCCAAGATGATAGAGTAATTTAAAGCCATAATCCTTTAAGAATTTCGTCCATCCTTTCTACCTCATATTCAGGTCTTTTATAGAAAATAAGTACCTGAGACTCTTGTGATCAATAAAGAGTTCAAACTGCTCACCGTACAAATAATGTCTCCATATCTTTAATGCAAACACAGTGGCAGCTAACTCCAAGTCATGAGTTGGGTAGTTTCGCTCGAAGCGTTTAAGATGCAACCCAGACCTTTAGTCAATGCATCAGTATATACTTTAAACGCTAAATCATCCTTTGAAAGAGCGAAGACTGGGGCAGAGGTTAAAAGTTACTTTAACTCGGCAAAAGCTTCTTCACATTTTTTGTCCAACTAAATGATACCCCTTCTCACATTAAACTGGTCAACGGCTCAGAAATCTTCGAAAAATCCTTAATAAATCTTTAATAGTATCTGGCAAGTCCGAGGAAACTTTTAACTTCCAACATGTTTATGAATTGTTCCCATTTGATCACAACTTCAACCTTCACCAGATCGATTATAATACCTTCTTCTATAATAACATGGCCAAGGAACTGAATGCTCTACTTCCAAAACTCACATTTTAAAAACTTTGCATACAATTGGTTGTCCTCTAGGGCTTATAGTGCGGTCCTCAAATGTAGCTCATGATCTTAACGAGTTTTAAAATAAATCAAGATATCATCGATAACCACAATGATGAAATCATCCAAATACATATGAAAAACTCTATTCATAAGATCCATGAATATAGCAGGGGCATTGGTAAGCCCAAAGGGTATCACTAGAAATTCATAGTGCCCATAACGTGTTCTGAAAATTGTCTTAAAAATATCTTCTTCCTTAATCCGTAGCCGATGGTATCCTGACCTTAAATCAATCTTAAAGAAATACCGTGCTCCCTTCAATTGGTCAAATAAATCATCAATGCGCGACAAATGGTACTTGTTCTTAACTGTTACTTGATTCAATTAACGATAATCGATGCACAGATGACACATGTCGTCCTTCTTTTTTATGAAGATCACTGGTGCACCTCATGATGAAGTGCTCGGTCTAATAAATTCTCGTGCCAACAATTCTTCTAATTGCTCCTTCAGTTCCTTGAGTTCTACTAATGACATATGACACACCTACATAGATATTGGCACAGATCCCGGAAAGAAATCGATACTAAAGTCCATTTCTCTGTAAGGAGACAAACTTGGTATATCTTGGAATACCTCGGGATATTATCTCACCACTAAAATTTGGTCCATGGATAAATCTTGTGCTTCACCACTAACTAGAGCTATTACACACTCAATCTTCTTATTCTTCTTTTTTCTCCCAAATTTTGAATGACTCCCTTCCTGATATAGAAAAAGTGATCATTTTTCATAACAGTTTAGCTTAGTATGATTGTAAGCCAATCCATTTTGAGAATAATATTGTAACCCGCCATGTCCATTATCACTAGATTAACTATCATAAAAGTACCAGCTATCATAATTGAGATAAATTTACATATTCGATTTAGAGTGGTTGTCTTCCCTACATGAGATTCCAATGAGACTTTCTTATCAAGGATTTCAGAATTCAGTCCTAATTGAGTTACCACAGATGTTGCAACAAACGATAACGTAGCTCTAAAATCGAATAATACGGAAATAAGGGTGTCATACATTTTGATCATACATTCCACTACGTTGTTGTTATGTTCTGGATTCACTTCAACTTGTGTGATGGAATGAATGGAATACACCTGTACGCAAGGCGACTATTGTCTGACTAGATGACTACCCTAATTTTGAGGCGTTGAATGCGATGGCTTACTCTATTGGTACTGTTGGGGCTTAAGAGGTAGAGGATGAGACACCTGAGATGTTTGTCTCGACTGCTGAATTGGTGCCAAAAGTTGTAGTATGGGGGGTATTTGTTGAAGCGGCATAATACTCATGTCTCTAAGTCTGGTTACGCAATTATGGGCCTTGTGTTCGAATTTTCCACAGTACGAACAATTCTCAAGGAAATGCTGCACATGATTCTTTGGTGCTATGAGGTGAACACTTGTCCTTTGCCTCTTCTCCATAGGTTGTTGCTAACTAAGCGTTGCCCTACTCTGACTTCCGATTTCTTTCAGCTACATTTGAGGTTTGAGGAAGCGCTCTGTGTATTGCTCAACTCATGTAACGCCCCGAGATTTCGACTCCGTAGATTTCACAATAGGTCGAATTCCCAGGTGCTATTTAATACGTACTAAATGTGGAATCCTTGACATATGATTATTTTTCCGTATATTTGAAATTTAATGGCATTTAGGCACAGTGATAGGAAGATAAATGTGTGATTTAATGAAATTTTAATATACGTTATCATCACAAAGTTCGTGAAATTAAACCAAACAAAGAATCAATTCTTGCCTTCATTAAGAAAACTTATTATAAGTGTGGAATAGAGTTCTAAACTAACTTAAAAATATATAATCAAATAAAATCCTCAATAAGCCACTCTAACTTAGTCATTCATCGCCTGTTGTTGTGAACCTTCAAACACCTAGTTGTAGTGCTCGATTCACTTATTAGATCTTTACGTGGATTACCTGAGATGTGCTTGGATAGCGTTAAACGCTGTCATAGTGGAGAATATTTATCTAAGACAATCATGATAATAACAATGGTACAAAGTAAATGCAAGGAGGATATTATCATTTAATCAAATTAAAACAACCAAGTAAAAATATTTATTAATGCGATGCATGAGATGCATGCTCTAACTAAGACACCCTGGCTAAAATCAATCACATGAAGCGGGAGACTCCCTATTACGACTTCACGCTAACCACTAATCACCAGAGGTTCTGGGACACGCAAACCCATAGTTTTGCCCGACCACGTGAGAAACGAGACGCTCATAGCCCAAATCTACACATCACAATGTACGAGAGAAGTAAGATGCTCTAGCCTATTCTCAATTCCGTACACCCACATGGAGCCAAGTGAATGCATGAAATTAATTCTACCTTTAGTAAAGTAGTTTCACATACATCCGTTTTAAATATAACTCAATGGTCACTATGGGCGTCGCAGGCAACCCAGCATAGGTCAACAGCACGGGCTTAGTGTCCATAGCACCAACCCCAGCTCATGAGAATTCACATGTCATCAAAGTTCACTCCTTGTCCCGTTCTCCCATCAATCATATTTCTAATAATCAATAATGTTCATCACGGCCAAAATCATTAATCAAACTAGTACGACACATAAATCCATTTCAATCATAATGCGATCACAAGAATCCCTGGGCAATCATCCAATATACAATCATGATCATACCAAGATCATCTTTCCAATCATGGACGCCTCTCATGGCTCCATCTCTTTACGTCATGTAATTTCATCAATAAAAGACAAATGATGCACATTAATGTATCATTTACATTGATGATCTTATAATACATTAAATAAACATCATCATCATAAAAAAAGTACAAATCAAGATAAGTCATCACATGGTTCTCCTGTAAAATTAATTATAATTTCTCATCCAAACATCCACAAGCATAAATCACAAGATAATATATTAAAAACTACAATGCAAATCCTATGATTATCGTCGTATTACATGAGCCAACAGCACCATTCAAATCTAACATAAACTATGTGAAAAGAGCTTAAAATATATACATATCTACACAATATTGATGTATGGCTTGAAGGGAATAATCTTCACATTAGCTTAAACGTGAAACCCTAATGTAGAATCTCGAGAAAGATGGCATTTAAACAAAACATGAACCATACGAGCTTAGTAGAACGGGTCCCACACATTGGATCCTTAAGGTGGATGGCTACGATGGAAGGAATGAGCTCTCTCTCTCTCTCTCTCTTATTTCTTTAGGGCATTGAGGCTAGGGTTAAGAGAAGGGCTTGGATGTAGTGTAGTAGTGTTGGGGTCCCAAAAGTCAGTACCCTCTAAAAAATAAATCAACTAGGCACGTACTTCGAGAAATCCCACAAAATACTATCCCACGCACCCAAATACCCAGATTTGCAAAAGATCCAATACTTAGCCATTTTCACCGGTGGGCCCCGCGAATCACCGTGATCAAAACCCTCCGAAACCAAGCAGACACCTTCTTTATGAATTATGATAAGCAATGCATGATGATTCACCAAGAAGCGAGCCCCACAAGCCCTTCGTTTCGTAAAACCCAATTTTGCAAAACACGAGTACGTCAAGCGCACCCATTTATTCAGCCCAACGCACCCTTAAATTCATGAAAATTCAAAAAAAAATTCCGACTGTATTTCAGCTCTGACACATCTAAAAATATCTTGATGCATCCGAAAAATGCCTTCGACGCGCCCATAAACTCAGAAAATACAGAACTGCAATTTCAGGGTGCATTGGACCTTGATGCACCCGAAAATTCAATGTAATACAGACTTGTATTTTCAGGGTGCATTGGACTCCAACGCACCCAGAAAATCAGTACGTTTCAGAATATCATTTTGGGGTGCGTCGGAGCTCCCACGCGCCTATTTGAAGGTGTGTCGAAAGCTTTTGTGGGTGCGTCATACGTGGCAGCCCCTCATTGGTCCTTGTCCGATATTTTCGGGTATAAATACCCCTCCCACTGTTCATTTGTACAAATTAGGAGAGAGAGAGAGAGAGAGAGAGAGAGAGAGATAGTTATTATCCTCTGAGTATTTGGGATTTGTCGCCGGAAACCCTCGCCGGAATCCTTTCCCAACTGCCGGAAAACTTTCCCGGTCACCGAAATCCCTTTCCGATCACCGGCATCTTCCACCGAAAGGTCATTCTGACCAATATCACCGCAGGTAATATTATAAAAACTCATAAGTGTGGCCACGCACCTGAAAATAGCTCGACGCACCTGAAAATTCAATGTAATACGAACTTGTATTTTTAGGGTGCATTGGACTCCCACGCACCCGAAAATAGCTTGATGCACCCGAAAATTCAACAAAATTCGTACTTGTATTTTCAGGGTGCTTTAGACTCCAACGCATCCGAAAATTATCCCACGCATTTGTAAATTCAACAAAAATTAGACATTTAATTTCAAGGTGCGTTGGACCCCACGCACCCGTAAATTAAGTCCCACGCACCCAAAAAATCAGCCAATTACAAAACATGTTTTTAGGTGCACTGGACTCAATTTTAAGTGTTTTCAAATTTCGTTTGAACCTATTTTGGGTATTTCGAGTGCTCTGGACGTAATGGAATGATTAAATGGACGTTCCAGGATCTCCAAACGAACAAAACTGCGCATCTTCGAGGTTCGACCCGGTTCGACGCATTGAATGAAATGACTTCTCGAAAAGGAGTCCGCCAGCATCCAGAACTATGCAAATATGTCGTCATTTATGTCTACTGTAAAAATGTGATCCGATTTGGGTCGAAAGCTAGACAGATAGGACTATGGTTATCACGATAAACTATGCCAAAGAGTTTCAATTCTATACAAATCAATTGCTATGAACTGCCACAACACAACAGTCGATGCCCTACCCATTCAAACGGTATCCGTCGGTTGGGCTACACAGGTACACACAACTGTAGAATGAACTTTCCGAGGTCACCTGTCCATACATTGACAGGAGCGGGCCTAGAGTTATCCTTCTCAATCATAAACCCTGATAGTCTCAGCCCAGATCTTCGACCAAAATATGGGACATAGACATCTGACTAATACAAAGATGGTTTAGTCCATAACAAAAAGAATACAGGTCTTTACGACCACAAACTCTAAGACCATAGTCCCTGCTGACTATCTTTTACCTCTTAATCAAGGGTCATCGATCATTCGATGTAATTAAGGGCTTGTGCCAGATCACGGCCTCGAATGTACAAGATCTCAGGATCTTTGGAATAAAATTCGCCTTGCGATATCTCTTCTTGTGTACTTTTTGTGAATGCTTGTGATTGTTTATGAATGTTTCCACTACTCAGAACCCCATAGCAACAAAACACCCTATTCAGAAAATGTAATCGTATCCATTTTCTAGTTCTAACAAGTAGGAATATGGAGAAGGACGTGCGCACATGGGGAAAGAAAAGAAGGGCATGCGTTCATGGGCAATAAGGTGTGGGCGTGAGGTCTTGTGTAACAACCTCGAGGTGAGTTTCTCAAATATCAATATTCAGGTGATCTTTGATCAATTCCAATTTGTTCATCTTATCAAGCTTGAAGAGTAGAGTCAGAACACGTAAATTTCTTGGTGATCCACATTCTAGATTGGCCAATCTTTGAAAATGGACATGGCAAGTACTAAAATGGGCTTGATCTCAATTAACAGTCCATACTTGATGATCAGAGTCCAAATTTTAGAGAAATATATAGTCATGATAGGCAAACAATTATACAAAGTTGGTGGTTGATTGATGGTGGGAATGGTCTAGATTTGAAATTCAACTTTTGACGAAAAATGAAGGGGCTGGCTTTGTAGTTCAACAATGTAGGATTATAGATCGTGATCCAAATTTTTTGTAAACTCGTATTCATATGAGGACAATGGGTGGTCTAAATTTGAGAAGTGGGTGATGGTGAAAAGTGGGTAAATTGAAAGGTCCATATTTGAGAAGAGTTAGTAACTCCTTAATTCCTAAAACGCTTAAGAAATAGGTTATCAAGGTGGGGCACTCAAATGACACTATTGGTCCATGATAAAAATAATCCAAGTCACTCACATTAAAGAGAATATTTGACTATGACTAACCATCCACTTTTCTCACTCGATGGACATTAAAATCAAGGTTAAGGGGCTGATTTGCTAATTAGGTCATTTATACTATGATTTGAAGGCTGAAATTAGACTTGTGTGGTTCATTTATGATAGATAAGTATGATATAAAATTTCACATCAATCAGATAATGGGAACCATTTGAACTAAAAATTAAGGATCTAGGTTAATGTGAGCCATTAACATTTTTTGGCACTCAAGATTTCATATTTATATGCATCGGATAATCACACAACTCCTAGGATAAAGTTCTAACACTAAGATAATTAGTTTGGTATAGTTACCTTCCAAACTACATTTCTCGATCAATAGCTATGAATGCTCCTAAGTTTAGATCTCCATGATCGCGGGTCCTACTTGAAAATCTATCTACACGGCATTGTTGTACACTTAAAATTACATTTACCTTTTGGATAGATTTAAAAACTACATATTTGATTGATTAGAAATCATGAATTAGGGGATCCAAGGGCATTATTGTAATTATTGTAAAACGTGAGTTTTGAGAAAGCTAACCATTCTACATAATTCATAGAATTATTCTAAGAAATTTTTGTAAATGATTGCCCATCAAAACTCTCACGGATGGTCCATTGTTTTCAAAACAAAGTAAATGCTCGATATTTAATCAAAATAAATTTTTCAAAATTTTTCAAATAAATTTCAAAAAATTCAGCGCATTACAGCTCGTAAGGTCGTGTCCACTACATCTTAGTACTTCTTGACATCAATACAATAAAATTTCGTTCGGACATCTTGTCTTAGTCCTTCTAACCTTGTCATCTCATAATCTTCATCCTCCATTATCTTTAGAACATACCTGACAATTCAGGGAACTTAGTATCATATTGGGCTATATTCATGAAACCCTGTTCTGGTCTTGAAAATTCCGGCATCTTTCAGATGCGATAGGCCTTTGGAAAATTCTTCTTGCGGAATTTATCCTGGAATTCATTCTAAGTCTACACATGATTAATTGAAACCATTCTCTTGGCTGCACTCCACCATATGTCAACTTCACCATAAAAACAAATGCTGCCAACCTAACCCTCTGATTATTAGGGCAGTTCATCACCTCTAATATCTTTTCAATCTGCTTCAACAAATCTTCTGCTATCGATGGATTAGAAGCGCCCTTAAAAACTAGCAGTCTCAGATCCACCTCATGAGGCTGCTCGATCTGAGCGACGACTCATTTCGATGGTGTTGAGGTGCCTAACTCAAATTAGCCAGCATGGCCCATTGAGCTGCAAACTGCTCCTATTGTTGCTTCATCATGGCCATAATCTAAGTCATCAACCCAAAGGTAACATCCCAAGGCTGAATGTCGGGTCAAGTGAAGTTAGCGAGCAAAGTAGTTGGGGATAGCGGCAAATGAGTGCTTGGTCTTGCGCCACCTATATTAACTGGGGGGGGGGGGGGGGGGGGGGGGGGGGGGGGGGGGGGTCATTTATCATATTCTTGTCTTGCTCTTAAGGAATAGTTTGATTCTCTAATAGAGTGTCAGGGAGAGGCGCACTCGCAGAGGATATCAAATCTCGAATACTACGGGTCTTCTTGGGAGTCATTTGATCCTATAAGAAGGGAAATTAAATTTAGTAAAAGCAATGTTTTTTTTTTTAATTAGCTATAAAGGATGTGTCCATATTACTAAAATAACATTCTTAAGTAAGATGATTTTGCTAGAGAAAATTATATTGATTGGGTCGATAAGGTGCAAATTTGGACAAATTGTTTATATTTACTAATTGTTGTTTCGGTTATTTTTTCTCAACCTTAAAAGTCTCAATTTATTTTCATTTTTTTAAAAATCCCACTATGAGTCCACTAAGTCTCTGTAAAATTGTAGCTCATTCCAATGAGTCTACTAAGTCTACTGAGTCTTTAAAAAACAAACTAATTCTAACCAGTCTGTACCAATTCCCCGAATCAGTACATAAAATTATATATTTTTAATTAAAACTAGACTTATCCTATTATAATCTGGCTTTTGAATCGCCTCGATCAGAGTTGTATTTTAATAGTTATGATTTTTTCAAGTTACATACTTTTTGTTGTCCATTGTTGTCCAACAGGGCATTATGGCTCTAATTTCTTAAAAATTCAAGTCCAGATTCACTATTCTAACAAATGTACATTTTAAATAAGGTTTGTTTAAATGTTAATATCATCAATTAGGGGTCCTAATTTAAATTTATAAGTTTCATACACTGGTTTCTTAGGTATGAAGTCTCTAGTTTCAAGGGTCTATGGGTTATGCGTGAAATCATTACCTACGGGACACTAATATTTAAACTTAAATCTATCTCTGATACCAAATTGTCGTAACCTAAAATTCGGGTACCAGTAGCACACATCCCTGCCTGGATTCCGCGTCGTGACTGTACACGAAGTCTACTTCAAATAATCTACTATTTTGATTTTTAGAGGTGAAGTGACTTATACTTGTAATTCATCCAAAGTTTAATATATCCACAACCATATTAACACACATCTACAAGATTAAAAGGCAAGAGTAAAAAATAATGAGTCTCAATAGTTCAATATTCAAAAACCAATCTACAACTCACCCATTTGGGATCTTTATTAATTTTCAATCCCAACATATATTAAACAAGTTAGCATAATTTGATTATTCAAACTAAGTCTACGAACAATAAATAAAAGGAAAATGAATTATTCATGATGCGTCCAATGCAGCCAATTCTCCCTCCGACAGATATAGTCACATGTCCCGTGGGTCTTTTTTCGGTTTAACTGTATCATCCTGCTCCTGCATTGAGGGCTTAACTTCTATAACATCTATATGGTTTATTTGATCAAGCATAAGCTGGCCAGGCCTAGTAAGAGTTCCCAACATGATTCATCGCATCAAACTTAAAGTGGCATAATAAATACCACAACTAATAAACAACAAAATTATATAATGCATGTGTGAAATGAATGTATGCATCAAGAGGGTAGTGTGTCCACTTGCTAGAATTGGAAGAAAATCATCTGTCACTCGTAAATCGGGCAGCTGGTAGTAGTTATACTAAGAACTCATCATCCACTAATAAGTGGGCACCCGATAGTGAATACTACCAGGAAAAGATCCTCCACTGCTAAAGTGGGCAGTTGATAATGGGATTACTAGGAAAACATCATCCACTTGTAAAGTGGGCAGCCGGTAATAAAATTATTAGGAAACCATCCAGGAAGATCCCCTAGGAATACGGCATGTATTGTGCATGCAAGTAATGAATGCACAACTATATCATCATAACGATAAAACATGAATTGTACGAAGTATGTAAATTCTCATGTCAAAATGAACATCAATATCATAATAAAATTACAAATATACTCATCATAGGAAATCAATCAAGGTTATATCTGTTGGGATAAGAGGGCCGACAGGGAAGCAAAGCCAAACACAAACAACAAATTGAATCAAACAAGCCACACAATACAATCTTAATGCATGCAAACACCTACACATAGACAATCCGAATTTAACGTGGAAAAGCCCCTCACGAGTAAAAAATCACGGCACAAAGCCACACCATTCCACTATAATATTAGAAGTTATAAGAGATGGAACCCAAGACCAAAAACCCAAGCCCACAAGAGAAATTCCAAGCTCACCCAAGAAGAAAAAACCCTTTTCTTCAAGCTCTTTCTCTCACCTAGAAGCTCCTCTCAATCCCCTTTGCAACCTTAGAAACCTCTAATCCCGTATTACCCCTTAAATAGGCAAGAAAAATGGATTTAAAAACCTCTTATGCGCAAATCGCGCAAGAATCCGTGTTACACAAGTAAACTGTGGCCTGGTCGTTTGACCGGTTGGACACCCCTATCGGCCGGTCGGCCGACCGGTCGGATGGCCTAGAAACTGTCGAGCAGCAACGCTGCCTCGATTTCCATTGTGACCGACCAGTCGGTGGTCCCTATGCAATTGATTTTAGGCATCTGTTTTCCAACAAACTCCACCACGACTCAAATCATCATACACCACTTTGCCCAGCACAATCTCTACCTCTACTTCGTCATTATTATACTCCCGTCGCTTCTCATGCCCCATCAACTCTATCCTTGCATCTTCACACGCTTTGTTGCTCTTCCCATGTAGCCATTTTTCTCTTACCACACGAGCAATCGTGGATCCCGCTGCTGATCTCGTAGCTCCACCATGAATTGTGCTCCCGATCACCTTGTAAGATTATCGCATCTCCATGCCTTGATCATCATGCGTGCTCCCTTCACCACTTTACAATACCGATCGTAGTCGATGAACCTGCACCCTTTCGCTTCGAGTGCACCAAAAGATATCACACTCCTCTTCATCTCAGGGACATGTTTCACACTTTCAAGGATCTGTTCGATTCCATCGAACATTTTAATGCGCGCCAAACCAATCCCTACCACATTGCGAGCGTAGTCATCGCCCACAAACACCGATCCACCATCATACTCCTTGTATAACATGAATGAACTTCGGTCAAGACATACATGACATGATGCCCCTGAATTCAAAAGCCACTCTCCATTAAGAGACTCTATGCCAAATACAGTCAATACATCACAGCCATCACCACCGTCCTCTACGGTATTAGTTCCTTCCCTAGAAGAATCTCCAAATCTCTCCTGCCTTTTCCTGGGATTCGAACAATCCCTCTTCACATGTCCTTCTTTCCCACAATTCCAGCATCTTACCTTGTGCCTTGTTCGCTTCCCCAAGTGTAGGGTTGCGACCTAGTAATAATCTCGGTAAGACCGAGGTCGATCCACAGGGACTTATGGAAGAATTCACAAACACATCCAATAGTTTCTATTGAGAAGCTAACAACCAGATTTATAATAGATTGATGTAAGTAGCAATGTTGAACTAAACTGAAGTAAACAATTATAAAAATGCACTTAGGGGTTCAAGGATCCACTTGTAGCAATCCTTAATGCTCAATTCGCAGTGGTTTCTCATTCTCTCAACTAGAATCGAAATTAAGATCTATCTAGCTGGATGATAGAGCTGTTAAACCAAACAATCTGTCATATGTAAGGCCAATGTATATGATTCACTCAATGCAAGCTAGGGATGAGCATGCTCAATTGCATAGGTCAGTCCCAATTCCAATAAACTAAGTTCATAATCATGATCATCATTAAGTCCTGTCACCAGACAAAGCTAGATCATGATTTGAACTTGAATCAAATCACATGCACAGTCCCATACATAATTCAAAAAACCAGAAAAGTAGAACTTTGGTAGGAAGTTCCCACATGAAGATCATAGTACTAGAGCGTACTCCAATTCCTCGGATCATACAGGTCTAGACTAACATTCAACCATTAAGAACTCAAGCAATTCTCCCAAACATCCATGAGTCATCATAAGACTAAGAAAAACTACTTAGAACTTGTATTAACTTCAAACCATTGTTCATAATCATGAAGACCAATCTTAAAACCAACTAAAAACGAATTGAAACATCTTAGATCCACTACAAGCTTCACCTCTTAGCCCTAGCTAAGAGGTTTAGCTGCTCATGATCCAAGGAAACATGAAACAACTAGAAAAATCATAAAAACAGCAAAACAAACTAGAAGGAGTTGTGGAACTCCGAAATCCACTTCCGCCGCCTCCCACATTGCTTAAACTCTTCTTAGATGCCCTAGGAACGATCCCTAGGTGTCCTTTTATAGTGGGGAGGCTCCGCAACGTCAGAATATTCCAGAATCTGCGTAAGCTTACGCAGTGCGCAGAGATTTTCAGCCCCAAAATAGGAAAGTACGCAGCTTACGCATGGCTGATCGGTCGTACGACCGATCTGAGTGGCTGAACGACCGGTCGTGACCGGTCTGGCTGGTCTTCTCATCAGTCCAGCGTACTCTGGAGTTGTAATTTCTTCTGGCCGACTGGTCATGACCGGTCGGACTGTGTTTGTCCTGCGTCCAGCAAGCTTCTGCACATCTGGGAAAGCTGACCGACCGGTCTAGACCGGTCGTGGCCCTCCTGGCCGACCGGTCACGACCGGTCTTGGCCTCTTTTCTTCATTTCTTTCTTCTTTTCTTCTTTCCTTGCTTCCTTCTTCCTCTTGGTCTTCCTTCGATCTTCATTCAATGGTTCTAAATGAACCATTTTCATCTTCAATTGAGTGAAGTCCGCTCTTATTCCTACAATAACAAAACACGCCTTAGATTAGTCTTTAAATTGTGAAAACCATGCATAATGAGTGACGGTTTGGGGTTAGAATATGCACAATTAAGAGCTCAACATGCCTTCACTTGCCTTTTGATTTAGATATCGATGAAGGAGATCATCCACCCCGCTCAGAATTCCTCCCCCTCATAACCAGTGCCTCATCAATAAAGGGACCCACGCCGTCACTTTTTCTTCTTATCACCTTCGCCTGAAGGGTTGAGATAACGGTTTCTACGCCAATAGTCTCCCTACCTGCGCACAAAGAGTCCTTGAGCGACTCATATGATTCTGGAAGAGAATTCAACAGGATAAACGCTTGATCATCGTCCTTCATCGGCTCATCTACATTTATCAACTTGCAAATAAGCCTATTGAAATTGTTGATGTGACTCTCAACATCGGCCCCCTCCGTCATCCTCAAATTGTACAATTGAAGCTTCAAATATATGCGATTTTTTAGAGGTTTCTTCGTGTAGATATTCTCCAACTTTGCCCATGTTTTAGCCGCAGTTTTTTCTTTCATGACGTTGTACAGGACCTTATCTACCAGGCACAACTGGATTGAGACATTGGCATTTTCATCAATCTTCTTCTACTCTTCTTCTTTCATAGCTTATGGTCGCTCTCCAAGAAGCACAACTTGCAATCCTTGCTGAACTAAAAGGCCTTTCATCTTCACCTTCTAAAGTTCAAAATTATTTTTTTCCAAATACTTCTCTATGTCAAACCTCATGCCTGATGCCATGCTCTTGTCTCATATTTGAATTTCTGCTACACTCCAACGATCGCTTTGATACCAGTTGTTGGGATAGGAGGGCCGGCAGTGGAAGTAAAGCCAAACACAAACAGCAAATTGAATCAAACAAGCCACACAATGCAATCTCAATGCATGCAATCACCCACACATAGACAATTCGAATTTAACGTGGAAAAATCCCTCACAGGTAAAAAATCACAGCACAAAGCCACACCAATCTACTATAATATCATAAGTTACAAGAGATGAAACCCAAGACCAAAAACCCAAGCCCACAAGAGAAATTCCAAGCTCACCCAAGAAGAAAAAAACTCTCTTCTTCAAGCTCTTTCTCTCACCTAGAAGCTCCCTCAATCCCCTTTACAACCTTAGAAACCTTTAATCCCGTATTACCCCTTAAATAGGCAAGAAAAACGGATTAAGAAACCTCTTGAGCGCAAACCGCGCAAGAATCCGTGTTACACAAGGAAACTGTCGACCGGTCGTCTGACCAGTCAGACACCCCTACTAGCCGGTCGGACACCCCTACCGGCTAGTCAGATGGCCTAAAAACTGTCCAGCAGCAACGTTGCCTCGATCTCCATTGTGACAGACCGGTCGGTGGTCCCTATGCAATTGATTTTAGGCGTCCGTTTTCCAACAATATCATCTTAAGTAAATAAACTTTAATCCAAACATTACTACCAAATTCCATCAAGTATAACATATAACAAAAACATCATAGGAAACACATAATTAATCAACTACTTCAAATCTAATTGAGGGGGAACATCTTGGGTTCACTTACCTTAATTGAACGGTTATGGGTTTGCAATCAAATTCCCTAAAACCACACAAATTGAATCACTAACTGAATCTAAAGTTTTACATGGTGGGGCCCACCTTAGATCAAGTCCAAGTGATTCACTCAATGGCGAATGCGAATTTCCTGCGAAAGCCTTTTGCAAGAAGTTCCTGCATTGGGAATTTAGGTGGGGCCCACCATGACGTTTGTGAGAAATCGATGTCGATAATCCATTTTGTGAGCTCATTTTAGGACATGCGACAAAAAATGATCTGAATCGAAGACTTAAGTGGGCTGCCTTAAAGTAAAAGGTGGGTAGGGAAATTCCTACCATTGAAACCTCTCTGGGTCCACAGTCATGTTTATATGACATCCATACTGTTAATAATGTCATTCCTACTGGGATGAATTGAAAAGAGAAATATTAGCCTGATTCAAAACTTATGTGGCCCCATAAATATTTCAACTATGGACGTTCAATCCTCAAGTTCTCACCCCACTTGAGTCTTGGATCTAGCTCATTTTTTTGTCACACACTATAAAATGATCTCACAAAACATATGGACGGGGTGGATTTCTCACGAACATGACGGTGAGCCCCACCTAGGGTCCTAGTGTAGGAACTGTTAAGCTCTTAAATGTGTATATTTTAACCTCATTTTATCACTAACTATACTTGAAATACATGATTAAAGACCCAATAATGCATGGTTTTGTGGTTATAGGAATGAGAGAGAGGATTCATCAATTGAAGGCTTAAAGACGCTATTTACAAGCATTGAAGATCAAAAGACTAAGCGACAAAGGGTGGAAGAAAGAAGCAAATGAGAGAAGAAAAGAGGCAGAAAAATGCAACCAAGACCGGTCGTCCATAGCCTAGGACCGGTCGTCTGACCGGACCGAACACTCAACAGAAGGGGCCCTGCGGCAAAACCCTGCTAGACCTATTAGGACCGGTCGTGCGACCGGTCGTTCAATGCTTAGATCAGTCGTCTGACCAGTCGTTGAATTAATTTTTAGGCAGAAAACCCACTGGACTGTTTTTCCACTTTTGAGATCGATCGTGTGACCGATCGTCCGACCAGTCGGCTGCGTAACAGAGCTTCTCTGAAAATCTCTGCGCAAAGCGTTATTTCTGCTGATTCTCGAAGTTTCCAAGTTGGTGCGGGATTTCTCTTATAAAAAGTCACCTTCACTCTCTTCCTAAAGCATCTAACAACATGGGGAGTAAAGGATTCAAGACTTAGGAGGCTTCCTAGCCTCCTACAACTAGTTTTCTTCTTCTTCTAGTTCTAGTTCTAGTTTTATTTTTAATATACTTTTCATTAGCTAATCTCTTAGCTAGAGCTAAGAGGTGAACCTTATAGTTTTCTTAGATTGTTTAATTCGTTTTATTGGTTTCAAGTTGGATTTATTAAAGAACAATGATTTTTAGAAGTTTGAATAAAGTTCTGAGTAGTTTTTCTTAATCTTATGATGACTCATGGATGTTTGGAAGAATTGCTTTAGTTATTGATTATTTTGCATGACTCTAGACCTGTACGCTCCGAAGAATCGGATTCAATACGCTCTAGACTTGGATCATCATATGGGAACTTCAAACCAAAGTTCTACCTTTTTGTTCTAAATTCTGAATATTGTGTTGATTGCTCATATGATTTAAATGAAGTTCAAATCATAATATAGTCAAGTCTTGTAACAAGGTTTAATGATTATTATGGTTATGATCTTAATCTATTAGAACTAGAATTGACCTATGCAATTGAGTGTGCTTAAGTCCTAACTTGAATTGAGGGAATCATGTTGATGAACAACACATGTGTTGGATTGCTTTGATAATATAACCGCTCTATCATCTAGCTAGATAGGATTTGATTTCAATTCTAGTTAAGTAAGTGAGAAACCACAACGAATTATGCAACTAAGGAGAGCTATAAGTGGATCCTTGATGCTCTAGTTACCATTTCATTATCAGATTTTCATGTTTCATGTTTAAAAACTGATTTCATAAACCTCTTAAATTCTAGTTATTAGAGTAGTTAGAATTGTTTACTTCCTTCCCTGTGGATCGACCTCGGTCTTCCTGAGATTATTACTACATCGCAACCCTACACTTGGGGAAGCGAACAGGAACTTCCTGTGAAAGCTTTCGCAGGAAATTTGCATCCTCAATGGCCCACTATACATGAGAATACATATCTATGCGTGTTTGACGAATCAAGTTGATAAAATTCAACAAACTATAAGTTTGTAATGGTATTTGCCGATCGAATCAAGGGCACTGTCGTTATCTTCAATATAATATAAAGGCTGATCAACCTGCTGGATTATATCAGAATCATTCATAGGCTGCGAAATACCCAAAATTGGGGTGAATCAACATTTCTTCACATCTGGACCTCCATGATCATCATCAACTTGTTATGTACTTAGATTGCTTATTTTGGCTTCATAACGATCCAATGGATGATTTGGTCCATCCAGCGGTTCGATCACTTAACTATAATTATTCTAGATTAATCAAAACATTTTATATCAGATTTATTAACATGATTATTCATTAGTTGTGTAGTACACAAATTGAGGCCTACAATCAAACTGATTGAGGTGGCCCACCTGATGGTCAGATCATCTTCATAATTGGGATCCTGACATAGTTCATTCTTAAGTAGCCTATGATCCATACAAATAAGATTTAACCCATCAGAATGGCCCTAATAAACCCTTTGCAAAAAGGCATTTCGTAGGAACTAAGTTATCTTTTCTTAATAATTGCGAACCGAGCAATGCAATGGACATGTGACTAATCCAGTCTATCCATTGTGTAAATCTAGCAATCATACGTGACATAAGTTAAAAGAAAAAAAAAAACTGACCTAACTTACACCAAAGAAATTCCAACCCACTTTGTTATTCTAATGTTTTTACTTATTTAACACAAAAATTAAATACAATCGGCTTAGTGGATAGGAGCATCATTCGTTCGATGTTCTTCAGCTACCATAGTATCGAATAATACTAGGAGTTCAAAATGCACTTCCTTGACATGGATGAGGGTTCACACCTCACACCGCCTGTTCGGAGCATTGCACACTTGTGCAAGATCTGGGCCATTCATTAGGGAAGCGGATTGGCTGGTGCACCCTACACCAGCTCCGTTGCTGGTGGGCGCGGATTAGGTACTTGCCCCGCCTGTGCCGAGCTCGAGACAGGCTAGGGTTCCGAAGGCCACCGTGATGTATGGATTATATCCACACCATCCATGCATTTTTTTCATGTCATTTTAGGATATAGTACAAAAAATTAGGCACATCTAAAGTTTAAGTGGGCCACACCACAGTAAGCAACAGTGCTAATGATTTTTACCGTTGAAACCTTCCTAGGGCCCACCGTGATGTTTATTTGCCATCCAATCTGTTCATAAGATCATAGAGATCTGGCTTAAGGTAAAATACAAATATAAGCTTGATCCAAAACTTCCTGTGGGACCGAAGAAGTTTTCAACGGTCAGCCTTTAATCCATATTTCATCGTCCAATTGAGTTGGGATCTGCCCCATTTTTGGGCTCATAATCTGAAATGAGATGGAAAACGGAATAGACGGTGTGGATAAAATCCATACATCACGTTGGCCCTCATAGCCCTAGCCTGTCTCGAGCTCGGAACAGGCGGAGGAAGTACCTAATCCGCGCCCGTTGCTGGTACAGGGACGTGGCGGACGCAGAGCGAGAGCGCAGTCCTCGAGCACCGTGTTTGTACGAACGGTTCAAAGAAGATTAAGGGTCTGTGGACCCCACATTGATGTATTTAGTAAATCCAAACCGTCCATCCATTTCGCGAGATCATTTTAGTGCATGACACGTAAATGAGTCATATCCAAAACTCAAGTGGACCACATCAATAAAGACAGTGGGGACAATGATTCTCACCGTTAAAACATACTCAGGGTCCACCATGATGTTTATTTGTCATCCAAACTGTTCATAAGGTCACAAGGACCTGGATGAAGGGTAAAAATAAATATCAGACTGATCCAAAACTTCTGGGACCTCCAAAAATGTTTCAATGGTATACGTTCAATCTCCCACTGCTTTCTGCAGTGTGGTCCATTGGATCCTTCGATCTGTCTGATTTTTTTTGTTCAAGCCTTAGAATGATCCCAAAACATGGACGGACGGTTTGGATATAACAAGTACCTCATGGTGGGACCCACAGAATTTGATGACGTCACTGCACCAGCAACCTCGCTGGTGTAGGGTGCACCGAGCCAATCCGCTTCGATTCATTAGGGGATGGGCAGGTCGTCATCATGCCTCTAACCAAAAGTTTGACCGGTCTCATTAAGTAGGCCACATGTGGACATTTGAACATGTGTGGTCTGTTCTCTTTACAAGGAAGGCCACATGGGCGTCTTGAATTTGACTGTATGTGTGGTGTCACAATTCTCATCTGATTATGGTAGTCAATGACGTCTGTATCTGGAACACGTGATAACGTAGATGTATCCTATAATTCAGTGCTAGCATTTAATGAAATTGTGCAACTAGTAAAGCATGGACCCACGGTGTGTGGTTATGGCATAAGAACCGTCCGTCAGGATCTGACCACAATGAAAATGGGAAGCCCCAATCTCACCACGACGAGGGCTCGCACATATGGAGATTTTTTGTGGGTTTTCATTTTTTTTTTTTTTAAGGTGCAGTGAACGTGAAGATTGCATTTGCCTGATTTTTTTGGGTCATGCCATTTTTATGGTGGGTCAACCCTGATGAGCGGGTGTGATGTCATACACACACCCTTGTGGACCCACGCCCAAGACCCAACTAGCTGCACGGTTTTTCTCATGTACAAGTTGTGTGAGACGTTGGCATGTATTATTCAGCCAACCAAATTGACGGAGCAGGTGAGTGATTCACTGATCAGTGACTGTGGGGCCATTGGTGATGTGTTTTTTATATCCACGCCCTCCATCGGTTTTCCCAGATCATTCTAGGGAATGAAACAAAAAATGAAGGAGGTCCAAATCTCAGGTGGACCACACGACAGGAAACACTGGTGATTGAACGCCCGCCAGTAAAAACTTCTTGGGGGGCAAAGCAAGCTGATATTTCTTGTTTTCCCTTCATCCAGATCTATGTGACCTTATCAACAGGGTGGATGGCAAATAAACATGATGGTAGGCCATAAGAAGTTCTTAATGGTGGGCTTTCAATCACTGATGCTTCTTGTGGTGTGGTCCACCTGAGATTTGGACCTGCATCATTTTTTGGCTCATGCCCTAAAATGAACTGGTAAAACAGATGGAAAGCGTTTATATAAAATACATACGTAACAGTGGGTCCTACGGTCACGGATCCAGCAACCTGAGCGGCTCCTGGATCCACTCAATTCAGTATTGCAAGACGGAAGCCTGTGACCCAGGCACAGATATATTCCTTTTCCCGGGACTGTGTGGGGCCCACATAGATGTCTGTGACAAATCCAATACGTCCATCTGTTTTTCAAGACCACAATAGGACAGGTACCTAAAAATCAGCTAGATCCAACACTCATGTGGGCCATACCACACGAAATAGTAGGGATTGAACACCAGGGTGACAGAAGTTTTGTTTGAGGATGATATTTGTGCCTACAGTTTATCTGAGTGGTAACAACCCTATGAACGGTTTGGATTCCATATAAACATCATGGTTAGCTCTGGAAGGTTTCAACAGTAGACATATACGTTCCCACTGTTTCGTTTGGTGTGGCTTACCTGAGTTTTGCATCTGCCTCATTTTTTGAAACGTATCTATTGTGGTCTTTTAAAACATATGAACAGAGTGGATTTATCACAGCCATCTCTGTGGACCCCACACAGCCCCAGGCACAGGTTATCGCTAGTAAGGACTATGGTCCATACCTTTGCTGCACACGTGGCAGAATGGACGTGAACTAACCATTAAGGCTGCTAGAGATGGACCCACACCCGATCGAGCTTCTCCCAACAACTTTGCGACCAAGACGGATCTTCGGATATCCCAAATGTTATATGGATATTTTCCGCCCGCCAAGAAGCTATGACACTAATGAATGAACCCCTTGAATTATTGGGTGTCTCCTATCTTCTAATTAAGCTAAACCATCTTGCATGAGGTTCTTTGCCCTAGTTGGTTGAGACTTTTATTTCTATCCACCCCAATATCCACTACTGTTCCAAGCGGTAGGAATTCTTTCTGGATCAATTGGACAAATGTTCAATCACATCCAAATGACGAAGAGTGGCAACCAGTCGAACATCTCTAAATGTGGGCCACTTGTGGGATGATTGGTGATCGTGAATTGCAACATACACAAAAAGAATACAATGCGACAGATTAAAATAATGTCATCTACCTGAAAAAATGTCATCTACCTGAAAATAACAACTTAGGGCTTATATGGTTTTGGAATTACAACAATAAATGGCTGTAAATGGCTAATTACTTACTCTCACAATTGTCTAGTAACATCACTTACATTTACATGCAATGCTGGTTTTGCCATTGTTTGTTTCACCTATACATGGTAAAAATAGTAGTTTAATGATGTGAATATCATTTGGCGCATGGTATTAGATGGGATTAAGTGGGATGGAATTGCATTTGGTTTCGTGCAAATGTCATATGATGCTTGGGGAGGATGGGAAGCTTGGGATTAGGTGGGATGGAATTGCATTTGATCACATGCGGGGTTTCTGCGGGATTTCAAAATCCCACACACATGTCGACCCCACATTGATGCATGTGTTTTATCCATGTCATCCATCCATATAAGCCCTTTATACATGACACTATGGTTATATACATGTACAAGTGAATGACATCCATTGTGAATTTGGCCCATTGATTACAATTCCATGGTCCACCTGTTTAATCCATTATTTTTTCCATAATAAGAATTTGATCCCAAACATGAGATTGGATGGTGAAAATACCATAGTATTACTAGACATGTAATCATTGTGCAATAAATTATGTTAATCCCATCTAATACCATTCCATCCCTTCTAATGCCATGCACCAAACACGCCTAGAAGTGTAAACCATTGAAAGTACGATTTAATAAAGGAGTGCCAACTTGCAACTAGGGCAAGATGGTGGATCATAGCATAACTCTAGTTCCATAAACCCAAGATAAGGTTAGCCTTGTCCTTATTATAAGGAGAAATCATCAAGTGTCTGAAGCACATAATTTAAGAATTCTTTTGAGGGTATCCTCTATCAACAAGGCCCATAGCCCATTTGGATCATTAGGGCACATGGAATTGTATTCCTAAATTTGAAATATTCAAATTTTAATTCTATTTACTAGCATGGAATATCAAAATTTGTGTTTGCGGGCTTAGATTTTAATTCTTGAATTATTGAAATTATTTTATAATATATTCACAAGAGAATGAAGGTGGCAAATTAAATACTCTCAAATATTTTAAACATGGCATATATTTGCAACCTGAGATGATTATTACACTTAGCTCTCATTGCAAGACAACCTTAGCTTAGCCAACTCCGAGCTTTTGATTGCTTGCAAAGTCGGCACACTAAATCACATATTTCTTGTTAGATGATTGTTAATTTTTTTTCTATCATGTGACCTACATAATTATTGCATAGGTTTGATTTTTGTAATATCCCATTGTCATCGCTTGAATGCAAATAAAAATGTGAAATCATCCGAAGTGTTAAAAAGGAGATGGTAGTTGGAGATACCCAGAATAGTAGATTTTGCAAGTTTAGGGTCTCTCAATGGAAGAATGCCAAACGACCCTTAAAACAAATTAACCCCATGTGCAATGAGTATCTTTAAACTTGTACAAATGCGTTCGAAAACCACCGGTTGTATTTTCAACCTATCCATTTTCTATAGAATTGATGGCCACTTGATGATAGGCCTGGGCCAGCCCGACCATTCATCAATGGACCAGACATGGTCCTAGAGCCATGTTTAAGGCTAAGCGAGCTGCCCAGCCCATTACCAACCCAAGCTCTAAGCATATAGTTCGAAGGCTCAAAAAATTTACTTGACTGACTCGGCATTCAATAAGTATATATTTAATATAGGTTAGTAATTGATGTTTAGAATATAAAAAAACAACTTTAATTTGGCACAAACATAGCGCATGCTTTTTTTTTTTTTACACACACCACACCACAGTGGGATTTCACCACAATAGGTAGGTCACCGAGTTTCAGAACTATTGTTCTTAGTAGTGCTGTGGGCAAAATGATCTCAAGCTGCACCATAAAGGATGAGTTCGTTGTGCCTTTGTCACAACTCATAAGCAATCAGCATGTGTTAGCATATGGGCTCACATGTGTTGGAAAAATAGATTAAAAAACAAAGTTTCTTTATTTTCTTTTGTAATAGTTCATATTAAATCTCTCCTAATAATTTGTATTGGAAATCAAGAGAATTCTTAGTGAGCATCTCGCATGTGTGCAAGCCGGGCAAGTTTTTTTTTTTTTTTCCTCTCTTTTAGAAGACCATCCGGATTCAATCCTTACTCATTTCTCTTTTAATACCTATCTTTTATTTTCAACCAACAACATGTAGAATGGTTGGATGATCCAAACCGTTTGTAAGCTGGGTGCCCTTTCAAAAAAAAAAAAAAAAAGAGTAGTGGCCTATTGTTGAATAATCTCTGGCCCTATTGTGGAATAATCACAACAAACTTTGGAGCGGGAAGTGCGCTATTTAAAAGTTCATTCTGTCATTCGCCTACTGTGGTTCATCCAGTGTAGAGTATTCTTGAACATGAAGTCCTGATCTTCAGACTCTCTGCATGTGGGCTTAATGGGAAAGACACGTGCTTGTGATAAAGAAGGATAGGGAAGAAATCATTTTTCTATATAAGTACATTCATCTCCGAGGTGAGGTCTACCTTATACACGCACGCCTCAGTTGGCACGTGTGGCTCAAAGCATGTGTACAAAATCATCAGCGCAATGGAAGGCGCTCTTGGGAGCTTAATAATTACCTACGTTCAGAAGATATATAAAATCGGAACATGATTTGGAGCAATGGTGGCTTTCTTCCAAGGGAGGCAGCTGCTGTGGCTCGATCAATTGTCAACCGAGGTTGATATGTTCAGGGTCCATATCCATCTAGTGGTCCACCCATCATACGTTGCTCACCAAAGTTTCGTCTTTGTCTTGATCAGACCTCTCACTGCCCTCCTTGAGGGGATCAATGGTGTGGAGGAGGGGGGCCACGTCTCTCTCACTACTGTCCTTCTTATCACCCTGCGATTGCGGGCTTTGCAGTGGGCAACACCGGAGTAGGATTTCCAGCACGTCCTTCATGAAAGGCCTACAAGAAGGCAACGTGCTCGTGCAAATGAGACCCAGCTTGAGGACCACGCTCATCTCGTCCATGAAGCAGGGCTCCCTGATCTTCTCATCAAGGGCATCGATCATAGCATGGCCATCTTGGCAGTAGCGCCAGGCCCACTCAGCAAGGCATCCATGGCCACCACTGCCGCCATAGTTGGCTTGCCGTCCAGTCACCAGCTCAAGAAGCACCACCCCGAAGCTGTAGACATCACACTTCTCATTCACTCTGGTTGTGTAGGCAAACTCTGAGATCCAAGACACAAAATATCAGTGAATCGTTTGTGCTAGCAATCATAAACAATATACAACCAAACTCAATGTATGACCGACTCATCAAAAGGGAATGATATCCCCAAGATCCCAAAATTCAGATTGATCCATAACCCATGTGGGCTGCCCCAAAGGTGGCCATTGAATAGGGGAATCCAACTATGGAAATGTTGAGATGGAATGTGGAGTTCACGGGTCTTGATACACCATTCAAATCATTCATCAAGTGAGCCCCACCAGGATGAAGGGACAGAGAAATGACATGGAAATTAACTCAGGACAATACACAAAATTATGTGAGCCCCACTACATACATACAGACATATATAGATATGTGTGTGTGCGTGCGCGCTCCCCATTCTGTGTCCCACTTGAGTACTTGAAGGGAATAATTTTTCGTCTGTATGGTGAGCAAGAGTAGGGGCACCAGATTCACAATTTCGATTCCATGTAAATCATGGGTGGGCCACACAAAACAATTATTATTATTTACCCTGATCAATGGGTCTTTTCTGCACCATTGGACATACAATGACAACCCATCATAGTTAAAAGAGTGAAAACTGCACTCGACTCAAAGCCTACTGAGTCAAGTCTAACTCAAAAACTTGAGTGAGTTTCTTCACAACTCAGAAGAGTTTCTTAAAAATTTAGAAGAATTTCTTAGTTTTTCAATATTTTTAAGAGTACAAATAATATATAAACAATGTCGATTTATGGCAAGTTAAATCAAGTTCTGCTAGGGTTTTTCGAGTTGAGTTGGGGTTTTCTCGAGTTTTGACCGAGTCATGACTGTGTCTAGTTTTTTTTGAGTCGTGGTGATATCTGGTCGAACTGAGTCGACCTGGGCGAAAGTTGAGTCTTTTTTTTTTTTTTTTCTGAGTTTTTGAACCATGCTACTCATAGATCAAGTTTCTGTATGTAATCTATATCATGAAATTCGAGAAACTAGCCATACCTGGAGCGATGTACCCGAAAGAGCCAGCGACGACTGACATGGATTCTGGTGCTCCGGGCTTTGCCAGCATCCTTGCCAGCCCGAAATCAGCGATCCTCACCTTGAAATCAGAATCCAACAAAATATTGCTCGACTTCACGTCGCGGTGAATGATAGGTGGAGAGGACGAATGGTGCATATAGCAGAGTCCTTGAGCAGCTCCAACAGCAATCTGGAACCTCATCGGCCAATCCAACCGCTCGATACGGCTGGAGCCCGAGAGAACTGACACTCCATTCCTCTTCCCATGGAGCCAACGATCCAAGCTCCCATTTTCCATGTACTCGTAAACCAGGAGCTTGGAATCGTCGCTCGAGATGCAGCAGAGCAGCTTCACGATATTGGAATGGCGAATTCTCCCCAAAATCTCAACCTCCGCTTGAAATTCCTTCTCGAGGTTGTCGTCTAAGCTTCTCGTGTTCCATATCTTTTTAACGGCAACGACGTCTCCTGCTCGGTTGCCGAGGGCAATTCTGTAAACTTTCCCCGCCCCTCCGCTTCCTATCAGATTGCTTTCAGTCAAACCACGTAATATGGTTGACTCAGCGAACTCCAGCCGCTGAAATGAGGTTAGCTTCCACGTGGCACGATCTTGGACGTTGCCCTTTCTCCTGTAATCTCTTATCACGAGCCACGCGAACACGGCGGCCACGACGGTGATTAACCCAGCGAGGGCTACGATTACCGCGAGAAATCGGGACGATAATTTGTTAGAATCTCGTCCTGGCTCGGTAGCACATGGTCGGAGTTTGAGGGAGGGGTTATCTGCGCACAGGCCGGGGTTGTCCAGAAAGCTGTACGCCGGGTTGTCTAACTCGTCCGGGATCGACCCACTGAGTTGGTTTGCCGAGAGGTTCAGGTTGCTGAGCTTCATGGAAGCTAGCTCCGGCGGTATTTCGCCGGAAAGTCGGTTTTCCGACAAGTCGAGGGAGTTTATGTGCAACCTCCCGAAAGCCGGCGGGATTTTCCCGGTGAGCTGATTTCTGCTGAGATCGAGAATGTTGAGCGACTTCCACGAGATGATATCCGACGGAATCTCGCCGGAGATGGCGTTACCATCGAGATATAGGGTGTCGAGTTCAGAAAGCTCCGGCAAGCCAGCCGGAATCTCGCCGGAGAAGCTGTTGTTGCTGGCTTTAAATACCCTCAGATCCTTCGATTCGAATATCCTCGACGGAATCTCTCCCGAGAAGTTGTTATTGCTGATCTCAAGTCGCCTCAAATTCAACGCCAGTTTCTCCGGAAGCTCTCCGGAAAACGAATTGTCAGATATCATCAGTGTTGTCAGATTCTCCGCCGACCACAGGCCCACCGGAACCTCGCCGGAGAATCGATTCTTGGAGAGCTGCACGAACTCCAAGCTCCCGCAATCCCCAAGCGCCGCCGGCAAGTTTCCCGTCAGATTGTTCGAGAAAACGACCAGTCCGTACATTGCTCTGGCATGGCAGAGATTCTCTGGCAACTCGCCGGACAGTCTATTATCTGACACTTCGAGATTCTCCAGCTTAGAATACAACCCTAACTCCGGAGGCAAGGACCCCGATAAGCTGTTTCTGAACAGCCGAATGTCGAACAGCGCAGGAAGCCGGCCAATACTCGCCGGAATCTGGCCGTATAGTCGATTGGCATACATTTGCAGATGCGTCAGATTCTCTAATTTTCCAAATTCTTCAGGGATTGTTCCGATCAGACGATTTATGGAGAGATCGATTTCTCTCAAATCCAAAGCTTCGATCCGTCGAGGGATCTCTCCGGACAACTGGTTCGAGTAAAGAAGCACATACTTCAGTTTCTTCAACCGCAATAAACCGCCAGGGATGTTCCCGTCCAGATTGTTCTCAGAAAGATCCAACCGTTCGAGATCCGTCAGATTCTCGAAAGATACCGGAATCTTTCCAATCAAATTCGATCTCGTCATCCAGAGGGACTTCAGCTTCTGCAGCTTACCGAATTCCAGAGGAATTTCCGCCGGGGAAAAGTACGTGTAAGCCAAGCTGAGCTGCTCGAGATTCAAGAGATTGCCTATTTCCAGCGCGATCGAGCCGTTGAAGAGGTTCTGGTGGAGGTTGAGGATACGTAGATCCGGAATTCGCCCGATCCCTGGTGGGATGTCCCCAGTGAAGTTGTTGCCGGAGAGATCGAGCTGCTGCAGGGTGGAGATCCGGTCGATGTCGGGCGGAATGATGCCGACGAAGTAGTTCTGGGAGAGATTGAGGTTCCGAAGCTTGGTGCAGTTGAAGAGAGAAGTAGGAAAGGATCCAGAGATTGAGTTGTTGAAGAGGTTAAGATCGGTAAGGTTTTTGAGGTCGCAGACGACGGAGGGGGTTTCTCCGACAATGTTCTGATCAGGAAGTAAGATTCCGGTGACGGAGCTGTTGGAGCATGTGATTCCCTGCCAGGAGCAGTGGGGGGTGGTGGAGTTCCAGGAGGAGAGGGAAAGAGGATTTCGCCACTCCTCCTTGATTTTGAGGAGGATTTCGAGTTCTTCTGATGGGGATGGGGATTGGGATTTTACATGGAAGGCTGTGGAGAGGAAAAGGAGAAGCAGGAAAGAGAAGGGAATTTGGGGAGGGTTTGAGGGTGTTTTCGTCATTTCTTCTTCTTTTTCTTCGCCGTCGGCTGAGAGAGAAGATGGTTCGCGGGAAAAAAACGAAACGGGCAGTTGCGTTTGGGCAGCAGCTTCTCCCGGTGTTCTTATTTAAAAACATTGAGCGCAATAGAAATGGTACTGTAGCTTCAAATATTTACAATATAACCATTTGATGCTCTGGCGGGGTGTGACGCTTGATACGCAGGTACTAGCAAATTTTCCAACTTAACCGACTAAATTGTGGAAAACATTGTCGTTGAGTGGTTGGGAATCCTAACCTCTGATTGGTTGAAGTTAGTTAACTCTTAACGGTCCAAAATATCCACTAATCGGATGGTGAGATCATCAAATAAGTGTAAATTTTTCTTGTCTCAGATGGTTACTGTGAGTTATTAGTAGTCCACCTATCCGATTTCCAAGTAATTTAGTGCCTGCGTATCATCCATCACACACTGCAAAGTATCAAGGTCTTTCTCATCGTCAAGTCCTCCGCCCCAGAATTTGTACAGTATGATCGGGTTTTCCGTTTTACTAATAGGTCTCAGCGCTCAGTGATTCAAAGCGTTGAAATGGTGGGCCATGCCGTGGATGGATCGTGGGCAGAAAATTTTGTAGGTGGAAGATACTAGAGCCATTGAATGCCTGACCGTTTTGGGTTGAATGGGAATTGTCACTGTATTTTATTTCTTAACCATATACAACTCGCAACTAATTGAAGGGCTTAGATTTTCCTTATGAGATATTTTCGGTCCATGGGCCATCCACGCTAGGACCTACAGTGGCTACGGTTTGGATCCTTGAGACATGGACCCATTTGTACAAACAGTAGAGCCAGCTTTAACACCCTATAAAAGAGTGGAATAACGTGATATGAGATCTAGGCCATTAATCAGTCTTGAATCTCTATGGACATGCCCTGCTCTAAAAAATTTATAGCGTTTCAATCATTAGTGGACCATATTTGTACGTTGAATATAGAGTGGCCGGTTTTTCAGTTTTTCTTTTTTTTAATCTAACTGTCCATTTTCTTACGCACGTTTTGCACAACTGATGAGTGGGCCGGGGCATGTTCACTGGGAGGCATATCTGATAGATGGGCTGGGTCCCACACATGTGTGCCACATGGGCACGTGTGCCGCGAATAGCATTTTCAGTCTCTAGATTTGCTAGCCCACCATAACGTTACAATCAGCACAACCACAAGGAGAATACGTGGAACATGCGACCGGTCCTAAGAAGACCTCACAGATTATTGGTGGAACGAGAATTTCGGCTTGTAGGGGCTCAAGCAACAAAAGGCTTGGTGGGCCCACCTTGATGTGTGCATGACATCCACTCCGTTTATCATTTGCAGCAGCTTATTTTAAGATGTGAGCCCAAAAATAAGGCCGATCCAAAACTCAAGTGGGCCACACCAAAGGGGGCAGTGAGGATGGGACGCCCACGATTGCACCCTTCATTTGGTACAAATGTAAAACCAAATATCAGCCTGATTCAAAACTTGGGTGAAACCTAAGAAGGTTTCCACTATAGCCGTACCCACCCAGAGTTTTCCCTGTGTCGTGGCATGCTTGAGTTCTGGATCGACTTTATTTTTGGGTTTCCTACCTAAAATAAATTGTTGAAAATGATGTACCGAGTGGATGTAAGACACATACATCACGGTGTGATCCACAGAGCTTTCTGTTTCCCGGGATACCTATAACAATCTACCGAGGTAAATTCCTCTGGCGCTGGGCGTTCCTCGTTTCTCAAGGAAATGCGACGAACCGTTCAATGCATACGGCACACCGCACGCGACTCGGGCGTGGCTGAGGTCGGTGGATCCTTGATTGTGGAGCCCAACTTCACGTATTTACCTTACGTCCACGCCATCCATCCGTTTTGACAACTAATTTGAGATCAATCCACTAAGCTGTTCCCGGGGTAACACCTAATTCGCTCCCCAGGTTGAGTAGCAATCTCGCTATTGAAGTGACGTCACCAACTTATGTGGTCCCCACCGAGATGTATGTGTTGCATCCACACCGTCCATTCATTTGGAGAGATCATTCTAGGGCATAAATTAAAGAATGAGACAGATCCAAAGCTCAAGTGGACCCCACTGAAGAAAACAGTGGGGACTGTGCTGCAACCGTTGAAACCTTTCTAAGGCCCACCATCATGTTTATTTTGAGATCCAACCTGTTCATAAGCTCACAAAGACATGGAAAAAGGGAAAACACAAATATCAGCTTGATTGAAAACTTCTATTGCCCCAAGGAGTTTTTAATGGTAGGAGATCAATCCCCACTGTTTTCTTTGGTGGGGTCCACTTGAGCTTTGGATCTATCTCATTCTCCAGGACATGCCCTAAAATGATCTCTCCAAATGGATAGACGGTGTGGATGTAAAGCATACATTATGGTGGGATCCACCAAAGTTGGTGACGTCACAGCTAGATAGCTACTCAACCTGTCAGTAGCTAATCCGCGTCCATTCAAACCGTGCCGATAGTGGGACCCACACTAACTTGTCAAATCAAAAGAAATAGGGACGGAGATTAGCTACTAAGCCCGACAGCAGCGAGTCTTACTACTGAAGTGAAATTCCCACGTTATTATTCGGGCCCCACCATGATGTATGTGTTGTATCCACACCATTCATTCATTTGGAGAGATCATTTTAGGACATGACCCAAAGAATGAGGCAGATACAAAGTTCAAATGAACCCACCACAAAAAATAGTGAGGACAATTGCCCAACGTTGAAACCTCCCTAGGGCCCACCATGAAGTTTATTTAAGATCCTACTTGTTTATAAGTTAACAAAGACACGGAACAAGGGAAAAGAAAAATACCAGCTTTCCAAAGCTTATGTGTTCCAAAGAGGTTTTTAATGGTAGGCGTTCAATCCCCACTGTTTTCTGTGGTGGGTCCACTTGAGCTTCGGATCTGCTTCGTTCTTTGATTCATGCTCTAAAATGATCTCTCCAAATGGATGGATGGTGTGGATACAAGACATACATCATGGTGGGGCTCAAAGAATGTGATGACGGCGTCCAAGAAGAAGATCCAACATACTATTCGCTCGTCTTGAGAATCTGGATCCTTTGAGTAGAGGAATCTTGTTTTCCTCTTCTATAATTAGTCCAGCTCAGACACAGTCATTGTGAGCTGGACCAATCATAGAAGCGTAAGCAGAGGTTCTATGCTCAGGTATAGCAAAGCATCCGGATTCCCTTGAGAATGGCCTTTACTTTGTTGAATTCTAACCTTGGACTACTTTTTGGCAGAGTTTTGACTCGGGTAAAGTGAGATTTTACTACTTTTTGGCAGAGTTTTGACTCGGGGAAAGCGAGATTTTATTCGAACGGCTTGGATTGACATGAATGTATGCACCTGAACACTTCGCCGTGTCCAAATTGTTCAGCTTTATTTAAAAAGAGAGAAGTATGATAAGATGAAAGAGTATGATGATCCATTCATATGCACAAAATCAGTATACAAGTGGTATACATATATAATCAAAACTGGCCGATTTGTGGATTTGTGGGTTTCGCTGTGCATACTACGGCCACAAAATCAGCTTGATAAAACAAAAATAGCATCTTGTTAATAGACAATTGCTTACTAAGTTTAGGGCAATGACTTTCTCGTATTAGTGACCCAGTTGATGACTGCCAGTCTAATTTTCGGATTGATACTTTCAGTGTGATTTTCGGCTTATAACTCATGTAAAGTGGGTCCCACTATTTGGACGGTTTGGATTGAGTAAAAATAGACCGAGTATAGAATGGCTGTGCATGTGTATGGATCATTTTACTCTGCCAGAATATCAATGAATCATGCATGTTTTGAGATAGTATGAATCTATGAGCCAAAAGCATTTGCGTCACGCATACGAACGATGAAATATTTTCTTTTATGTTCAGGTTTTCAATTTGAAGATGTGGGCTGGCAAAACCCCTTTTAATGGACGATGCCACAAAAAGCTCGTAGATTGAAGATAGTACTTCTTATGAAGACTTTTAATTTGAGGCCAAGGATTGGAAGGACAGGATCGCTTTATCATGGGGAAGATTTGGCCATGGTCCAACAGTTCTGGGCCTACCACGGCAACGGTTTTGATCAGCAAACCATGGGCCTAAAAGATTGGGTAAGTATACTTAGATTTCCCTCGGGTCAAAGATTTATCTTTCTTCCATAGTCAAGACCTACCGCAAAACGTTTGTTTGACTGAATCTCCCAACATGTGTTAAATGGTAGTGACTCGACGTCCACCGTACATGTGGCATGCACATGCTTCAATCTAGACTGTCTATATTGTGATAACAGCAGCGATGATTGTAGCCCCAAAGTCAAACCCAGTTGGTGGCTATGAAATGAATGGTTAAAATAAATGGCCAAAGTCAAACAGCAGCGATGATTGTAGCCCCAAACTCAAACCCAGTTGGTGGCTATGAAATGAATGGTTAAAATAAATGGCCAGGTGTCCAAATCCAACGAGTGACATTAGAAGGTTGGCATTGTGTATTTCCAGGCTATCTCCACAGGCGATGAGGCCCATGATTTGGATGGTCCGGATGTGGCTCTCACATTTGCCACCTTTACGGTGGATGAATCACCTCGGTTGGAAAATAAATGGTGGTAATTCATCACAGCAGTCTATCCGTAGTCAATAGTTGAATATTCGTTGCCAGCTTTTGGTGATCGGCACATCAGGGGAGAGAGGGAAAACAGTGAGAAGAATTTTGCTACACCCACGGATTGCGCACGCCGCATACGCGGTAATCCCAGCCGTGGGTGTCTTCTGAATCTGGAGGAGTGTAGATTTCGTAAAAAGCGAGTCTCCCTCCTCTCCACTCCTTCTTCCCCGAGAATCTCTCCTAACTTGAGAGAGATTTGAGCTTGGAGATGTGCAAATCCTTCCGCCGCTTGGAACTTAGGCGAGTCCCACGGTTGATGACTTTGATAAATCCACCCGTCCAACCGTTTTGTGGGCTCATATTAGGAGGTGAGACGAAAAATGAGCCTCATCCAATAAGCAAGTGGGCCGCACTAATGGTAAATGTGGGTAGGGGAACTCCTACCGTCAAAACATTTCTAGGTCCATGGTGATGTCTATATGCCATACACACCGTTCATAATGTCATTCCTATTTGGATGAACCGAAAACAAGTGTAATCTCTTCTTCAGCTTTACTTTTAGCATATCCAACCGTTGGTGCAAAATTAAAAAATCAGAGTCAGAGAGATGAGAAAGGATATAAGCAACTTCCATACCATCTGTTCTTTGGCTTACTTTGTCAATCTTCCCAATGCAAGTTTTCTAATCTTGATGGATGGACCATAAAATGCCAAACCTGAGGAAATGTATTTTAAGGTGTGTTTGGATGCAAATCTGCGGATTGGGTACTACCCCTACTCTTCCTTGGATAAGAACGGGCAAGGGATCTGATGGGCCACTGTGTTAATGAAACCTACCATTCAAACCCAATTGTGGCCCACTGCGATGGTTAATTGCCATCCAACTTCCTCATAAGGTCACATAGACCAGGATAAAGGAAAAATAGTCAAAATACAAATATTAGGTTGATCCACAACTGCTGTGGCCCCCAATAACTTTACATTGGTGGGCGTTTGATCCTCACTATGTGGTCCACTTGAGCCTTGGATCTTTTTTATTTTTGGGTTTGTATCATTTGATATGGGAAAATGTTTGGGATTGTATCATTTGATATGGAAAAATGGATGGACAATCTGGATAAAACCCATACATCACAATGGCCCTCAGAGCCCGCAGGACAATACCTCGGTCTATGTTGACCATCCATTTTAAAGCTGACCATCCATTTCAGTTCATCCAAATAGGAATGACATTATGAACGGTATGGATGGCATATAGACATTACCATGGACCTAGAAATGTTTTAACGGTAGGAGTTTCCCTACCCACCTTTACCATTAGTGTGGCCTACTTGCTTATTGGATGAGGCTCATTTTTCGTCTCACCTCCTAATATGATCCCACAAAACGGTTGGACGGGGTGGATTTATCAAAGTCATCAACCGTGGGACCCGCCTAAGTTCTAAGCGGCGGAAAGATTTGCGCATCTCCAAGCTCAAACCTCTCTCTAGTTAGGAGAGATTCTCGGGGAAGAGGGAGTGGAGAGGAGGGATACTCGCTCTTTACGAAATCTATACTCCTCCAGATTCGGAAGACACCCATGGCTGGGATTACCGCGTATGCGGCGTACGCAATCCGTGGGTGTAGCAAATTTTTCTCGAAAACAGTGAATGAGTTTGCTATGGTTGAGAGAGAGAGAGAGAGAGAGAGAGAGAAAGGAAGATTTTGTTTTTGGACAGGGATGGGGATGTAGAAGCTTGTAGAGCGAGAGATAGTTTTTGCCCTTTTGGTGGCTGTGGATGAGCGAGCAAAAAAAAAAAAAAAGGATAACCAATGGGGAAGCTAAAGGTGGACAATTGTAAGGGGCTCTGTGTGGCCCACCATGATGTATTTGGTTCATCCATGCCGTACATTAGTTTTAACATTTGGTTTTAGGACATCATACCAAAAAGGCATATTGAAGGCCGAAGGTGGTCCACAAATTTTCAGTAGTTGGCACTTTTGATCCTTTTACCCAGGAAAAGTTTCCTCGGTAAATGTGATAAGCTAAATCTTATACTTCTAGCCACGAAATAATCTCCACTTTACCTACAAAATTTAAATTTCATCAGTATATATCACTTCTGGGGAGAGCAAGATCACTTTCAGAATAGTAAGTATACATACCTCTCGGTGAGGTAAGGACTCACATTTATAGTTATCAGAGGAATATTATGAGCCCCTGGCATAGCCATGATTGTGGCAATGGTTATAAGAGAAATTCCCTCTGGATGGCACAATTCTCGAAGATGTGGACTATGCTTGTAACGGCTAGTGATGTATCCATCATTTTCGGGCACACCCCTGATCTTTCGCCTGTAATTATTGTGGCGGTGATTCAAGTCAGCAGTCACTAAAGGATAGAGTCGAGGCCAACATGGTGATTAGGTCTACTCTCTGACTTGTCCCGAGGTCGGCTTGGTATGACTTTCATGCTTGGAAGACGAGCTCCATATGAAGTCGAGCTGACGAATCTAAACCCCCGAGCAGATATTGTTGCCAATTCATCTTGGGTTATCCCCATAACACCCAGAATCTTAGATTTTGCAAGTTCAAGGTCTCTCAAAAGAAGAATGCCAAATGACCCTTAAATCAAACTTAACCCCATATGCTATAAGCATCTTTAAACTTAGCAGATGAGTTCGAAAACCACCCGTTAGTATTCAACATATCCATTTTTTATAAAATTGATGGCCACTTGATGACAGGACTAGGCCAGCCCGACCATTCATCATTGGACCAGACATAGTCCTTGAGCCATGTTTAAGGCTAAGCCAGCTGCCCAGCCCATTACTAACCCTAACTGATCTAAGCATAGTGTGGAAACTCAAAAACTCTACTTGACTGACCCGGCATTCAATAACTATATATTTAATATAGGTTAGTAATTGATGTTTGGAATATAAAAAAACACCTTTAATTAAACACACTGCATTTATTTATTACACACACTCACACCACAGTGGGATTTCACCACAATGGGTAGGTCACCCAGTTTTAGAAATATTGTTCCTAGCAGCGCTGTGGGCAAAATGATCTCAAGCTGCACCATAAAGGATTAGTTCATTGTGCCTCTGTCACGGCAATCAGCATGTGTAGCATATGGTGCTCCCATGTAGCAAAAATGGATTTAAATTTTTTTTTTTAATTTTTATTTTCTTTTTTATAATAGTTTTGTAATAGTTCATATTAAATCTCTCCTAATAATTTTTATTGGAAATCAAGAGAATGCTTAGTGAGCATCTCGCATGCACAAGCCGGTGAAGCTCTTGTTTTTTTTCTTCTCTCTTTTAGAAGACCATCCAAGATTGAATCCTTAACTCATTTCTCTTTTAGGGCCCATTTGGATACCACCAAATAAGTTGCTTTTCTTGCTTATGGCAGTAGTTAAGTAACTTATTTGAGATAAGTAAGTTTGGTTAATAAATAATTATCATTACTTATTTGTTGAAAATCAGTTGAGTTTTTCAGCATTTCTATTTTGCTTTTCTACTTTTTCACCACTAACTAAGACAAGAAGTGCCCGTCCAAAACCATAAAAGTGCTGATTTTCATGGCAATTGCCTAGCCCACGTTGACCAGCCAGTTTGCTAGGCCCACTGCGATATATTTGATCCGCGTCGTCCATCTAGTTTGGATGTGAGTGGGGCTAGCATGTGAGGTCGATATAAACCTAAGGTGAATGTGGACCCCACATGGGGAAGCAAAAGTGATAATTATGGCATCATTGAAACCTCCTTGGCCCAGTGTGATGTGTTTTACTCATGCCATTCATCTGTTTTTCTAACTAGTCTTAAGTGACCCACTGGGTAGTGGGGCCACATGCAGTGCACATGAAATCCACACCGTCCACCCTTGTTGGTCCATCCTAAAAATAGAATATAATTTAATCTCAAATAGACCGCACCTCAGGAAATAGTGGTAATTGACGCCAACCATTGGTCGGCCCCAATGATGAGTGGCCCATATCCAAGGTGGGCCTGCATGATGGACGGCCCACATTAGAGGTGAGCCCCACATTTGAGATGATCCACATTAAAGGTGGCTCCACATGATGGGCAGTGGATATTGATGGTGGGCCCACTTGATGGATGACCAACATCAAAGGTGGGCCCTACATAAAGAATTGTGCAAATGGCCCACATCCAAGGTGGGCCCTGTTGACGCTGAAAACTGGTCAACAGACGATATAAGATGATTTGTATGCGAAGGAACGATCGTGACCGATATCCTTCGTTAAGACTGAAAGCTGGGCTTGGATCAGAGGTTCAGTTGTTCCTGCGAAACACCACAGAAAACAGTAAAGGGGGTGGCTGGGATCCAGCCGTGAACCCTCCGATGCCTAAGTCAGAGGTTACCCTTGAGAGTGATAAACACTAATTTAAGAGAGATTTGTTTCATACCTGTAATCGCAATATCCTCTGTTATTTATAGGCTTTGATAGAGAGTTTATAGGCTGAAATCATGATAGATACTGTGCCGGAAATTCAGGCGGAAATCTTAGGCCGTTTCGATCTTGAAGGGATGTGCCCCTATTCTTAAGCCGTTTGAGAAAAAGATGAGGTCAGCCTTCATTCGCCCATTGACTTGAATACGATCCGAGCTGAATACGATCCGAACTAACCTCTCGAACAGGCGAAGTCATCGGCTTGCTATTTTTCTCCGAGGTCTTTGTGCTCGGGTCGGCTGATGAGAAATTATCCTACAACAGTTGCCCCCCTACTTCCGAGGTGGATACTTCCAGCTAGGGAGTAACCTTATATGAATGTAGCCGATCTCATTTTTGGCGGTAAACGCTCTTTAAATGCGCTGTTTCGAATTTCGAAAAGGCGCAATGATAACCATACGGCGCGGCAGCATTTCATTTCGGCAGTCGAACGGCGTCAGGACACGTGGGCTTCGTATCTTCGAACGGACGGGCTAAATATCGCTGTCCAATGAGTGGACGGACACGTGGCAGGCTATGTCAAAAGTCGCGTCGGTTCGTTTATTGAGACCATAGGTGTTTGCCGCGTGGCACAGCATGGCCTGCGTGCTGTCACCTGCTACAATATAAATACTGTACTTAGTGATTTTTCCAGAATTCTTTCCATTCTTCCCATTGCGTTCTTCCTTCTTCCCCTCTGTACGGACCGCTGTGATCCCCTCTGTACGGACCGCTCTGATCCTATCGGGGTTTCCTTTCCATCTTCCTTTGGCCAATCTCTTTCCGGAGAGTGATCCGGTGCATTAATTTTTTTTCTTTTTGCCCCCACCTCCCATCTTCTATTTTCCTTAGTTCTTTAGAAAATGTCTGGTTCGGAGGAAAGTTCCTCACGAACTTTTTCTTCTATCTTGCCTGTTGGGGAATCCAGATTGATGGAAACCCAACTTATTGCTGTAGAGTCCCCGGGAGGAGCTCTGTTAGCAGAGACCCCTTCTTCCTTCGCTTCGGATGAGGTTCCAGTGGCCGGTACTTCAGGGCGTGTTATTGACAGGGTTTCTGATTACCCAACCGACCTGATCTGGACAACACTTACCCAATCCGACTTGATCAGGCTCAGGTCGGAGTACTGTATCCCCGGGGCCATAGACCTTAGGCTTTCAGGATTAGATGATTTTCCAACCCGTCCATCCGGAGATCAGGTCACTGTGTATGCTTAGTTTTTTTAGGCTGGTTTCCGTCTCCCTCTCCTCCCTACTGTGAGGGAATACCTTTCCACAGTCAACCTAGCTCCAGGCTAGTTAGCTCCTAACTCCTGGAGAACTTTAATCAGTTGCGTCGTTTTATGGCGCCAAGTCCATGGGTTGGATCTAACCGTAGCTGAGCTGATGAGCCTTTATCAGTTGAAGAGCCATCCCGACTTCAGGGGATGGTTCTATATGTTGCCTCGGGGGAGGAGAGGACACCGACTAATAGATGACCATCCTTTCTCGGTTCACGGATGGAAAGAAGAGTGGTTTCTTGTCTCCAAGGGTTGGGAAAGGGTCCGACCCGAAGTCAACTTCCCTGACCGTCGCGTAAACAACTAGTTCTCAGTTCCAGGTCGGGTCGGATGACATTTTCTCAGTCTTTTTTTTTACTGACCTTACTTCTTTGGTCAGTTCGTGGTGATCCTCCTGCCCTCAGTCCGGAAGAAGAAGATCGTGTGGCCGCGGTGTGGGAGCTTGACTCAAGCTTCCGCAGTGTGAAGCTCCTACTATCTTTCGAGACCTTATCTGACTTGGGCATTAATCCCCGAGGTGAGCATTCGTGACTAATGAATATATCAGTTTTGTCTTCATACTTAGACTTATTAACATATCTCTCTTTCTCAGGTATGTCTGCGCCAGCTCCTCGTAGGAAGTCATCAGCTTTGACCGCTGAAGAAAAAGAACAAATCAGGGAGAAGAAGCGGCAGAAGGTGGTCACGAGGCATCCACGAGCACGCCCTTCTGCTCCCCCAGCAACCGACACTCCTCCACAACCGGCTCCCGAGGCGATCCTAGATGCGCCTGCTGCTGAGGTTGGGCTGCCCGACACCCCTACGATGCCTCAACCTCATCATTCCCAAGTCATAGACTTGGTGGGGGGCACCAAGGCTGGTCTATCTGGGCAATCTGCCCAAGCCACTTCGGCTCAGTCCTCTTCTGCTATCCGCTGAGGACCGAAAATGCCGCCTCATTTGTATAATTTGTGCAAATGGGCATACAAGGCAGTTCTGGAGACCGAGGTAGATGTAATGGCAAAGGCTCCCGCACTTTCTTTGCTCAACACCCTGGGGGTCTTTGGGACCAAGGTATGATGTAGATTCTGTCTTGCTATAAAAATAGCCATTTTATGTACCTCGTACATTTATTTGTTGATTTTTGTGCAGGTGGCCTATGGATGCCAGCTCCTTCGGGAAGAGATCACCCGTGACAAGGGAACGATCTCTGGCCTTCAGGGGACACTGGTGGCCACCAAGCGCTCCCTCGACGAGGCCACAAAATTTGGGGAGGAGGCGGCAAAGGCCTTGGACGCTCGGGAACGCGAGATCGCACTTCTCCAGGCCGAGCTGTCGAATAAGGAGAGGGCGGAAGCTGAGCTCATCATCCAAATTGAAGAGCTGAAGGCATCCGAAGGGTCTGCGCGGTCAGACCTGGCGAAGACCAAGTCGAAGTTGGAGGTTAAAGTTGCCGAGGCCGACGAAATGTTCGACTTTGGCTACGAAAAGTGCCGGATGACAGTTCAAAGCCATCACCCGAACTTGGACCTCTCCTTTCTTGACTCCGAGGTAGAGGAAGAAGACAACTCCGCGGCCGCCGTCGAGCCGACTGCTGATCCCCCCTCGTAGGATGTTTTTATGTTTTTTTTTTATCTAGCCCATTTATTGGGGCTTTATATAACATACTCATCCTGTAATTCTGACCCTTTGTGGTCTTGCAATTGAAATATTTCTTTTCTGATCTACACTTGTACTTCGCCAGATTTTTTATTCAATTGCTCTTTTTTTAGTTATCTTAGCTGAAGTTATCCATTACTTCGTGGCCAAGCAATTAAGACCGTAGCCGAAGCATTTAGGACTTGCGAAAATAATGGTCGATTCAAAGGTTTCGATCGAGACCGATCTCGATTCTAGAACATGGCTCTGGGTGGTGATGTCCACTGAGCATAAATACAGCTATGGGCGAAATCAGCCTCTACTCGTATTTCAAACTTCCTGATAGGAGTATAAAAAATAAATACTTAGCTTTTATTGATAGTAGATTCTCAAGTGCTCCGCATTCCATGGATGGGGTAGGGCCCGACCTTGCATGTCTTCGAGCCAATAAGTCCCGGTTCGAACTGTTTTTATGACCTTATACGGTCCAATCTAGTTCGGGTTGAATGTACCGGCGATCCTGTCTTTCTTTTCCTTCACGTTCCTTCGTAGGACGAGGTCTCCTACCCTGAACCGTCTTTCTTTGACACGTGAATTATAGAATCTAACAACGCGCTGTTGATAGGCCGCAATTCGGACTTGGGAAGCTTCTCGGACTTCCTCGATCAGGTCAAGGTTTGTACGAAGCTCGTCTTGGTTCTGGTCAGATCGGTAATTACAAGTTCGGTTAGTCGATAGCCCTATCTCGACTAGGACCATGGCCTCCACTCCGAACGTTAAGAAGAATGGAGTTTCTCCAGTTGTTGACCGAGCTGTGGTTCGGTATGCCCACAACACTTCGGGAAGATGTTCGGCCCAAGCTCCCTTGAATTCGCCGAGTTTAGTCTTTAGATGACTCTTAATGATTTTGTTGATAGCTTCGACTTGCCCGTTAGCTTGGGGATGATGAGGAGATGAATATACATTCTTTATGCCCAAATTCTGGCAAAATTCTCTGTACTTTGCATTGTCGAACTGAGGTCCGTTGTCAGTGACGATGGTGTTTAGGATGCCAAACCGACATATGATCGACTTACAGATGAAGTCTGTCGTTTTCTTCTCAGTGATTTTCACAAGTGGTTCTGCCTCGACCCACTTTGTAAAATAATCTACAGCCACAATCGAATATTTGACTTGTCCCTTGCCAGTTGGGAGAGGACCAATGATATCGACCCCCCATTGCGCAAAGGGCCACGGTCCGGACATAGGGGTGAGTTCTTCGGGAGGTGTGTGAGGGACTGGCACGAACTTCTGACATTTATCACATCATTTGACGATTTCTCGGGCATCTTTTTGGATCGTCGGCCAGTAATACCCTTGGCGTATCGCTTTCTGTGCTAGTACCCTATTTCCAGAGTGATTTCCGCACATACCGGAATGAATTTCTTTTAAGACGTAGTCGGCTTCATCTGGTCCGAGGCAGCGGAGGCAGGGCAACAAGAAACCCTTTTTATACAATACACCGTCGATCAACATGTACCGAGCTGCCCTATATCGAATCTGTCCTACTTCGTTTTTTTCTTCGGGCAGCGTGTTCTCCCGCAGGAAACGAACAATCGGGTCTCTCCAATCTGGCTCGGTTGAAACAGGACACACCTCATTTTTAATGTCGTCCGTGATACTTCTTTGGGGGAGGAACTCAATGGGAACGATCCTTCCAAGCTCGTCGTCTCCGGCCGACGCCAGTTTGGCGAGGGAATCCGCGTGGGTGTTATGAATCCTCAGTACTCGGATGACTTTGCAATGATCGAACTGAGCAGACAACTCTTGATATTTTAGCAGATACGGGGACATCTTTTTTCCCTTCGCTTGATATTCCGATGTTACTTGACCCACGACCAATTGCGAGTCACTATATGCCGTGATACTCCGGATTTCGACTGCTGAGGCTAGGCGTAGTCCAACGAGAAGAGCTTCGTATTCGGCTTCGTTGTTGGAAGCTTTAAAACCGAACCTCAGGGCATACTGGACTTTTATGCCATTGGGGGAGGTCAAGATTATTCCTGCTCCGCATCCTTGTGAGTTTGACGAACCGTCGACGTGCAACAACCAGTTCGAATCTTCTCTTGGAATAGATTCTGCCGTGTTTTCTGCGAGGGAAGCGTCGGTTTCAGGAATGGAGGGGTCGGCAAGCTCGGCGATAAAATCGGCCACAGCCTGCCCTTTGATGGCCATGCAGGGTCGGTATTGAATGTCGAACTCACCGAGCTCGATGGCCCATCGTGCCAGGCGACCCGAAGTTTCTGGCTTCTGTAGTATTTGCCTCAGTGGCTGGTCCGTCAATACCACTATTGAATGTGCTTGGAAATAGGGTCGTAGTTTCCTCGTCGTTGTAATCAAAGCTAGAGCCAGCTTCTCTAAACTAGGATAACGGGTCTCCGCGTCGAGAAGAGCTTTGCTGATGTAGTATATCGGTCTCTGTATACCTCGGTCATTGCGGATTAAAGCCGAACTTACTGCTGCCGAAGATACAGCCAGGTATAGTAGTAGCTCTTCTCCTTGCACGGGCTTGGACAGCAATGGCGGTGAACCGAGGTATGCCTTGAGATCCTGGAAGGCCTGTTCGCATTCTGGCGTCCAGGTCATCTCATTAAACTTGCGAAGTTGCTTGAAGAATGAAAGGCATCGGTCTGTAGCCCTAGAAACAAACCTGTTGAGTGCGGCGACCCGCCCTGTGAGACTTTGTATTTCTTTCACGGTAGTTGGTGAACTCATCTCAACCAACGCACGGATCTTTTCTGGGTTGGCTTCAATTCCTCTCTGATTTACGATGAACCCAAGAAACTTTCCCGATCTTACCCCAAAGGCGCATTTGCCGGGATTGAGTTTCATCCCGTATTTTTTCAAGATACCGAACATAATGCGGAGGTCATTGACGTGGTCTTCTGACTTCAGACTTTTTACGAGCATATCGTCCACGTAAACTTCCATGGTTTTGCCGATCTGTTCGGCAAACATTTTGTTAACCAAACGTTGGTACGTTGCCCCGGCGTTCTTAAGTCCGAAGGGCATCACCTTGTAACAATACAGCCCTCGATCAGTGATAAACGCTGTTTTTTGCCTATCGGGAACATGCATCTGGATCTGATTGTATCCGGAGTATGCATCCATGAAACTGAGAAGTTCGTATCCCGATGTTGCATCTACAAGCTGATCTATTCTGGGCAGTGGGAAGCTGTCTTTTAGGCAGGCTTTGTTGAGGTCGGTGTAGTCGATGTAGACCCTCCACTTCCCATTGGCTTTTTTAACTAGAACAACATTGGCGAACCAATCGGGATAGCGGATTTCCTGGATAAAACCTGTTTGGCGCAATTTTTTTATTTCTTCCTCGATTGCGGCATATCTCTCCATGTTGAAAGCTCGTCGTTTCTAACGGACCGGTTTGAAGGATGGGTCCACGTTGAGCCGGTGGACCATTACTTCAGGATTAATTCCGGGCATGTCCCTATGGGACCATGCGAAGGCGTCCGCATTTTCTTTTAGAAAAGTGATCAACTTAGCCTGGACGTCATCATTTAGTTGAGACCCGATCTTAACGATCAAGCTTGGGTCATCGTCCGATAAAGGGACCTCTACTAGCTCTTCAGCTGGTGAACCACGCTCCTTTGTTTCTTCCCTGGGATCCAGCGGAGTTGTATGTGAGATGGCAGATATCATGTTTTTGCTCTTTTCGCGTAGGGTCAGTTCGTAGCATCGGCGAGCCTCCTGTTGATCACCTCGGACCACGCCGATTCCATCTTCGGTTTCGAATTTCATGGCCAGATGATAGATGGAGATGCCGGCTTTTAGAGCTCGTATAATGGGTCTGCCGATGATTGCATTGTATGCCGACGGAGTGTTAACGATAAGAAAATCGACCATGATCATCTTCTGGTTTGGCTCGACTCTTGTTGTAACTGGTAGGGTTATTTCTCCTTCAGGCATGATATAATCCCCTGTAAATCCGGTCAAAGCGGTTCTGACCGGTCTCATCTGGATCGATCTATCTTCATTCTGTCGAATGCCGAGGCGTATATTATGTCGACTGAACTCCCCGTATCTACCATCATCCTGTGAAGCTTTTTATTAGCCACCACCATCGACACTACTAGAGAATCGTCATACGGATATAGTATTCCTCCAGCATCTTCTTCGGAGAAGGATATCGCACAATGAACGACCTTTGGAATTTTTAAGGGCCTGCTGGTTAGATTCACCTATAACCCCGGCTCAGATGTCCGTCCTTGACGAACGTAGGATTTACGGGCGTTGTCAGAATCTCCGGTGGTAGGCCCGCCGAAGATCACATGGATCTCTTCCATGGGATTGTTATCGATTGGCTCCCTTCTTTCTTCCCGACCCGAGGTTCTTTCGTCTTCGGGGCGTTGGGCGATATATTCTTTCAAAAATCCTTGCCGGATGAGGGTCTCTATCTGTCGCTTCAGGTCGAAACAATCCACTATGTTATGACCATGATCTTTATGATATAAACAATACTTGGATTTTGACCTTCTGTCGGGGTCGGTTTTTATCTTTGCTGGTCGCCCAAACATCTGTTTATTTTTCTCGGCTAGGAATATTTACTCAATCGTCGTTTTGAGCGAGGTATATTTTTTGAATTTCGGAGCCGAAGTTTTTGCTCCACGCGGAGTAGTGTTTGAGTTCGGCGACCGACGATCGGGACGGTGCCTTTTGGTACTGTTTTCCTCTTTGCGGTATTTCCTCTTATGGGACGACCCCTAGGCGTTCACCAGCTCTTCTGCGTTTATATGTTTCGCAGCTCGATCGAGGAATTCAGCCACAGACTGAGGGGGTTGTTCCCCTACCGACCAGAGGAACTTTTCATCACGTAATCCTCCTATCATTGTATGTAGCAGTACGTCCTGAGATAGGTTCTCCACCTGAACCGCTTCAGCGTTGAATCGCGAGAGGTAATCTTTCAGCGATTCATTATCTTTTTGTTTGACCGCAGCGAAGTGTGTCGAATGCTTCCTCGGGTCGGTGCTTCCGATGAATTGAGTTGCAAACGCCCTACTCAGTTCGGTGAAGGAGGAAATGGACTTTGGCTTTAAATTGCGGAACCAAGTCCAGGCCGAACTAGTTAAGGACAACGGGAAGGCCTTACACATAATGTGCCCATTAACTCCATGGAGTTCCATTCGGACTTTGAAAATTTCGAGATGCTCGGCTGGTTCTCCTATCCTGAAGTATTGCTTGAGCTGAGAAATTTTGAAGCTTTTCGGAAGAGGTTTGCTGCGAATTTCATCGGTGAACGGGGACTCAGACAAGTCTACGAGGACATCCACTGCAGTTGGTGCTCGGGCACGTTGCGCTCTCTGGATATCTCTGATCCTCTCCCGAAGCTCTTTAAGCTCGGCCTCAAGAGGAGTAATATTATCGTCCATCCGACCTTGACCTTGACTAACTCAGGCGGATCATCTTTCTTCTATTCTGTGTCTCAGGTCGTTTGAGAGAAGTTCAGCGGCCGGTCGAAGTCTCGAGCCTGAGGCTCGGCTGGCGACTTCGTCCTCGTCGGGTCACGGATGATTGGAGAGTGAGCATGGTGGGTGAGAACTTTGTTGAGGTAGCTGAGGTTCAGGGTTGGTTTCGAGGATGGGTGAGGGCTGAACTAGATTGTTCAGCAAGGCTGCGATTTCATCCAGTTTTCCGTCCACGTGCTCGAAGCGTCTATCCACCCCACCTAAACGTTTTGCAACGCCTCCAACTTGCTCTTCTAATGTGGATAGTCTGGCCCCGCGATTTCGGGACCTCTGCCGTCCACTTAGAAGATTTGGGTGGCGTGACGAACTTTCGAGGTGAAGTACTGGAGTCTCATGAACGGGCCCTTCGTTTTCAGATTGTAGCTCATAGGAAGGTTTGGCATTTGCAGGAGCTTTCCCTTTCCTATTGCCTCTCTCACCGGCCATTAGCTCCTATCTTGAACGAAGGATTCAGTAAAAAGTTTTTGTCGTCGTTCCCATAGACGGTGCCAATCTGTTGACGCTGAAAACTGGTCAACAGACGATGTGAGATGATTTGTATGTGAAGGAACGATCGTGACCGATATCCTTCGTTAAGACTGAAAGCTGGGCTTGGATCAGAGGTTCAGTTGTTCCTGCGAAACACCACAGAAAACAGTAAAGGGGGTGGCTGGGATCCAGCCGTGAACCCTCCGATGCCTAAGTCAGAGGTTACCCTTAAGAGTGATAAACACAATATCCTCTGTTATTTATAGGCTTTGATAGAGAGTTTATAGGCTGAAATCATGATAGATACTGTGCCGGAAATCCAGGCGGAAATCTTGGGCCATTCCGATCTTGAAGGGATGTGCCCCTATTCTTAAGCTGTTTGAGAAAGAGACGAGGTCGGCCTTCATTCGCCCATTGACTTGAATACGATCCGAGCTGAATACGATCCTAACTAACCTCTCGAACAGGCGAAGTCATCGGCTTGCTATTTTTCTCCGAGGTCTTTGTGCTCGGGTCGGCTGATGAGAAATTATCCTACAACAGGCCCTACATGATGTACTGCCCACATCAAAGGCGGGTCCACACAATGAACAATCCACACCAAAGGTTGGCCCCAAATGATGGATGGTAGAGTTGCAGGGACCAAACAAACTTGAGGAATGATGTTGGAAACAAACATGCTTTTCTACTTTTTGGTTGATAAGCATGTTGTTTACCAAACATACTTATTTGCTAATTAAGTAGACACCAAGATAAGTTACTTACTTCATAAGTAGCTTATCTTAAGTAACTTAAGATCCAAACGGGCCATTAATATCTATCTTGGAATTTTCGTTTTCTCCTGTATCTTTATCATTTTCAACCAACAATTAACGTAGAATGGTTGGATGATCCAAACCGTTTGTAAGCTGGTGCCCTTTCAATAAATAAATAAAAAAAGAGTGGCCTATTGTTGAATAATCTCTAGCCCTATTGTGGAATAATCACAGCCGTCAGACGAACTTCGGAGCGGGAAGTGCGCTATTTAAAAGTTCATTCTGTCATTCGCCTACTGTGGCTCATCCAGTGTAGAATATTCTTGAACATGAAGTCATGTGGGCTTAATGGGACAGACACATGCTAGTGATAAAGAAGGATAGGGAAGAAATCATTTTTCTAAGTACATTCATCTCCGAGGTGAGGTCCACCTTATACACGCACGGGTCAGTTGTGCCAAAAACATTTGTCAGGTTGGCACGTGTGGCTCAAAGTATGTGTACAAAATCTGCAGTGCAATGGAAGGCGCTCTTGGGAGCTTAATTACCTACGTTCAAAAGATGCATAAAATCGGAACATGATTTGGAGCAATGGTGGCTTTCTTCCAAGGGAGGCAGCTGCTGTGGCTCGATCAATTGTCAACCGAGGTTGATATTTTCAGGGTCCATATGCATCTAGTGGTCCACACCCATCATACGTTGCTCACCAAAGTTTCATCTTCGTCTTGATCAGACCTCTCACTGTCCTCCTTAAGGGGATCAATGGTGTGGAGGAGGGGGGCCACGTCTCTCTCACTACTGTGCTTCTTATCACCCTGCGATTGCGGGCCTTGCAGTGGGCCACACCGGAGTAGGATTTCCAGCACGTCCTTCATGGAAGGCCTACTAGAAGGCAACGTGCTCGTGCAAATGAGACCCAGCTTGAGGACCACGCTCATCTCGTCCATGAAGCAGGGCTCCCTGATCTTCTCATCAAGGGCATCGATCATAGCATGGCCATCTTGGCAGTGGCGCCAGGCCCACTCAGCAAGGCATCCATGGCCACCAGTGCCGCCATAGTTGGCTTGCCGTCCGGTCACCAGCTCAAGAAGCACCACCCCGAAGCTGTAGACATCACACTTCTCACTCACTCTGGTTGTGTAGGCAAACTCTGAGATCCAAGACACAAAATATCCGTGAATCGTTTGTGCTAACAATCATAAACAATATACAACCAAACTCAATGTATGACTGACTGATCAACGGGGAATGATATCCCCAAGATTCCAAAATTCAGATTGATCCATAACCCATGTGGGCTGCCCCAAAGGTGGCCATCGAATAGGGGAATCCAACTATAGAAATGTCGAGATGGAATGTGGAGTTCACGGGTCTTGATATATATACCATTCAATTCATTCATCAAGTGAACCCCACCAGGATGAAGGGACAGAGAAATGACATGGAAATTAACTCAGTACAATACACAAAATTATGTGAGCTCCACTACATACATACATATGTGTGTGTGTGCGCGCGCACGTGTGTGTACGCACCCCATGTTGTGTCCCACTTGAGTTCTTGATGGGAATAATTGTTCGTCTGTATGGTGAACAAGAGTAGGCGCACCAGATTCAACAATTTCGATTCCATGTAAATCATGGGTGGGCCACACAAAACAATTATTATCATTTACCCTGATCAATGGGTCTTTTCTGCACCATTGGACATACAATGACAACCCATCATAGTTTAAAAGAGTGAAAACTGCACTCGACTCAAAGCCTATTGAGTCAAGTCTGACTCAAAAACTTGGGTGAGTTTCTGCACAACTCAGAAGAATTTCTTAAAAATTTAGAAGAGTTTGAGTTTTTTAATATTTTTAAGAGTACAAAAAATATATAAAGAATGTTGAGTTCTGGCAAATTAAGTCGAGTTCAGCTAAGATATATTACGAGTTGAGTTGGGGTTTTCTCGAGTTTTGACCAAGTCACGACTGTGTCTAGTTTTTCTCGAGTCGTGGTGATATCTGGTCGAATTGAGTCGACCTGGGCGAAAGTTGAGTCTTTTTTCTTCTATTTTTTTTTCCGAGTTTTTAAACCATGCTACTCATAGATCAAGTTTCTGTATGTAATCTATATCATCAAATTCCAAAAACTAGCCATACCTGGAGCGATGTACCCGAAAGAGCCAGCGACAACGGACATGGATTCCGGCACTCCGGGCTTTGCCAGCATCCTTGCCAGCCCGAAATCAGCGATCCTCACCTTGAACTTAGAATCCAACAAGATATTGCTCGACTTCACGTCGCGGTGAATGATTGGTGGAGAGGATGAATGGTGCATATAGCAGAGTCCTTGAGCAGCTCCAACAGCAATCTGGAACCTCATCGGCCAATCCAACCGCTCGATACGGCTGGAGCCCGAGAGAACTGACACTCCATTTCTCTTCCCATGGAGCCAACGATCCAAGCTCCCATTTTCCATGTACTCGTAAACCAGGAGCTTGGAATCGTCGCTCGAGATGCAGCAGAGCAGCTTCACGATATTGGAATGGCGAATTCTCCCCAAAATCTCAACCTCCGCTTGAAATTCCTTCTCGAGGTTGTCGTCTAAGCTTCTCGTGTTCCATATCTTTTTAACGGCAACGACGTCTCCTGCTCGGTTGCCGAGGGCAATTCTGTAAACTTTCCCCGCCCCTCCGCTTCCTATCAGATTGCTTTCAGTCAAACCACGTAATATGGTTGACTCAGCGAACTCCAGCCGCTGAAATGAGGTTAGCTTCCACGTGGCACGATCTTCGACGTTGCCCTTTCTCTTGTAATCTCTTATCACGAGCCACGCGAACACGGCGGCCACGACGGTGATTAACCCAGCGAGGGCTACGATTACCGCGAGAAATCGGGACGATAATTTGTTGGAATCTCGTCCTGGCTCGGTAGCACATGATCGAAGTTTGAAGGAGGGGTTATCTGCGCACAGGCCGGGGTTGTCCAGAAAGCTGCTACTGTACGCCGGGTTGTCTAACTCGTCCGGGATCGACCCACTGAGTTGGTTTGCCGAGAGGTTCAGGTTGCTGAGCTTCATGGAAGCTAGCTCCGGCGGGATTTCGCCGGAAAGTCGGTTTTCCGACAAGTCGAGGGAGTTTATGTGCAACCTCCCGAAAGCCGGCGGGATTTTCCCGGTGAGCTGATTTCTGCTGAGATCGAGAATGTTGAGCGACTTCCACGAGATGATATCCGACGGAATCTGGCCGGAGATGGCGTTACCATCGAGATATAGGGATTCGAGTTCAAAAAGCTCAGTCAAGCCAGCCGGAATCTCGCCGGAGAAGCTGTTGTTGCTGGCTTCGAATACCCTCAGATGCTTCGATTCGAATATCCTCGACGGAATCTCTCCCGAGAAGCTGTTGTTGCTGATCTCAAGTCGCCACAAATTCAACGCCAGTTTCTCCGGAAGCTCTCCGGAAAACGAATTGTCAGAGATCATCAGTGTTGTCAGATTCTCCGCTGACCATAGACCCGCCGGAACCTCGCCGGAGAATCGATTCTTGGAGAGCTGCACGAACTCCAAGCTCCCGCAATCCCCAAGCGCCGCCGGCAATTTTCCAGTCAGATCGTTCGAGAAAACGACCAGTCCGTACATTGCTCTGGCATGGCACAGATTCTCTGGCAACTCGCCGGACAGTCTATTATCTGACACTTCGAGATTCTCCAGCTTGGAAAACAACCCTAATTCCGGAGGCAAGGACCCCGAGAAGCTGTTGTTGAACAGCCGAATGTTGAACAGCGCAGGAAGCCGGCCAATACTTGCCGGAATCTGGCCGGAGAGTCGATTGGCGAACATTTGCAGACTCGTCAGATTCTCTAACTTTCCAAATTCTTCCGGGATTGTTCCGATAAGACGATTTATGGAAAGATCGATTTCTCTCAAATCCAAAGCTTCGATCCGTCGAGGGATCTCTCCCGACAACTGGTTCTTGTGAAGAAGCAGATACTTCAGTTTCTTCAACCGCAATAAACTGCCAGAGATTTTCCCGGCCAGATCGTTCTCGGAAAGATCCAACCGTTCGAGATCCGTCAGATTCTCGAAAGATACTGGAATCTCTCCAATCAGATTCGATCTCGTCATCCAGAGGGACTTCAGCTTCTGCAGCTTACCGAATTCCAGCGGAATTTCCGCCGGGGAAAAGTACGTGTAAGCCAAGCTGAGCTGCTCGAGATTCAAGAGATTGCCTATTTCCCGCGCGATCGAACCGTTGAAGAGGTTCTGGTGGAGGTTGAGGATACGTAGATCCGGAATTCGCCCGATCCCTGGCGGGATGTCGCCAGTGAAATTGTTGCCGGAGAGATCGAGCTGCTGGAGGGTGGAGATCCGGTCGATGTTGGGCGGTATGACGCCGACGAAGTAGTTCTGGGAGAGATTTAGGTTCCGAAGCTTGTTGCAGTTAAAGAGAGAAGTAGGAAAGGATCCGGAGATTGAGTTGTTGGAGAGGTTGAGATCGGTAAGGTTTTTGAGGTCGCAGACGACGGAGGGGGTTTCTCCGACTATATTCTGATCAGGAAGTAGGATTCCAGTGACGGAGCTGTTGGAGCATGTGATTCCCTTCCAGGAGCATTGGGAGGTGGTGGAGTTCCAGGAGGAGAGGGAAGGATGATTTCGCCACTCCTCCTTGATTTTGAGGAGGATTTGGAGTTCTTCTGATGGGGATGGTGATTGGGATTTTACATGGAAGGCTGTGGAGAGGAAGAGGAGAAGCAGGAAAGAGAAGGGAATTTGGGGCGGGTTTGAGGGTGTTTTCGTCATTTCTTCTTCTTCGTTCTCGGCTGAGAGAGAAGATGGTTCCCCGGGAAAAAAACGAAACGGGCAGTTGCGTTTGAGCAGCAGGTTCTCACCGGGGTTCTTATTTGACGTGGCTATAAAAATGGTACTGTAACTACAGATATTTACAATACCGCCATTAAGGGCAAAGTCTGTCAATCTTATTTGATGCTCTGGCGGGGTATGACGCTTGATACGCAGGCACTGGCAAATTTTCCAACTTAACCGACTAAATTGTGGAAAACATTGTCGTTGAGTGGTTGAGAATCCAAAACTCTGATTGGTGGAAGTTAGTTAATTCTTAACGGTCCAAAATAATCACTAATTGGATGGTGAGATAATCAAATAGGTTGTCTCATATGGTTACTTTGAAGTATTTGGATCCTCTGCTCGGTTTTAACGGACGCGGATTAGCTACTAACAGGTTCAGTAGCCATCGCACTACAGAAGTGACGTCACCAACTTATGTGGGCCCCACTGTAATGTATGTGTTTTATCTGCACCATCCATCCGTTTGGAGAGAACATTTTAGAGAATGAGACAAAGATTTATGCAGATCCAAAGATCAAGTGGACCCCACCAAAGAAAACAGTGGGGATAGTGACATGATCGTTGAAACCTTCCTAATGCTCACCATAATGTTTATTTGAAATCCAACCTGTTAATAAGTTCACACAGACATGGAAGAAGGGAAAACACAAATATCAGCTTGATCGAAAACTTCTGTAGCTCCAAGAAGTTTTTAATGGTAGGAGATCAATCCCCACTATTGTCTTTGGTGAGATCCACTTGAGATTTGGATCTGCCTCATTCTTTGGATCTTGCCCTAAAATGATCTCTCCAACTGGATGGACGGTGTGGATACAACACAAACATCACAGTGGGGCCCACAGAAGTTGGTGACGTCACTTTAGTAGCGAGATGGCTACTCAACCTGTCAGTAGCTAATCCGCGTCCGGTTTTAACAGAGACTCTATTTAGTGCCAATCTCATCGGTCCATTCCAAATCCGGATTCTACTTTGAATTATTTGTATTCCACATATGCAGTTTCCAAGTAATTTCCAAGTGCCTGCGTATCATGCATCACACACTACCAGAGTATCACGATCTTTCTCATCGTCAACTACTCCCAACGAGAATTTGAAAAGTAACTAGGTGTCTAGGTCTGAGCACTAAAGTGATTCAAAGTGTTGAAATGGTGGGCCATGCTTCCATATGAGATATTTTCTGTCCATGGGCCATCTACGCTGGAACCTACAGTGGCTACAGTTTGGATCCTTAAGATATGGACCCACTTGCACAAACGGTAGGGGCGGGGCTTGGGTATTACCCTGTCAGGACCTGGCTAGAGACGGACGGTCCCGTCAGGGGTTCCATGGGCCCACCATGATATGTGTATTTTATCCATGCCATCCATTCATTTTAACAAATCATTTGAGGTGATGAGCCCAAAAATGAGATAGACTGAATGCTAAAATGGTCTATGCGGTGGGAATGAGTAGAGCTGTACATGAGCCAAGCTAGCTTGGTTAGCTTGCCCGACCCGGCTTGAACAGCTTGATTTGGCTCAATTCAAAGGTTGGGTTCAAACCAAACCTAACCATTTTTTCAAGCTTGAAATGATTTTCAATCCAAGCTCAAGCTGACCCAACACAATTGGGGGGGAGCTAACCCAACACAATTTGGGGGGGGGGGGGGGGGGTGGTCATTGAAGAAACCTAACTCAAACAGGGCAAAGGTCGGCTCTGCTCGACTCATGTACAGCTCTAACAGTGAGCACTGAATGCCTACTACTGAAGACCTCTGGGGGCCACAAAAGTTTTGAATAAAGCCGATATGTATGTTTCCTTTCATTCAGGTCTATGTGACCTTATAACCAGGTTCCATGGCAAATAAACATCACAATGAGCTCTAGGAAGGTTTCATTAGTGGAGATCATTGTCACCACTGCTTCTTGTGGTGTGGCCCACATGAGCCTTCAATCTGCCTCCTTTTCAAGCTTATGTTCTAAAATGATATTTCAAAATGGATGGACACCTTGGATAAAATACATACATCCTGGTGCAGGTGGAACCCAATCCGCACCCAAACAGTAAACCCGGCTTTAACACCCTAAAAAATAGTGGAATAACGTGACATGAGATCTAGGTCATTAATCAGTCTTAAATCTCTATGGTCCTGGCCTGCTCTTAAAATTTTACAATGTTTCAATTGTCAGCGGGCCATATCTGTACGTTGAATATAAAGTGTCCGCTTTTTCAGTTTTTATTTTTTTTTTTTAATCTAACTGTCCGTTTTCTCATGCACGTTTTGCACAACTGATGAGTGGGCCCGGCATGTTTACTGGGAGACATATCTGATGGATGGGCTGGGTCCCACACATGTGTGCCATGTGGGCACGTGTGCCTTTTCAGTCTCTAGATTTGCAAGCCCACGGTACCGTAACGTTACAATCAGCACAACCACAAGGAGAATGCGTGGAACATGCAAGCGGTCCTAAGAAGGCCCGATGGGGATTATTGTTGGAACGAGAATTTGGGTTGCACCGAACCCGAGTGACAAAAGGCTCGGTGAGCCCACCTTGATGTGTGCATGACATTCACTCCTTTTATCATCTGCAGGAGCTTATTTTAAGATATCAGCCCAAAAGAAAAGTCCGATCCAAAACTCAAGTGGGCCACACCAAAAGGGCCAGTGAGGATGAGACCCCCATGATTGCACTCCTTATTTGGTCCACCCTGATATTTATATGCCATCCAACCCATTCGTAAGGTGAGTTTCACTGGGATGAATGTAAAACCAAATATCAGCCTGATTCAAAAATTTGTTGGACCCTTCTTCCCCATCTCCAGTTTTCCCTGTGTCGTGGCCCACTTGAGTTCTGGATAGGCCTTATTTTTGGGTTCAGTACCTAAAATAAGCTGCTGCAAGTGATGTACCGAATGGATGTCAGACACACATCACTCTAGGCCCAGAGAGCTTTCTCTTGCCCAGTATCTCTCGAACAATCTCCCGGGGTTAAGTGCCTGTGGCGCCTGGTGTTCCTCGTTCCTCAAGTATGGGGCGCGAATTAGGTGTTACCCCGGGAACAGCTTAGTGGGTGTTACCCCTACCCTGTGGGGCCTATCTTAATGCATTTTTTTATATATATATCTAAGCTGTCTATCAGTTTTTTCATATTATTTTAGTATGTGATCCAAAACCCTAAGAAGATCCAAATCTCAGGTGGACCATACCACTAGAAATAGTTGTGAATAATCATTACAAACGTTTTGTGGGCCACAAAAGTTTTGGATCAAAGTGATATTTATATTTTCCTTTCATCAAGACATTATTGACATTATAAAGACCTTGGATTGCAAATAAACACCACCAAACCCTTATGATGGCTCTTTGAAAATTTTAATGGTGGGGCAATCAATCAAACTTTTTCTAGTGGTGTGGTTCACTTGAGATCTGGATCTGAATAATTTTTGTAGGTTCATTCTAAAATAGGCTGTAGAAACGGATGGACAGAATGAATATACAAAATATCATCCATGTGGGCCATATGGTAGAGGTAACACCCACTAAGCTGTTCCCGGGGTAACACCTAATTCGCGCCCCCAAGTAGGGCTAAAAATGGCTCAATTTGGGTCGGATTTACTTGGACCGTTCCACGAGGACGCGGATTGCCTGCGAAAGCCCTTTGCAGGCATCTCCTGCACTCAGAATCTAGGTGGGCCCCACAGTGATTTCTATGAGAAATCTACACCGTCCAACCGTTTTGTGAGATCATTTTAGGCTTTGTGACCAAAAATGAACGTTGGGCCGTGTTATGGGTAATTTCTCATAACTGACCCGAGGACAAAAGACCTCGGAATCCTACAGTAAGTCGAAGGTCTGCACCGATGACTTCCCCCCTCTCGAGGCCAGATCAGAGAAGACCTAATCTACCGAGCATACGAGAGCCGAACTCATCCCTTCCTTCCTGCCTATAGATGATAGCGCATCCCCTCAAGATCGGAACCATCCGAAAGATCAGAACGGTCCGAGATTCTCGCCCAGATTTCCGGAGAAAAGGCAAGATATGTGCCGTGATCTCAGCTCAATAACTCTATGATCAATGCCTATAAATAATCAGACTAACTCCAAACGAGGGGTAAGCTCTAATCTCTAGAACGAGTCATCTTACAATTATCAAAGGTGATTACTGATTTAGGCATCGGAGGGCTCACGGCTGGATCCCAGCCACCCCCCTTTACCATTTTCTGTGGTGCTTTGCAGAACCTAACGGAGGCCATCGATCCAAACATCTCTGCCGATTCATCCGAAGGATATCTCTTCCGACGATCTGTTCCTACATATACAACTTCCATCACCTCGTCTGCTGACCAGAAAACGGTATCAACAGGCCGCACTCAAGCAAAAGGTGGGTAGGGAAATTCCTATCGTTGAAACCTCTATGAATCCACAGTGATGTTTATATGCCATCCATACCTTTCATAATGCCATTCCTACTGAGATGAACTGAAAACACAAATATTATTCTGATTCGAAACTTCTATGGCCCCACGAATATTCCAAATGTGGAAGCTCAATCGTCACGTTTTCGGCCCACTTGAGCATTGGATCCCGTTCATTCTTTTTTGCAATGCCTAAAATGATCTTACAAAACGGTTGGACGGCGTAGATTTCTCAGAAACATCACTTTGGGCCCCACCTAGATTCTGAGCGCTGGAGATATCCTTTCGCAGTCAATCCGCGTCCGTTCCACGAGACACACACGACCTTGTGTTGAATTCCAACGTACTATTGCATTTTATTTTGTTGAATTCGAACCCTTTGAATACTTTTTGGAAGAGTTTTTGACTCGTGTAAAGTGATATTTTATTTGAACGCTTGGATTTGACATGAATTTATGCCCCTGAACAGTTCGCCGTGTCCAAATTGTTAGAAGTATGATCAAATGCAAGAGTATGATGATCCATACACATGCACCAAATCGGTATACAAGTGGCATACTTATTTAATCAAAACCGACCGAATTGTGGGTTTCACTGTGGATAGATTACGGCCACAAAAATCAGTTTGATAAAAAAAAAAAAAAAAAAAAAAAAAAAAAACATAGCATCTTGTTAATAGACATTTGATTGTTAACCCAGTTGATGACTGCCACTCTGATGTTCGAATTGATACTTTCAGTGTATTTTTGGCTTATAACCCATGTAAAGTGGGTCCCACTATTTGGACGGTTTGGATTGAGTACAAATAGACCGAGTGTAGAATGGCTGTGCATGTGTATGGATCATTTTACTCTGCTAGAATATCCATGCATCATGCATGTTTTGAGATAGTACGAATCTATGAGCCAAAAGCAGTTGCGTGACGCATACGAACGATGCAATATTTTCTTTATGTTCGGGTTTTCAATTTGAATATGTGGGTCCCACCTCTCGGCAATTTAGACCATTGGCCCACTCAAGTTGAAATGTGGACATTTGCTATGCTTCTTTTGTTGCCTTTTAATTTCAGGCCAAGGATTGGAAGGACAGGATCGCTCTATCAGAGAGAAGATTGGGCCATGTTCCAACAGTTCTGGGCCCACCACGGCAACGGTTTTGATCAGCCAACCATGAGCCTGAAAGATCAGGTATACTTAGCTTTTCCTCGGGTCAATGATTTATCTTTCTCCCATGACGCAAAGTCCATAAGCTCCAGAGTCAGACCTCCCGCAAAACTCGCGTTGTTTGACTGAAGGTCCCAAGTCCCAACATGTGTTAAATGGTAGTGACTCGACGTCCACCGTACATGTGGCATGCACATGCTTCAATCTAGACTGTCTATATTGTGATACCAGCAGCGATGATTGTAACCCCAAAGTCAAACCCAGTTGGTGGCTATAAAATGAATGGTTAAAATAAATGGCCAGGATTCCAAATCCAACCGGTGGCATTAGAAGGTTGGCATTGTGTATTTCCAGGCTATCTCCATTTGCGATGAGGTCCGTGATTTGGATGGTCCGGCTGTGGCTCCCACATTTGCCACCTTTACGGTGGATGAATCACCTTGGTTGGAAATTAAATGGTGGTGAATCATCACAGCAGTCTATCTGTTGTCATTGTTGAATATTCGTTGCCAGCTTTTGCTGATTACATGAGGAGGAAGTCGTTTGGTAGACTTGGAAAAAGCCAAGTTGGACTACTTTGGTATGCGTCTGCCACCTGGAAGCGAATTGCGTACTGAGTAAATTCCCCGGGGTCCACCTTGATCTACGTGTTTTATCCACTCCGTTCATCCATTTTAACAGATAATTTTATGGCTTGACACGAAAAAAAAAAAAGCATATAAAAAGCTTAAGTGGACCACACAACAGAAAACAATGTAAATTGAACGTGTACCGTTGAAATATTCTTGGGGGCCAGGAAGTTTTGGATCAAGCTGATATTTGTTTTTTTCCTTCATCACTGTCTCAGTGATCTTGTTAACAGGTTGGATGACAAATAAACATCACTGCTGGCCCTATAAATGTTTCAACGGTGGAAATCATTATACCCACTGTTTCCTGCGGTATGGTCCAGCTGAGTTTTGGATATGCTTCAATTTTGCTTTCAACCACTTAAATGAGCTGAAAAAACTGATGGACGGTGTAGATAAATCACATACATTTACAGTGGGGTCAACTGAGTTTACTCAGTATGATAAGAGCGTCCGGAGTAACTCAGGACTCAATCCGATTTCCTGCCACCGTATCTAAAGCCCCGGCAAGTGACAGGTGATCTGTCGTACATATGGTTCAAATCAGAGGCCCTATTTGAATGGCTCCTGAAAGTCATATTTATGAAGGCAACCTAACCATTCGATTGCTGACTGTTAACTGGAAGATTAAAAGAAAGACGGCCAGCTGCCTGCCTCCCGACGAGCACAATCAGATGGTTACTGTTGGGCCATCGGTTTTTGTTGTTCCAGTAACACTTCTGTTATGCCGTATTGTTTGTGCGAGCTTGCGAAAACAAACTGTGGGGCACAATTCCAACTGGCCACACAATTCCAACTGGATCAACTTCGACTCAGCGTTGAAATAGGCATATATAATCATACTCTATTGTATATCACTAGATCTTGAGAAAGTCAGTCGTCTATTCAGCCATTTACAAATGGGTTGAGAGAGAATAAGATTGTCGAAAGGTAGAGTTTGTCTTTCAAAGATAGGTTATACATTGCCTTCCACCATAAAGGACTTTCAAATACAAACCTATAATAGTGATGGACAATCAAAGAGATCAATTGCCAGATAAAATATTATGCAAAAAGAGAACTGATTATATTGAGATAAGTTTGTCCAGCAGACGTAAACCAACAATTACAACTAAGTTTGTGTAGCGGGTGTGAACTGAGATTATAGCTACTCCTAAATTACGGACTACACGAAGATAAACTAAGGAAATGATAAATAAAGTTTGTTTATTTGTTTGGTGTGAAACTCTTTACTTTGTCGATTTCAACTCCTATTTATAGACTAAGCCAAACCATTTAGATCTCATTTTTTACTTGACTGTTACAACTGCTGAATTTCCTTGAGATTCTTCTTCTTCTTACAACATTTCGAACTCTCCAACGCTTGCTTCGACCATTCGCCTCCCGATGACATGTCTCAATCAACCAACGCCATCTGTCAACCTGGAAAATCCACTCCACGCATTTCCACGGACTTCCATGCAATGCCACATGTTTTCTCCTCATTCGTTTTTTTGAGTCCGGTGAAAAATATGGTATAATAGTTACAACTAGAAATCATGTACTACCCCCTCAAGGACCTATCTAGAGATGGATGATAAGGAGCTTTGTAGGGCCCTCTGTGGTGTATATGTTTTAACCACCCCATCCATCCATTTTGACAGGTTATTTTAAGGCATGAGCTAAAAATAGGGAGATTAAAGGCTATGGATGACATAGTGGGGATTGAAACCTACTTTTCAAAACTGTGTGGGACCATAGAAGTTGTGGTGTGTGTGTGTTTATATATATATATATATATATATATATATATATATATATATATATATATATATATATATATATATATATATATATATTATATATATATATATATATATATATATATATATATATATATACATCCCTTCATACAAGTCTATATGACCTCATGAACAAGTTGGATCACATTAGATGGCAAATAAACATCAAGGTGAGCCTCAAGAATTTCTCAACGGTAGGAAAGTTCAATCCCCATTGCTTCGTGAAGTGTGGTCCATTTGAGCATTGAATCTACCTCTTTTTTGGATTCATGTCTTAAAATGATTCATCAAAATAGATGAATGGGGTGAATAAAACATATAGATCACAGTAGGCCCCACAGAGCCCTAACATGACCATCCGTCTCTAGCTAGGTGGTGGTGAGGGTCGTAACCAATCTGCGCCCGAGATCATCGAGTTCGTGCAAAGACCCGGGTGCGGGTGCGGGTGCGGGTGCGCCGCGCTATGTCTTTGGACAGCCAGGATTGGCGTAGCCCTGGTTTTTTTTTTGAGGTTTGCTCTTTTCTCTTTTCTTTCTTTTTTCACGCACTCACACCCACAGACACCACAATGGGTACTCGAGCCCATCCATGACTTCTGTGTTGAGACTCTTGCGAGTCTACCACTGAGCCATGAGTTAGGACCAAACTGATTGATACAGCAGGATTTTAGCCATTGATCTGGCTGATTTTTCACGCCCGCGTTCAGAGATATTCCCGTCTCCTGTTATCAGAAGCTGTGTGGGGCCCACACAGATTTCCGTGACAAATCCACTCCGTCCATCAGTTTTTAAAGATAACAATAGCATAAAAATCTGAAAATCAGTCATATCCAAAACTTAGGTGGGCTACACCAAACGAGACAGTGGGAACAGAATGTCCACCGTTGAAACTTTTCTGGACCTGACCATGATGTTTATATGGCATCTGAACCGTTCATAGGGTTATTACCACCCAGATAAACTGTAGGCATAAATATCATCCTGATATTGTGGTCTTGAAAAACTGATGGATGGAGTGGATTTGTCACGGGCATCTCTTGGGCCCTACACAGCTTGTGACAACAGGGGCACAGGAATATTTGTGCTGGAGGGTACAGTTAACTGGCTTCCAGAATGGAAGACTATGCGTTCGGTCCCCCATCAGATTCCAAACCTTCCATGTTTGACCAACGCCTAACCTGTCTAGGTTGACCCATCACGAAGACCGCCTTCTTTGTATTTTTCTATTTATCAATGGCTAGACATAGTTTTCTATAGTGTGGCCCACCTGAGGAATAGGTGGGGCTGATTTCTTCACCAGACAATCTTCATGGTGGGGCCAACCAATGGAAGGGTCAGATGTCACATGTATTTAATAAGTGGGAAGTCATCATCAGCTGAGTGGTCTACAACTTGTGATCTAATTATTGGACCAGGGACCTACTCTTTAAAAATAAAAAAAAATAAAAAAATACATTTTTCTGTACTTCATTCCTCACTTTGGTAACTTTTCTCCACTTTTCTTACATTTGGGTTGGTGCAGTCTGCATTGCCCAACAAGATGATGTCACATGTTGATATCATTGTATGATCAATGAGAGATCAATGAGAGGTAAATTGTATCTTTGATTGATATTCTTAGCGACATGTAGTCTACCAAAAACAGCATAATTCAAGGTTATACACACATTTGCAATTGAGAAAAGAGAGACACTGCGTGAAGGATGTGTCACTGTCACACAAGTGGCATGTGTGACCAAGCGGCACATACACAACAAGTTATATAAAACCCCGTTGATGTTGGATATCTCACAATCCAAGATATGCATTGCAAGTTTGTCTCACACAATTATGCTAAAAAGAAAAAATCTCTAGAAACAATCGATTCATTCTTGGAGACTACGGAAGGCTAGAAGACGGATTCTTCCAGAATTATAAGGAAATCAAGTCACGATGACATAAAAAAATCTGAATTCCACTAGGACATGGCTAAGTAATCTTGGCAAACTAGTAAGAAAACCTTGACTTGGCCACCGTCCTCAAAAACCTATAGAAGCAACACTTGAAGAGCTTCAAGTCCTCGCCACACACAATCCATCAATCTCTATAGCGCTGCCAATTTTAATTTTAGCTTAGATATTCCACTTTTGTCCAAACACGCTACAATAAGTCTGAATTCCTTAGTTTAGCTTAGATTCACTATTGTCCATCACTATCACTACAGTACGCCTTAGGTATAGATTAAATATTCACTATCAACCTCCGTCATCGAATGTCACCAATCACCAAGTACTTAATAGATCACTCTAGTCAAGTATTACAAACTGCACACTTCGATTGTTCTAGTCCATGCAAGAAGTTATAAGTAATTTTCTTTATTTTTTCTACTTATTTTGATTTAGTTTAATTTCATCGATTTTACTATTCTTACATGTAAATCAATAAAATTGGTGACCAGTCTTAATTTTTACATCTTATTTGTCTGTCATCACATTACTGAGAAACATGAGACTGCGATCACCATTGACGAAAAAAATTCTTAGCGCAAGGAAAAAAGATCTCATTGAAGGACTAAACCTCTTCCAAATCACCTGATCACTTTAACATCGGTGGCTAAACAATCAGATCAACTTTTATAAGTCTAATCCTAATATGGCTAGTTTGGTGCTTGCTTGGGGTCACAAGCGCTCAATCAATTCGAGTCGAGTACAACTCAAGTATGCTCGACACTATTCTTACCGACTATGGGGCCATTCGTTACCCATGTAGCCTCATGTTTGATTAAACAACAATAATGTGTTACAATGATTTAGCTCCTTCTAACGCTTCCACAAATAACACCTCTGACTCTCTGCTACTAGATGGATGAGAACTTCTTGCAACACCTACTACACGGAGTCTGTGGACCACCATGTTGTTGGCCATTGTACATCAATTTTGTCCGTCCATTTCACTAGCTCATGTTCGGATGTGATCCCATACATCAAGTATTTTTTTAAACTAGAGCCTATCACACTAGAGGAGAAAGTGAGGACGGGATGGTCACCATTTAAACCGTCTTGGGGCCCATCATGTAGTTTTTTATGCCATCCAACCTTTTCCCAACCTGTTCATAAGGGGAGTCCTGCAAGGGAGAAAAAAAAAAAAAAAGACAAAAAAGACAAAAACAAATATACAACTGATCCAATTCACTTGTTGATCCCAAGAAAGTTTAGAAGGTCACTTTCCATCTTCACTTTCTTATGTAGCGTGGCACACTAAATTTTCAAATCGATCTTATTTTTGGGCTTACGGCCTAAGATGATCTTATTCATCCGATAGACAGAGTGGATGTGTCACGCACATCCAATGTTTCTGTTATCAATGATGATATTGATATTATTGCCAATAATATTGATATTGTTGGGTTGGCATCGCAAATATATAGCCAATTCATGGGTACTTTTCATGTATTGCTATAGTATAAATGATATAATCTATGTTATTGGGTTGAGGGAGTGCATAAATAGTAAAATAGATGAAAAGAATTAAAAGGTAGAAAGTGAATCATTAAAGAAGTTTTTGTGAGGATCTTTTCTAAGACTTAATTTTGATCATTCCTTTTAAAGTCTTATAAGACCGATTATCAGGAGAGAAATCAAGAACCAAGGGCCTGTTTGGAGTGCGGATTTGGAATCCTCTTGGCCCAGCGTAGACGAGTGAGATCGAGCACTGTCTCTTTCACGGGATAACTATTTTGAATCCATGTAACTATCGGGACTCCTCAACCGATCTTCCTCGAATCCACGAGATATTTTCTTCAAATCCACGAAGAACAACTCGAATCCACGAGCAGAAAAGAGTAAAAACTCAATAATTTTATTAATAAAAGATAACATAACATAAAAATGAGTTTAAGCATCTTTAAATAGAGAAAAACGAACCCTAGAAATTCTAAAACGTATTAGAAAAGAATCTTAAACAAATTAGGAAAAAATCATAAAAATCGAAAATCAATATGAAAATCCTTGCACATTTGCGCAACTACTTATGCATAGTCGGGCGCTCGATGAAGAGTGGTAGGGCACCCCCATGAACTCAAAAATAGTATAGCGAGTAAACTGAAAAATCTAGTGAATTTTGGATGCCCGGTGAAATGTGGTCGGGCGCCCGACGTTGTCGACGACTCAAAAGTGTTGGAAAACCATCAGGAATTCTAAATTTCGGGTGCCCAACATTGTCAATGACTCAAAAGCGTCAAAAAAACCAGTCAGGAATCTAATTACGACAACCCAAATTCGTCGAAAAACCATCAAAAATCCAATTTTTTTATTTTTCTATAACTTTTTCTTGAATCTTTTTCGGTCATTTTTGTTCAAGAATGTGCATAACCCTCCTCATTGATCATAGGGTTCTTCCCCTACATCACCCCTGGATTCAGAACCCCCTGGATTTGAAACCCCTTGGTTGTGTTTGGCACCTTAGATTTTGAATCCGCAGTAATCCAAAAGTATGATATTTATCAAGGTTTGAATTTAATTACTAAATCAAATTTAATATCCCTAATTAGTGTACATATGTAATGTTTGACACGATTGTTGTAAAAAGCCCGTTGAAATATATACTTTGGCCGAAAATGATGAAATTCTAAGTCTCAAATGGGCCCCAAGCATAAGATCACAACCGAGTGACTAACCAATAATTTTTAACCATTGATTTACATGGACAATGTTTGGACAGCGCGGATCATCCTATTAAAATAATTTTAGTGATGCAGTTGATAATTTGATTGATTTGAGATATCTTCATAGGCCATGTGTACAATAGATTAGTAACCTAGTGACACACTCTTGGAAGGATTTTAGATGTAATCCAAGCTTCCACCTTGGATTTGAAACCCCTAGTTGCTTTATGTGCCAAATACACCGGGGGTTCAAATCCCCCGAATCCATGGTACCAAACGACCCCTAAAGGGTTGTGACCTGGAATCTCCAAGGTATGAAAATTTGTGGTTTTTTTTTTCTTCTTCCTTTTTCAATAGCTTCATTGTAAATTAAGATTGCTTTTTTTAGGGAAAAATTAAGAGATTAGAAAATTGAAATGGAAAATTTTTGAGAAAATTGAAAAAAATTAATTTTTCCTATTTGCTTACCTAAATTAAGTAATTGTAGGCTCAATTTTTAAATGATGATGAGAGTTACTTGGTCTATCGATTTATGTTAATCTCTTAATTTTCAAAAAAAATAATTATTTATATTTTAAAAGTTTAAAAAAAATGGTTTAATCTGAAAAATTATTTGAAGTTTTTTCAGATTTCTATTTTGTTTCGGGTTTTTTTTCTTCTTATTAATGGTTTCACGATTATGATCAATGGATTGTATTTGTTGATAAAATTAGTTATTTAAGAAAAATACTTAAAAAGTATCTGATTATTTAAAAATATTTTTCATTTGAAAAAATGATTGCTCTTAAGAATGCATGATTGCAGTTGGAAATGCATGCATGTATGTACGAGTGTTAACGGGACGAGGCAAGAGTTCTATCAATTCCCCCGCTTACATTTTTCAACACAAGCTCAAACTTGACCTGGGCCCATCTATACCGTTCATAAGGTCATTCCTACTGAGATGAGAAACTTCTGTAAACCCACAAATGTTTCAACAGTGGATCGTCAATCGTACTGTTCCCATTCGTGTGGCCCACCTAAGTTTTGGGTATGCCTATTTTTTGGGATCATGTCCTCATATGATCTGGCAAAAGGTATGGACGGGGTGGATTTCTCACAAACACCATGGTGGGCCTCACCTAGCTTCTGACCGCAGGAACCTCGTGCTACAGTAGCAATCCGCGTCCTATCTGTGACAGTACACGTCATCGACGAAATAAGCTCGTCGACAATCCAAATGGGAGATGATAGGGTGGGACGAGTAAGATTGAAGTTGCAATTCACGGCATGCACTGATGAGATCTGAGCAATTCATCTGCTGGAACGATCATCAACATCCCCAAAAGTCTGGCTGGTCCACCCATAACATGGGCCAGACTTATATCAGTAAAATGAACCGGCAGAGTAAAAAGTGATCAATGGTTTTACCCGATTCATCCATTTTTTTACCTGACGAGTGGACGGCTATGATTTTTGGTACAGAGAATTCTCAAGGTGGGTCACCTCATGAATGGGGCACGCTTACCTTGCTCGTTTTGCCCATGTCGCGACTAACGGTTGCCAGCATCTCTCACCTCACTGGGGCCCGCATGCTGAGATTGTAAGATGATCTGAACCGTCCATGCTCTTATCACTTACATAAATAAGCCAATGTCCAATAGCCATACTTAAGTGGTGACCCCGACCGTTGATTTTTTAAGTTTGTAACGTGAGCCAGTGAAAATTTTCTGCCTCAATCTTAGATTCATCAGCAGATAGTGATTGTCAGAATATCCGTTCAGCCTAAGATTCTTACGTAGCTGGTACAGTATAGCATCCGAAAAATGGACGGTTTTGATGATCTGACCATCTGGGCCTGTGGGGCCCACTGAGGCGACACATGCTGGTGTCCCGAATCGCCACAAACAGACTCTCAACACCTCTATGGAAACATGGCCAAAATTACTGTAGCATGCCAGACCATTCAAATTTCTAACCATCACAGTCTTCTCCACACGTGTGGCTAGTGGGCAGTGATCAAAACTCTTTAACTAGTGGGACCACTATGCATGAATAGCAGCGCAAAAATCGCATCAAACGGGAGCCTTTGGGCCAGGTATTGAAATTGAAGGGCCAGGCCTATTCGAAAATCTGCTTTTCCAGGTCTCAGGCTCGTCCCATTGACAGCCCTACAGTAAATGGCCCACCAAAGTCACAAACCAAATATGGTTAGGCTGTCCAACCGGTGCTATTTTGCCAAGGTGATAAAGCATCCCATTTGAGCCCAGCCCAAGTGTCCAAGTCCAACCCACGAACTAAGGACTAGGGGTGGACCAGGTCGCCGCCCCAAGCCCACGAGTTGAACCCAGGTTTGAGCTGGGTTGGGACCTACTAGCTAGGCCCGTGGACAAGGCCTGGGCCTTTCATGCGTGGGCCAATCCTTGTTCATGCAGGCATGTGCTCAAAGTCATTTTGACCCCACCTGGAATTATATGTAAGTGTGTACTTGAAATATGGCATTCCAAAATCCTCAGGAAACCCATCCATATCCATCTTGAATGTAGTCCCTGTTGGTTTCATTCCTATAAAGCGTCTATTTCTTTGTGCATGTATGACCCAGTTGATCAACGGATAGATTAGGAATATTCAAGTGGTAAATAGGGGTTTTTTATCAATTCGGGCCAGCCAGGTCTAATCGGAGACAGACCAACCAATTTTTCCAGGCTTGGACTTGGGCTGCAGTCGGGACTTGGGTCTTAAGTGTCAGACCAGGCCCTGGTCTAGCCCAAACCCAGCCCGTTGCCGTACTCCTACTAAGGACTGAGCCCAAGACCATCCCAACCCAGGAACGAAGGAATCTGGGTCAGGCTTGCTGGCCAAATTGGCCCTTTAGGAAGATGTAAGCCCATACCCATCCCAGGCCTAGTCCAGCCCGTAGGCCTCGCTGGACCCAGCCTATTTGACATGGTTCATCCACTGTGCCAGTGCGTGAGCATTCTCAATTCCTATGCAGAAGCCACGTGTAAATATGATGATGTATGCGATCTAGTGCAATCTGAGTCAATCTCGACTCAATCACCCAGTTGGTGACCAGCTCAAGTGGACCCACCTGCCGAGTTGGTGAACTATAGGACCACCCATTAAAAGGCTTGTTAAAGGAGCCATTCCAATATAGCATAATGTTAGCCTGTGGTCAACTTAACATTACTCGGGAGTTGCATATGACCAATACGCCGGCGCTATGATCCGGTTGAAATTCTCCCCACCTTGTTATGGTTTGAATTTATAGGCAGAGCCCAAGTGGGCCCACCTTGAATTACGTGGACGAACGGATAGGATGGCTCGCTGAGGAATGCAGATAACGCTCACAGCTAGCCATCCAAATAAGGTCCTTCAAAATCGATGGTAACATCATTTTTACTCTTACCATCCATTTTACACATGCGTAAATTGTATGTGGCTGTGATTATCCAATGTTGGTTTCTTGCCTTAATTGTGTGGTTGTGATTATCCAATCTTGGTATAGCCCATCCATGTGGACGAGGATTGGGTCTACCCGCCCTTCACTAGCTATGAACGGACAAGGGCTCTGAGGGGCCACCATGATGTATGGGTTTTATCCACACCGTCCATCCATTTTGCCATATCATTTTAGGATTCAAGCCCAAAAATAAGGCAGTTGTAAACACTTAAGGGGGATTTAAACACTTACTGTTGAAAACCTTATGGGGGCACAGAAGTTTTGGATCAAACTGATATTTGCGTTTTCCTTTCATTCAGGTCTATGTGACCTTATGAACAGATTGGATGGCAATTAACCATTACAGTAGAACCTAGTAAGGTTTCATCGGTAGGTGTGGTGTGGTCCATTGGAGCCTTTGATCTGCCTTATTTTTAGGCACAAAATGGGTAGAGGGTGTGGATAAAACCCATCCATCACGTGGGCCATTCGTAGCCCTTGTCTGTTTCCAGCTAGGGACAGGTGGGGTAGTACCCAATTGGTGTCCCCGTCTATGTGATCTTTTTGACAGCTATACAATCATTTCTGTCTTACTAACATGTCACATGTGCAGATCTGATCCATGCAAAAGGTGGACAACACCATGATGATCACAAGAATCAGGCCCATCCACGCTGCAAGAGCAACACAACATCAAAATCATCCCAATGCCAATCGAACTACTCGGTGTACTAGTGTGGCTCACCTAACGAGTGGGATCCTATGAATCTTCATTCCAGGCAACCATCAAAGCATGGCTCCCCTTTTGCATGGATTGAATTTCTTTTACATAGTCCACGTTTGTGTGGGAATGAGATAATTATACACCGCGGTTCACATACAACTTCTTGTCGCCTAGACTTGGCCAACAGATAAGGTTGGTTAAGCACAAACTTGTAGTCTTTTTCACCCTCATCTTCTCAAGGTGAAGCAAGTTTGTTCATGATATAGATAGTCGGCCCTACAAAGAAGAAAGAAAGTAGACAGTGGGGAGGTGCCGGTGGCTGGTTATAAACTCTCCGATGCCAAGTTAAGCCAGTTGAGCTCAACGTAGGGGTTGTATAGGTGAAGGAATGCATAGAGTTACGTACCTTGTTCGGTAGAAGAAAGCTCTATTTATAGGTCATTGATGAGGCTCTGGGCATTAGAGTCATTTATGGATACATTAGGAGAGTCATAAATGAGCGAGAGTCTCGTCCCGTAACCGTATGAGAGATCTATGACTGAGATAGAGCCGTAACCTTTATCTCGTCCATGTTTGGCAGTTCTGGCCCGGACTTGTCACGTCGCCTTTCTGGCGGTGGTCGTCTTAATCTACTTAGGATGTGGAGCTTGGTGCTCGAGCTCCTTCCCTTTAGATTTTTCACCGGGAATGTAGATCTTTCTCAGAGACAAGGTTGATCTCTGCATCTGTTGATCCAGCTAGAGACATCAATTGCCGCTCCTTAACATGGGACGTGGAGCGCTTGTAAATAACTACTTGGTCCTCTGCTTGATAGAGAATTGAGGTCATGTCGTTTGTCTTTTGCCGATGATGATAGGATTGTAGTAGGAAGCTTGGCAATAGCTGCCCCCCAGCTCAGAGGGCTCATCGATCTATTTGTTCAGCCCCATCACTCTTCAATTAAGAGGCGGAGCTAAAGATTTATACTTGGACTTTTCGGTCCGTGGGCCTTCTTTCTTGTGTGTAAGACCAATTTGGAATCCTCCACTACACAATTAATGTTTTAAATGAAAATAAAAAATCATACAATAAAAGCTTCAAATAAACTCATTATCGTAAAACTTGTCCCAAAAATCATTCCCAGAAAAAAAAAAAAGAGTATAAAACTCACAAGCTACAACTTTCATTTCCAATGCAAACAAATACATGTGCAAACACGTACTGAGAGTGTAGGTACCTAACGATGTCACTCTCTGACTTTGGGAAAACGACTTAACGGACATGAAATTCACTCGGTTTGTCAGGTGCATCAACCCCTCTTTTATCCTTCATCCTAAAAGACAAACTGTTCAACACTCAGGTGGGCCACCATATAAAATTATACCTAAAAACTTCTAAATTTAATTGCTATGGCCCACCTGAGCTTTGGAATACAATGATTTTTCTATATTTCTTTCATCCAGATGAGGGATATCAGATGAATGGATTGGATAGTATATATATATATATATATATATATATATATATATATATATATATATATATATATATAAACCCACGGTGGGCCCTAGCGGTGGACATCCCATCCCAACATTTTCCCATGGTGTGGCCTACCTAAGTTCTGGATGGTCATAATTTCTTTCTTTCTTTTTTCGTTCCAAGGTGATCTGAAGCAGCAAACCTGATGGATGGGATGGATCTCCTGAAAGTTCCACTTACATGGCTCCCCGTGCTTAAGGGAGATAGCCTGAGGTAGGCCAGCTCCTTGATGGAAAAACAGTTGAAGACATTGAAAAATGTTCCTCAACCACTCACGATCAGGCACTCTAACTGTCCATTAACTCAAGCCTCCCTATGGCCCACTTTCATGATCGATTTTATCGTCCAAAACCACATCATATCGTGGGGTTCGATCCTCAGACAACACTCCTAAGATGCCCAGAGCTGGTCCACCATTTTCTTTGTTGTCGTCTTCTCATGCAATCATGGACTCGGATTGCCTAGTGTAGCACACTGCACCGGTAACTGTGGTGCCCACCATGGTGTATGTGTTTCATCCATGCCGTCCATCCATTTTTACAGATCAGTTTACAGCATTATTTAAAGCATGAACCCAAAAATGAGGCAGATCCAAGTCTCAGGTGGACCACACCGCAGGAAACAGTGGTGATTGAACACCCACCATTAAAAACTTCCTAGGGCCTACTGTAATGTTTACTTGCCATCCAACCTGTTGATTAGGTCACACAGACCTGGATGAAGGGAAATGAAAATATCAGCTTGATCCAAAACTTTTGTAGCCCCAAGAAGTTTTTAATGGTGGGTGTTCAATCACCACTCTTTCCTATGGTGTGGTCCACCGGAGACTTGAGTCAAACTCATTTTCTATCTCGTGCCCTAAAATGAGCTGGAAAAATGAATGGACGGTTTGGATAAAACACATGCATCATGGTGAGGCCCACAGATCTTTTCTAGAAGCACACAGTACCCAGGTCGGTGCTACGCAATTCGAGTCCGCAATCACGCACTTAGATCGCTGTTTATATCCAACAGTTGCAGCCACTATCTTCACAGCTTGGACGTGGACCTCAATAGAGTTTGAGTGAGACATGGATTCCAAGTAACCATTTCAATTAGAAAGAATATTGAACGGTCATGATTAGAAATCTAGACATAAGGTTCTCACAATTTGCATTGGAGTGCGTTACAGTGCCTAGTAGCACAAGGTTTAAGGCTCAGGGTTGCTTATCAATGCATCTCATGTACAAGCAACATGTAAAAAAAAGTTCTATTCATATGATTCTCATGTGGCTCATTTGAGTTGACTCAGCCGAGTTGCAAATCAACTCAAGACCAGACAAGTTGGTCAGCATAACCAAGTCTTTTAACCATGATTGTGTGTTATGCACGAAGTGTGATGTATGACGTAACACGTCCCTAGCACACATGGACCGAAAAAAGCTTAAGAGAAATTGACAAAATTCAGCATAGTTCGACTGATCAACTAATCGAGTTGATAGGTCAAAATTTCATCAAAAAATTTAAATTGATTGCTGGACAATTTCTGCCAGTTTAGACTGGTCAAAATTTATTTAAACAGGTTGAAAGTCCAATTCCACATGTCAACATATCATGTCAATAGGTCAAAATTCACATAACTTTTAATTTTAGTTTCTAGACGTTTTTGGGCCAATTTGGCCTATCGAATCAACCAGTCGATGATCGATCGACGGATGATGAAAATTTGCACGTTTCCCAATTTTTTTCCTTAATCATTTAGGTCTCTTTTAATTGCGTCCTAAGATTTGTTTCAGGATATATAAGCATGTTCAACTCATTTTTTTCATAATTCGATTATTATTATCAATAAATTCCAAATTTTTATTTAATTTTCTTGTGGATTCGAGATTTTCTCTTGTGGATTCAAGGTGTTTATCAATTGAGCAAGACGGTGATCATCCTCATCATGTCCTTCCCTACGTTAATTGGTATCAGAGTGAGGTTTTCCCTCAGATCGAGGGCTTCTAATAACGGTGCCAGCAACAATTCCATAGATGGTGCTCTAGGAAATTATCCCTTAATAGTGGTAGCTTTTGAGATAGCGCAACAAGAAAATCGGCAAGTCATGAAGGGCTACAGGCTGCTCTCAACCGCATGACGGAGGCTTTAAGGCAACTCCGTGTTCATGGCGATGATCTGCCTCCAATGGGCATTGGAAATCATAATCGTGTCATCTAAAGTCGTGGATCTTGTGACAAGGAGATCGATGACGTGATCCTTTAATGAGCTGGACAAGATGGCAATCGTGCAGATCGGACGGATCGAGATTTCAGGATGAAAGTCAATTTTCCTAACTTCAACGGCCAACTCCACATCAAAGACTTCCTCGATCGACTGGTTGAAGTCGAGCGCTTCGTCGACTATATGGAGATCCCTGAAGAAAAGATGGTTAAACTTGTGGCTCACAAGTTGAAGGGCAGAGCTTTGGCTTGGTTGGAGCAACTTCAGCTCGCACAGACGAGGTAGATGAAAGCGACAATCCGCATGTGGCCGCAAATGAAGTAGCTAATACGCACGTGATTCCTCCCTAGCAATTACGATCAAGTATTGTTCCAACAATACTAAAATTATCGCTAAAAAAGTCGATCGGTGAGAGATTACGTAGGGGAATTCTACCATTTGGCATTGTGAAACAATTTAGTTGAGATTGAATCATAGCAAATCATCTGATTTATCGGTGGTTTGTGTGTTACGATCCAGGATCGAGTTCAGATGCAGCCCATTCGAATAATGAACAAAGCGATCAAACTGGCCACTCAAGTAGAGACGCAGCAAAAACGATCCAATACGCTTCCCTATCCTGCTAATAGGGTAGCTACTGCAGGTCTTTCGCAGGGTGCACCACAGGCCAAAGGGGAAAAAACCTATAAGGGGTGTCCTCAACATCCTTTACCTGTGAACCATGATTCAAGGAGCGGCTAAGCGAGACCCCAAAGAGTAGCAGCCACTGCTCCCAGTTCGAATAGGATCCCGAATCCCTACGGTCGACCAAGGCCAGACCATTACTACCGATGTGGCCAACTAGGCCACCTATCAAACGCATGTCCTCAACAGCAAGCAGTTAACCTAGCCACTAATGATGGGGGCTCTAAAGATGTAGAGGAAGATTCGGAGATTGATGAGATTGAGTATGCAGTGGATGGAGTAGACAAAGCAGATTGGGTTCAACAAGATCAAGGCAAATCTTTAGTCGTGAGAAGGCTATTGTACACACCACCGAAGAATGAGATACACCTACAACGACATAATATCTTTCGAACAAGGTGTACCATGAATCAAAAAGTTTGTGACGTGATCATAGACAGTGGAAGTGGCGAGAATATCCTCTTCAAGGTCATGGTGAAGAAATTACAACTGAAAATGGAAAAACATCATTCCCCATATACAATCGGCTGGATTAAGAATGTCAGTGAGATGAAGATAATCGAACAATGCACTATCTCTTTTTTATTGGTAAATATTATAAGGACCATGTAATATATGACGTAGTAGACGTGGAGGCTTATCACATGTTACTCGATCGGTCGTAGTAATCAGATTGTGATACCACTCATAAAAGACGAGATAATGTATACATTTTTGTCAAGGATGGCCGGAAAACCATACTCATCCTTATGAGCCTGGATGAACAACCTGGAGCTTCTAAAGTGGAGGGCATTCTATAACGCCCCAAATTTCGACGTCCGAGTATGACGTTAGTCCACGATATTTTAGGTGTTACTTAGGCTTTGTGGAAGCGTGATTTACGTATGATTTGCCATACGCACGATACCAATGCACCAGAATAGAACCAATTAAAGCAATAAGTAAGGCCTAAAAATAAATTTACCTTAATAATCACAATGTGCACATATCCAAAATGTAAGGCACACGCATCACGGGTGGCTTGACCTAGCATGAAAGAAACAAAATAAAATATCATTCTATACAAGTTAACGAGCCCACTGCTCCCAAAATGTGACAAAAGGGTAGCCCTCTCAGTTATACCTGGTCATCAGCAAACTGAAAATAAGAGGACTCAACGAAGTCTTCAAACTTACCTTGCAAGGCATCCTCCTCTAAGGTACCTGCATCAATCATGACTTCATCTGGTGGTGTTTTGAAACACCATCCTAGGAGTGGGAGTGAGTGATCAACTCAATAAGAATTATAATTCAAAGTTTAACATGTTATCAAACAAAGCAGATTTAGGCATCGACCACAAACAAAATATCAAGGTTCCTATGCTAGTTGATTAATGCATGAATGTTATGATTTTGCACACCATGTATGTTCCGGATAACAATGAGGAACATGAGATAGCATTAATACCACATCAAGCAACCAAGCACCCCAGAACCTCCAAATGCAAATGAACTAGGATCATCCTTTGGCATCCTGGCCTTTAACAATTAGACAGTTGCCTAGGGGATCCATGACATGCATGCATGATTAGCTTTTGATTTATTAGTTTATTCTCAACTAGCATATTGGCAAAGTCAAGGTACCGTTATCCAATCACTGGTCCTAACTGAACCATCTGGCTCCAGATGGTGCATCGCCAATCATCGCCAGTAGCCCACGATTTCCTATTCCTTCAACAACAAAGGTACGATTCCCATCATCTTGATAAATAAGGAATTTTGTCAACCGTCTCGATCATATCGATAAGGCTGGCGCCTTCCGAATTGCTCTATGGACACTACAGGTGAATCACCCTAGCATAGGCCGACAACTCGAACACGGTGTCCCATACCACTATGCCCGGCCTAAGAGACTTGTCGGGATCGCATCGCACTTTCGATTTTCAATGGACTCACCACATTTGAGGCCTAGGGGTACCGTGAATTCGAGGGATCTTATTACCACAATCATCAGTCATCCACGATATCATATATTAGATGGATCTGATTGATACAAGGGTCTCTGTTTGGTCCGACGTGGGCACAAATGACCCGTGTAGTTAGACTACCGCCAACCATCCATTTTTCCTGTCCAGTCGGGTACACCTCGAATAGCCAATGTATTTGGGCTATCCGTCTTAGAAGGTTTGGCCAACATTTCATATCAAATTTCATCACATACCTATTTACAATTCACATTCTCTTTAAAACATAAGAAAACACTAACAAGTAAATACACATTTTACTATCATCATATTTGCATTCAGCATTTTCAATAAGCAGGAAGTCAAGTTGGCATATTATCTCACCCAAACATTTCATCAAACACCTTGGCTACAAAACTTTGATAAACAGCATATGTGCAATGAATATCATATTAAAGCAATTAATAAACATTCATTCTACCTTAATAGCCATATCAATCCTAAATCGTTTAGATTTGATAAACGCAAACCTAGAAGTATAATTCCGCACCTTAGGGCTTAGGGTTTCGTGTGATTGCGCAAGACTAAGTTAGGGTCAACGGGTTACAATCCCGTAAGCATGTCAATGATAGGGTTAGAGCTCGTAGTACTAATTTGCAATGATTTGGGTAAAGAGAAACGGGGATTTTAACTCACCAACAATCTCAACAAAGTGTTGAGACAATCGTCAGTGGCTCAAGACGAAGATGGAGGTCAAGGCAAGAGGTAGGATTCCAAGCTTTAAACCTTGCTTCACCACAACCACACTGATCCACAATTCTCTCAAGTTCCCTCAACTTCTACTCTCTTAATCTCAAAAGGGGTTAGAATCATGTTGGGGGAAATGTCTCAAAACATTCTATTTATAGGTCTAGAATGACCTGGATAGCTCTAGCTTTTATCACATCAGGAAAATAGCCCTTAAGATGTCTGATTTGCTTAGTAGGGGCCCATCGGGTCCCTCACAAGCCCAACTAAACCAGTTATAAGTTCAGTCATCATGAGATCTACCATGGGCCAAAATATCTTGCACATCAGACGTTACGATCGATTGCCACCGCACGATATGGGATCAACGGTCACCGATTCTCGATCGATGGAGCGGCTTTAGAGAATCACGTATGGATTTATTTGTAATAGGGGGCCCAAAGCCCACACCGTTTTAACGTTTTAGATTCAACCACTTGAAAAATGTTCAAAATGACATACAGAAGTTACTTATGTTGGGAAACTTACACATCTCATGTGCCTCCACTCGAACCCCAAGTTGAGCGGTCTGGTCCATCGCCTTGCCCAACGTCCGTGTGGGTCGTTAAGCTCGCCAAGGTAGAGGACCACGCTTAACTTCGCGTCATATGGTGATTCGTCAAGAACCTTGCAGACGATTTGGATATTCAAGGTCCCACCAGGTATCGGTGGAAACCAGTAACAGACGGGTAGGGTAATACAGGCCTAGCCGTGCTAGTCCCAACGTTTGACGCCTATGTGGTTAGTGGAAAGACCACACATGGGTTTGGAAGGGTGCAAAACTACATTTACGACTTTTATGACGTCACCGCACGAGTACATGCTCAAGTTTTTGGTACGTGAATTTTCAAGACGTTACACATTCTCTCCTAGCCATATGGGACTTTGTGGAAGAGTTCAAGGAGATGGGAGAAGTCTATGCGTTGGTTGTGAAGGGTGAAGAGGTAAACCCAACAATTATTCTCGAGAAACTGAAACCGTTGTTGCGAGAATTCAAGGCGATTGTGCTCGCCAAACTTCCCATCGAATTGTCCCCTATACAAGAGATTGGTCTTTCTTAGGTTAAGTTTGTCTTTAACAACTCAAAGAAACAATTTACCGACCAGTCCTAATTTGAGGTTGTGTATGCCCAAGTTTCTAAACCTGCACTCGACTTGTTTCTATTGCTTAAACAACCTAGAATAAGTGTTGCGATGAAGAATATGGCAGTTCGGGTAGCAACTAATCATGCTCATGTCTAGGAGTAGTCAAAGAAGCCTACTGCAGAGTACAAGGAAGGGACTACTAAATGTCGGCACTCGAAGTTAAATACATATCGTGAACCAAGTCCATTGAAGAACTTGAGAATGAGTTTTTTTTTTTTTTTTCCCAATTGAGGGTTTTGATGGGGATGAAATGCCTTTTAAAGCTCTTTTTTAGAGTTGCATGAGTAAACAAAGGGGCTGCTACATACGTTCGCCATACATATTGCATGTTGATCACACTAAAAAACAATTCCATTATTGGCTATATCGGTAAAATCACATCAATAAAATCATCCAAAGTATTTAAAGGTTGATCATTTAAATGGACGATTAAAAAACATGGGCAAGTTGCTCTTTTGTGACATACTTGAGGCTCCAAATGTACTCCTAAGTCATCTATCTCTAATTTCATTTTTCATTTGCTCTTATTTATCATTGACTTGATATCTCAGTAATATAAAAATATCAGCATCACACTTTCATCATGCATATCCAAATTCAAAAAATCTCACCCAAATATCCAAATTCAAAAAATCTCACCCAAATTATCTCTTGATCATGAGCGAGATAATATGAGATAATATAATTTATAATTTATAATCATTGCAGTTTTATAACTCATTACAATCATAATTCGGTATCCAAACAGCCATAAGTGTGTATGTATCATTCATAGTGCGGTCCTCCGTTAGAGTATCAAAGTTTCCCTTTGGTTTTGGGTTGTCGGATCCTACAAATTTAGGGAAGCCGCTCCATCTGCCCCATGTGCCAAATTGAAAGTGGGCCGACCGTCAATCCCTTTCATACATGTGTGCTCCACTCAATAAATGGATTGGTCCGATTGTCGAGCCAGTACAGCACATAAGAAGAAGATTCCAATTTCTTTCATAATCACAAAACAAACATTTTTAATTCCCCACGAATTGCTTGCAAAGAAAGGCTACTCTCTGCCCCCAACAATCAAACGTTCCATTGATTTTTCCAAAGAAAATTACAAGGCTGACAATATCTCTTTCAGTTGGATCGCCCTTAAAGGCAAAAGAATATACAAAAGCTCGGTTGATTCCCCTTTAAATATCAAACATCTCCCTCCCCATGCTCAAATTGGGAAATTGGACGTGTTTGGCTGGCCATAACTCTCTTCTTTCAAAAAGCAAATCTTTCTTTCTCTCTTTCTTTTCTTTTTTTAATTCTCTTTTGGAGCGTGGTGGCGAACAAGGGCGACGCTCGAGTCCGCATGTGAATGAATTGGGAGTTGAAAATGCATGGCAAGTTGCCAAACATCAGAATGGAGATATTACGATAATGCCACCCTCGGTTTGAGTAGTTAGGGGTAATGCCCCTCCTCTTTTATCTTATTTACTATACTGCCACCATTGATTTATTTCTGCGGACCCAAACATCACCATTGGGACGCTTCTTATTACGAAGCTCTGTGGGGCCTACCGTGATGTCTGTGTGACATCAACTCCGTCCATCAGTTTCACAAGATCATGTTACCACATGAGCGTAAAAACCAGGCAGATCCAAAACTCAAGTGGACCACTTCTCTAGAAAAGGTAAGGATAGAAACACCGACAATTGAAATCTTTATGGGCCCAACATTTATATGACATCCAACCCGTTCATAAAGTAGTTCCTTCCAGGATGAAGGGAAAACACAAATATCAGCCCATCCAAAACTACGATGGCCAATAATTAAGGTTTTAATGGTGGGTGTCAAAACCCCATTATTTCTTGTGGTGTGGCTCACTTGAGTTTTCCATCTGCCTTATTTTTTGGGGAAACATACAAACATTAGTTGGCTAAACTGATGGACAGAGTGGATGGCACATGGACATCACGTTGGGCTGCACAGCGCTTTGGGTTATAGGAACTCATTGTAACCACTGTGACAGGTAATTATCGTCCATCACGATGGACCATATGAAAATGCGAAAAACTACAACCAATGGATGCATCGATACACATATACTGGTGGTGCGGTGGTGCATCGAAAAACTATATATAGTATCACCAAGAAGGATCGCTTACGTTTTAAAAATAAAACCCAGGAGACAGTTCTAGCCGTTGGTTTTTCTAGAAGTCACCCAACTGCATATTTGACCGTTGGATTTCATCCTGGAAGTCAGGCCGTATGGGCAGTTGGATAATTTTGGGCAGCTCACACCCGGCATGGGCCCATGCACTGGCCCTATGGCTAGCCTGATCGCGTTAGTAAGTCAGGCCGGATGGGTCATCCCTACCTTTAATAGAATCTGGCCCAGCAAGGAAAATACCCAGCTTGATTGTTTTAAACACATCGGGTCAAATCATGCTGAGGCCTGGACTGATCAGCGGTCCACAAACCATAGGGTCCAATAATTGGATAATCTGTGAATACATGTGGGGCCATGTTTCCTGTGGCCATCGAATCAATGGGATCTTGTGGATCAGCAAACCGTAGGCCGAGCATAACCACATGATTACTTCCCTACAAAATTGGGCTTCAACAGGTGGGCCTGGGTTGGGTCAGGGCCAGATTTTAAACTAGTGGGCTGGGTTTATTTAAAATATTGATTTTGCCAGGCCCTGGTCCGCCCATGTGCAGCCCTGTGACGAGTTCTCTTGCACATATATCAAGGCATGCGATTACACACGTGTTAGTGAAATTTAATAAGCAAAATTCATCCGATTTGTTGGATAGAGCCGTTCGATGGGAGCAAAATCTCAACTTGTGACCAATCTGTAGTTGATGACACGGGATGAATGGTTTGGATCATCGCAACATCATATGGTTGAGCCCAATCATGGCACTTTAAATTTCAAAAAATTGCACTGGTCGACGCTAAGGATGATGGCAGGGTTGGTGGGTGTGGGTGATACATGTGCAACTAGTTTTGGCCCATTTTTATTGCTGGGGCTGCCTGTTTTGGGCCTAGTGAGCTTGTTTTGAGAAGGCCTCGAAAAATTGCATTCGTTGTACACCTTTGAGGACATAGCTTCTCTAAATTAGGCATTTTGACAAATATATATATATATATATATATATATATATATATATATATATATATATATATATATATATATTTTATCTTTTTCCCGTATTAGACCAGACTTGTGTTTGTCCCGAAACGGATGGACACAGTGAATTTCTCACAAACATCATGGTGGGCCTCACCTAAGTACTCGGTGAAGGAATTTCCTGCAAAAGCCCTTCATAGGAAATCTGCATCCCTCTTGCTAGTCATGTTATGATGTAACATGAGCTTTCGTTTTTTGTTAGAATATCCAGGGCTAGCAGAAGTGCAACAGTTAACCCCCTGTCATTAGAAGTATGTATCCACCGAAAAAGTTAAATGAATGAAATCACACTCACTAGAAGGGTTATTAGATCATTTATAGGTCATTTGAAGTGCAAGTAGTTCACATCTCAAAAGTTGTTAGAAATGCCTGCTTATTTGAGGCTATTTATCTTTTCTTCCGTTATTTGTTGTTTCATCACCTCATTCTTGCTTCATACTATAGTTGCAGTGTTTTTTTTTTTCATTTAAATAAATGTTTGTCATAATTTTCAAACTCAATACAAATTAAATTTTTCACAACGTAGCATCTCTGTTTTGATGACATAATAAGTGCCCCCAATGGTGAAATGCTGGTTTGATAATTTAAGCCATTCTTTTTCATGCACCACACCCACCATATTAGTTGTGCAACACACCCACACAGTTAGTCACATGATGCACCCACCCACTAGTGGGGTTAGTGTATCTCCTTAGCACTCGAACCTGAGACTTGCTGTTAAAATGCCTAGCATCTTCCAGCTGGGCTAGCAAGCTAGACACAGATAATTTAAACCATTCATATTCCCGTTACTGCAACTCATTAGTGATGAACCTAACCATTCATTTTCATAAATAAATAAAAAATATTTTCCTTGTCATATGTTCATCCGTAGATGGTGATTATTAGAGTAATATTCTTATGGTGGTCTCTATACTATAGATGCTTACAATGTGGACAGTTTCACACCACGCTAAATCCTGCGTGGCGAAAGAACCCGCACCTTTTTTACACCCAAGCTTTAAGGGGCCCACTATAATTTATATATTTAAATCAGCTCTGTCCATCAGTGAGAACCATTATTTTAACCGCACGTGCAGGCAATTAGTTCTACTAAAAACTCTGGTGGGCGAAAACGTGGGAACATTTTAAAACTGCTCACAAAGTCACTGTGTTCACATGGTGTGACCTGCCTAATAACTGCATGAGGATTATTTTTATATTTTTAATCCATTCTGGTGATTTACACCTGATTAACGGTTTTGATGAAAGATGCATACCATGATGACCCCCCCCCCCCCCCCCCCCCCCCCCCCCACCCCACAAACCTATGGTTGGCATCGCATTGCTATTTTCCCCTTGGTGTGCCTCATTTGAGTTGTGTGTCTAGCATATTTTCCTTGGAGTCCTAGAATCAAGGATGGAACCTAATGGATGGAGTGGATTTCACATATAGAACATGATAGCCCCATATGGGCCATCAGATGCAAGATGAATGTAAAACAAGAATGGCAGTCCATCCCAACAGATGCAAGATGAATAAGAAATAAACAAAAATTAACAAAAACTACCTACTTTCTTTTAAAGGGGTTAAACGCTAGGGTGAGCGTCACCGTAATGTTTTGTGAAATCCACCTTGACAGCTAGGTGCATCACCCCCATGTTAAAAGCTCAAGGACCCAAATATATATATATATATATATATATATATATATATATATATATATATATATATATATATATATATATATAGTAATAAAAAAATCAATCCAATCTATGTTTCAAATAGATTAGAATTAAAATAAGTAACCCCTACCCTCCAAACTAGTAGGTGTGTCCTATGTGAATCTCATATGGACCTGATGTTTTGGATCGGGCTAAATTTCATGGCAATTGTAGAGTGGATTTTATATAATCATTATGCTGGCCCTTTAAAAATCAAAGGTGGACATCTCTTCCCAATTATTTCCCTTGATGTGCTCTACATAAATGACAATTCAACATGATTTTTGGCTCTAGGCCTAACATGCAATTAAACATCCAATAGTTAGAATGGATCTTACATGTAAATCATGATAGGCCCATAAATAAATTAAGGGGCATGGGCTCCCACCCCATGCTTTTAATTTTTTTCATAAGCTTATTGTGAAGTATACGTGAGATTTATTTTGCCCATTAGATGCTTAATTGCCCATTAAGCCCAGGGGAAAAAGAAATCAAGTTGACTCATAACTATGACCCTATGAAATTTACTCTAACCATTAGATATCATACCAAAATTTAAGCATAGGAGCTAAATATTAAGCCGGTCATGAATCATGTGAGCCATGATAAGAGAAATAGCTTGGAGGGCAAGGGTTGTATTGTACATATTTTTAATCATGTGGTCCATTTAAATTATGAATGGGGCTGATTTTGAGTCATAGGCCTAACATGGGGTGGATTTTACACTTAGTCAGCTGATTTCCTTTGCTGGCACTGCCAAAACCTTAGCTTACTTTTACTACAAAAAAAAAAAAAAAAAAAAAAAAAAAAACTATTTTACTTAAATTATTGGGGGTAGCATATTGAAAACCTTTCTCTACAAAAAGTACCCCAATGCAAATTCTATATTAAGAGGAAGTTTTTTATAAAATTTCCGAAAAAGAAGAGCAAATGATGTTGGTGGCATTTCCGTGAATGTATAAAAACCACAGGTCAAACAACTAAGCCTCTCCTCCTTCCCCTTTCTACGCGTTGGAAAACGCCCTTTAAAACCCCTTCCCCTCTCTCTTCAAGAGCGGGAATACCAAAAAGACGAAAACCCCCCAAATCTCACCATTCATCTCTCTCTCTCTGTTGCAATGGCGAGCGAGGGTTTCTTACTCTCCCCAAACCTCCGCCACATCTGGCGAGTCCACCATTTCACGTGGTCCTCTCCCTCCTTCCGGCATTCTCTATGGTCCCTCACCATAGAGGCTTGACAGCCCCCATTCGGTGACATACCCCCCTCGTATACGGTGTACATATACGGCAGACAGGGTTAAGCCAGGCAGTAGTCGTAGTCGATTCATACGTATTCGGTCCAATGACACGTGGCGTCCGTCCATTGGCCCTAACAGACCTCTTATCTCTCTCCCTCTCTCCCTCTTTTTTTGGTTCCCTAATATACGCAGCATACAGTAGATCCGTACGCTTCCTACGTATTTCTCTTGAATTGTATTTTTCTCTTCCTTTTCTTTTCTTTATTTGAGAAAAATGTGAGAAGGAGATTGAAGAAATATCTTCGGAATCGTCGTGTATACGGATTTCTAATCTGAATGCATATTTCTATTATTTTCTGTTGAATTTTTTAATTTTGGAAATCGATATTTATTTGGGCATTGATATGTGCACCCTACCTTTTGATAGATAGGCCCCCCTTTTCCCACTTCTGTTAACAGAGCGGTACAGCTTCTTACCGTTTCTATTACCAAAAGTAGAAAGGACGGGTTTGAGCACTGACTTCTTTTTTCAGCGTTAGCTTGCGTTTATAGCTCTTTTCGAATCCTACACGCACGTATGCGGCATCCAAGCCGCTTCAGGGTGGCCCCACCATCATCAGGCCCAAGAATCGGACGCTCACGCTCTTCAGGTGGTCCCCATGTTTACATCGAATATGGGGTGTGGCCCTTTCTCCTTTACCATGTTTATACTTGTGGGGCCCGCTCGATGCTCGGCCTGGATGTAGCATGTCGGCATGTTCCCCTGTGATTTGCATCCACATTGCTTTTTTGTTGTTGTTATTGTGGTCTGTTTGCATCTATATTGATATTCCCTATTAAGAGTATTTGATTCTTTTGTAGGGCTTTCATTGTGCATTTGCTGGTAAACTCATACTGTATTGTCGACAACCTGTCTGTATTCATGCGATTGATTTGGGTTTCTTGTGTTGTGCTTAGTTTCTGTAATCACTTATGAAGTTGCATCAGATTTTTAGATTGAGATTTGTGGTGTTTGGCATTTAAGGTTTGGTTTGATTCTTAATCAAGTTTATGTGGAGATGAATAGATAATTGGTATCTTGTGTAACATATAGCTTTGGACTTGTTGATTACTGATAATGGATGGAATTATTAAATTGAGATTTGGGTCGACATTTGGTAGGGATTTGTGGGGTTTGCAGTGCTCATTTAGAGATGATTAACATGTCATGTTGCATCGATATTTTGTTTGGTTTATTTATGATTATTTTGTATTGTTGCAATGATATGGTTTACTCCTTTGATTTGTATTTTATACAGAAAATAGTTTTTCGAATGATGTAAGCTTTGTCGTCTATGTTGCTGTCCTTGGAAGGGGCATCCGTAATAGATTTGTGGTGTGAGCTTTTATGGAAGTGTTTTTTTAGTCTATGTATGGCTATACGTTTATTAGGCCCATTTGCTTGTATGCTTATGCTTCATTTGGGCATAAACACATTCCTCTTTCTTCTGTCTCCAAGGCTGCCTTTTGATTTTAGAACTCAACTGGCAAACTAGTTTTGTTTTATTATTATTATTTTATCATATTTCCTGATTCACATATTTCTTATTTTTCCTGTACATTAGAATTTGTGCATTCGATATGTTTTGATTTTTTTTTTTCATGAAATGATGCTCTTTTTTTTTTTTCAATGCATTAAGGGGCCATGAAATCTGTCCTTGTTTCTCTTGTAGAAATCACATCTTCAGTGCATGATTTTTGGAAAATTTTCACCACTTAAGACTTAAGAGAACCAGGTGAAACCCATCATGTGGAACCTAATTGACTAGGTTTTTCATTCTGATTGCTGGTGTGCATAATGGGGAGTGGGAGTGTTTTTTGATCTGTTGATTGATTATTCTTTCCAAAGTATGTGGTGGTTCCTTATGTTGTTTCTTCATCTTCTTTTCTTTCTTTTTTCCTTTTTGAGATACGGACTTGGTAGAGGCTCTCAATTGACAATAAGTGGTTTAGGTGAAGGTATCCCAAAATGGTTATGTAACAATAACAGTGGTAACTGTTACGCGTTATGGAAAAATTGACCAATTACAGGGCTGAAATAGGTTATTTAAAAATTGACCTGGTTAATGAGTTCATTGGGGTTAAGCTTGTTTGGATTGTCATCTTTTGATGGAAAATTTTGAGTCTTTTGGGGAGTTAATAGGGTCTAAGGTGTGGTCTGTCTAGAAATGGTATCTATTGTACGGCTCATAAATTAACACTCGAAGGTGAATTCAAGTGAAGATCTTTCTTCAAAGTCTTTTCATTGGGGGAGGAGGTTTCCTATGTCCTAATGTATACAAAACATGATACGTATGATAGTATGTTTGTTGGATGGTGACAATGTAGCACGCTTACGTTGGATCATTTTCAGCAATGGGGTCAAAATTTTCAGAGTGGTTGATTCGTGTGCAATTGAGTCAAGGAGACATTGAGAAGTGTTATATTTAGATGAGTGGCCAAAGTGCCATGTAGTTGGACAACAGGAGCATTTCAAACTAGAGGTATATTGTCTGGGTGGATGTTATTATTTGCAAGTACGTGGGGAATTTGGAAAGAAATAAAATGAGGGACAACTGTATTTTCAACAACGAGCTAAAGTAGATAGAGATGTTGAGAGGCACAAAAATCAGAACTGGACTTGACAAGGGATCAGAGAGCAGTAATCAAGGTAGCTTCAAGAAGGCAATTGAGTAGGAAAAATGGAGGACGGCACTTCTTGGATGTTGATGTAGGGTGGATAGAATAGCTAGAAAGATAGTAGAAAGAAGAAGAAAATATAAGAATCGTCACCACAAAATTCATAGAGGTTGAATTTTAGGGTCTCAAGAGAAGATAACTTTTATTCCTTCGATATTTCAAAATATATCTCATCTACAAATCATGCATACATAATACAGACATGCATGTGTTTTTGTAGAGAATAGATGTAATACAACTAATATCACATGCTTACAATGCAACTTGTTGCTTTGGACACATTGTACAGTCCATCCATCAATCTGGATTGTCCAAACATTCTGGCTCTTAGCAAGTATTAAGAGTAAGCAAATAAAGATAGATCTAATCATCAACTTGAAATGTCTATTCAATGTGTCTCACCTTGGATTGCTAATCCTTCTAAAGAAGTGCTTTTGTCACATGATGTTAACCAGTCAACCTATGGCCTGTGAGAATGACGGCTATAACAAAAATGGTCAGCATCCAAAGTGCTTGGATCATTCAATGAGTGTAATTTAACAATGTGGCCTGTCAACAGTGGTAAGGAATGGGCAGTTTAGATTTGATGATTGGATTGTATCATAAACCTGCGATACATCTAGTTGCATTAGATCCTTTACCCACCCACACACACACACACACAATCTTATCCATTAAACTATATTAAATCTAAAGCCCTTGAATATTCCCTTAAAAGAACCAAAAAATATTGTAGCGCAGTATTGTAACTAACACACATGTTGTAGAAAAGGCTACTTAAAAACTACTAAACCTCAAACATTGAAAATCAGCTGTTGTTTGTCAACAAAAACACATTTTAGGGCCTATTGGATGAGCTTTAGGATCCATAGTTTGGGTCCTTAGGACCTTCATTTTTATCACACATTTCCTATGATCATTCTGACTTGCATTAGATATTATTATATTAACTAAGCTTTAATGGTAGCTCTGAAATTCAGATCCTCCTATTGCTGGGTTGTTTTTGTGGTTGAGAAGGGTTCAATAGAGTTGGATATCTCGGGACTGACTGGATTGATCAATTCCAATGAGGCAGAAGCTTGGGTTTCTTCAAGAAGGGCTGAAAATTGTCAATTCGTCTTTATTTGCAGTGCAAATCAATTAGTGGAAGATAAGAGTCTCAAAACATACGAGCAAATGGATATCGTGAAAAGACCTGGAGCTAGGGGTTAAACTGGGCCTTGGTCCAGCCCACTTTGGTTTGGATATAGGCTGAGGATAAAGGTCCATCAGCTGGGCTTTGGCCTGAGTTCTGGGTTTGGACATCCATAAAGGCTCGGCATGACTGCCCTTTCTGGTCCAACCTATTTAACGGTATTGGAATGGGTACTTGTCTAAGCAGTCTGGTCAGGCTTGGATCTAGATGCTTATCTAGTAGGCATGGCTTGACCAGTATTTTTAGCTCATGGTTCGGGCTTGGATAAGCCTGCCCCATCCCATTTACACTTTTACCAGGAGCCCTGCAGACTACCTTTCCACTGAGATTTAGCTTCAAGATATGCATTAAGCTAAGTAGGGAGAGAAACTATTGAGATGGCAACAATACACTAGCCAAAAGGTGCATCGAGTTTGCTTCATTGTTGTGGATTCTATTCCTGTTTATTGATGTATTTTCTTTTTGTTTCAACATATCACACACGTGTGGTAGTAATTGAAAAGAAAAGAAAGAAACGGATGCTGTCTACAAGTTGTCATTTTTCTGAACGTCCAACCTGCTATGAGCAAGGTTATTGGGAGAGTACAGGGAATGGTACTTCATCTCTTTTTCTCAAGGTTATTGCATATAGCTTTATCATGGGATCAGGATCCAAGTTTACATGGAGTTTGTAGACCTTTTCCGTGTACTAAACTTAATAGTCTTGATGGCATTAGTTATATACCCAAGATATGATGAATTTGGAGGTGGGATTTCGAAACTCTAATGGAGAGAAGTTCTAGTTTGTGTGTGGGCCTATTTCCCAGATGGTCTTCAGTAGCAGTTGAAGGGGCAGTATTGTGGCATGGTCTGGGTTGTTTTAGTTATATGCCACTAGGACCCATTTGGTTGATTACTAAGGGAAACTACCCGAGCATCATTTATGAGCTGTGAGCAGTACTCATGGTATTTGTGTAGTTTGGACTGAGTATTTATGTTGAGAAACTGCTGTGTTAGGTTACACTTTCAATTAACCATGTGCATATGCATGTAGCACTGAGGGGTTTGCTGCATTCTTGAGCAAGAATCAATTGAACAAGATTCAAATGGAAATTTATAAGATTTTGGAAGCACAGGTTGTGGGCTGACGATTACTGCCCCATGTCTATCTTTTATAATTCTGTATTCTATGCTTGATGTTGTCAGTTTCGGCACTTCTTTCAGCCCAATCCTGCGTGGCTGTCCCTCCTATGTAATTTTTGTTATGGGTTTCTTGTTTCCACCATTGGTGGTCTTGTCGACCTTAATGCTGCCTGATTTGCGGGCACATTTTTATAAGAACATTTGTGTGTGTGTGTGTGTGTGTGTGTGTGTGTGTGTGTGAGAGAGAGAGAGAGAGAGAGAGAGAGAGGTTTGAGGTTTGAATTTGAATTGAGTTTCCCTTAGGGCAATGCATGCATGCGACTTTCAGTATGTTTCATCTGATATGTGGGTGTACTGTATGTCTGGACATGATTGGTTTGTGGAGCCCAGCAGACTGCCCTCAGCTGGGGTCCGGATGCCAGTTAATTTTGAGTAGGATTAGGGTTAACTGTGAATATAACCTCATGTCCGGACCATTATAAGTCCTCCCATTGATCTCCATATCATGTAAACTTCCTGTTTTCTTCTTTATTTTGCTTTCATTTATTGCTTCTTTTGTGTGCTCTCATTGATCCGTCGTGATAACACACACGATGGGCCCCATCACAAGTGTGAAAAGATCATAAACCCTTCAATTGATGTGAGAAAATAGTAGGTTATGAAAGAAAATACAGCATCAGTGCACATTCAAGTGAAAAATGCCAATGATTCAGAACACATCATCTCTAAATCTGGAGGACCTCTTCTGCACGGGGCATCCACCTTCGCACCCACAATTCCGACGGTTTGAATGCCTAAACCGTGGGCCCCAGTTATATTAGTTAAAACCCATGGTTCAGTAATCCAAACCAACGGCTGAACCTATGCCTAAACCGCATGGGTCAGGCCTGTGCTCTGGGGTCCCTGGTTATGTAGGCGTGGGCGTGAGCGTGAGATTCTTTGGCCTGTTTCGTGGAAGGACAGCCTAGAAATCTCCTGGATAGGATCTTCCAATCGGGTGCAGTTTTGGGGCATTGTCCATGGTAGGATCCCTTCTGGATGTATTTATCTGATACGACATTCATGACCATCTAATTTTTGTGGGAGTGGATTAGCTGCGGTGTGGCCCTTAGTGTAGGGCCCACTTTGATGTACCGTTTTTTCCAGATCATTATGGGGTATGAGCCCAAAATAAAGATCCAAATCCAAATCTCAGGTGGACCTACACTATAGGAAACAGTGGTGATTGAACACACCGTAATGTTTCGGTTATGTTTATTTTTCATCCAACCTGTTAGGAAGATCACATAAATGTGTATGAAGGGAAAAAAAAGAAAAAGAAAAAAAAGAAAAAGAAAAATCAGCTTGATCCAAAACTTACATGCCCCATTAATGGTCAATTGCAACTGTTTCCCATGCTATGGTCCACCTTTGAATTAGATCTGCTTCATTTTTGGGCTGATGCCCTAAAATGATCTAGCATAACGGATGGATGGCATGAATATAGAATACATAAATCAAGCTGAATCCCCTGGTAAGGGCCCCACACAATCTGCTCCCTATTTTTTGTTCACTGTTCTCAACTGCTGCTATTCTATTGGTAAATTGGACAGCTATAATCATTCAAAATCAACCCCAGAATTTGAATTAGTTATGCACATGTATACCATATGCCACTTGTTAAGTGACCAAGCTGTGGGGAAATGTAAACTCTAATCTTAGCCTTTCTTAGATTCCTTTTTTCGCACTTTCAATAGGTTCGGCCGTTCCTATGCCTATCCGAGCGTGGCCCACAGTAAAACCCAATCCTGAGGCTGACCTGGGCGGCTGGGTCCTGGACTGGCAAAAAGAAACAGGCCCAAGTCGACCTGTAAAAACTATACACGGCCTGAGCCTGAGTTTGGGCTGAACCCAACCGCCCATTTTGCTTAAACGGGCTGGAATTGAGCTAGGCCTGGACCATCCTGATTAACGAACTGGGCTCAAATTTTAGATCGGGTTAACCCACTATTCAAATTATAGTCGAAGCCTGGCCCGAAGCAGGCAAGTCCCAAGATCCGACAGCCTTATTTATGCTGGGTAGCTGCTATTATGGGTGCAACTGCAAGGGGCCAGGCTGCCCTGGCTTCTAGTGTAGTCAAGCTTTGGGCAAATGTGTGCACTCAGGCTAAGAACCCACCGAATGGGGCTTAGGATGACTTTAGATGTCCAATAGCTGATTGGGCCAGGACTGCGCATATGGCTGCCCAGCTAGCAGGTTAAGCCTAGACCGGGCTGGTTGTTCTTTTCACAGACTGGGCATCTACAAGCCTCTGCCCGGCCTGGTCGGGACTGTTTAGACACGTTTTTGCTTTATTTACGGCTGGCTACTCGCAGGTGTAGTCACCATAATCTACAAACATGTTAGTGTATCACGTGTTTATGACGCCATCATAGGTAGGGTTGGCAATGGTGCAGGTGGACTTCCTGGCCCAATGTTGGACTAGGCTTGGACCTATTCTTGGCTAGTGGGTTGGTATGGGCCTGTCGTATGTGGCCCAATCTTCTTCTTCTTCTTCTTCTTCTTCTCGTTTTTGGTATTGGGCTTGTGTTGAGGTCATTTTTTGCCTGATCCAGCCGAGCCTGGCTTCATGTGTTGTAACTTCTATTATATATATTTTTAATCATTAGACAAGTAATATGCAGCTTGTACATTTGGTAAACAACATGCATATAAATGGAAAAGTATGCATCACATAAATATGTTTGGTAAACAATATACTCATCAACAGACAAGTATGCATCATATAAGTATATTTAGTAAACAACATACTTATCAAAAGTGAAGTATGTTTGGTAAACAACATATTTATCAATAGAGAAGTATACATCCCATAATTATCAATAAAGAAGTATGCATCCCATAAGTATGTTTGATAAACAACATATTTAACAAAAGTAAAGTATGCATCACAAAGTATGTTTGGTAAACAACATATTTAACAAAAGTAAAGTATGCATCACAAAGTATGTTTGGTAAATAATATACTTACAACAGAGAAGTATGCATCACATAAGTATATTTCGTAAACAATATATTTATCAAAAGTAAAGTATGCAACACATAAGTACGTTTAGTAACAACATACTTATCAACGGAGAAGTATACATTATATAAGTATGTTTGATAAACAAAATACCCATCAACAGAGAAATATGCATTATATAAGTATGCTTGGTAAACAACATACTTATCAAAAGTGAAATATGCATCACATAAGTATGTTTGGTAAATAACATACTCATCAACAGAGAAGTATGCATCACATAAGTATGTTTGGTGAACAACATACTTATCAAAAGTGAAGTATGCATCACATAAGTATATTTGGTAAACAATATACTTATAAAAAGTGAAGTATGCATCACAAAGTATATTTTGTAAACAACATACTTATCAACAGAGAAGTATGCATCATATAAGTATGTTTAGTAAACAACATACTTATTAAAAGTGAAGTTTGCATTAGATAAGTATATTTGGTAAACAACATACTTATCAAAAGTGAAGTATGCATCACGAAGAATGTTTGGTTAACAACATACTTATCAACGGAGAAGTATGTATCACATAGGTATATTTGTTAAACAATATACTGATCAACGGAGAAGTATGCATCGCATAAGTATGTATTGTAAACAACATACTCATTAAAGGAAAATATGTATCACATAAGTATGTTTGGTAAATAAGATACTCATCAACGGAGAAGAATGCATCATATAAGTATGCTTGGTAAACAACATACTTATAAAAAGTGAAGTATGCATTACATAAGTATGTTTGGTAAATAACATACTCATCAATAGAGAAGTATGCATTACATGAGTATGTTTGGTAAATAACATACTTATCAAAATTGAAGTATGCATCACAAAGTATATTTGGTAAACAACATACTTATTAACAGAGAAGTATGTTTCATATAAGTATGTTTGGTAAGCAACATACTTATTAAAAGTGAAGTATGCATCACATAAGTATATTTGATAAGCAACATACTTATCAAAAGTAAAGTATGTATCACAAAGAATGTTTGGTTAACAACATACTTATCAATGTAGAAGTATGCATCGCATAAGTATGTTTGGTAAATAATATACTGATCAACGGAGAAGTATGCATCACATAAATATATATGATAAACAACATAGTCATCAATGTATGACCGTTCGATGTATAAAATCGGCCATCTACAATTTCATCAATTGTCCGTTTACGATGATCTTGGATTCATTAGAAAGATCCTTTAAGAAGTTTTTCAATAGTTTTGAAATCACTTTAACTAGATCCCGTTTGACTAGTAAAAGGTTTTACGATTTTGGTCGATCAACAATGGACAATTTTAGTTACAGGCTGGATCTTCCTCATCATAACCCAGATTGGAGGAAATTTAAGTTCGTTAGGAAAATCATTTGATCACCTTTCCAATAAACCATAAATCACCTTTCTTGATCGATATTTATTATCTGTAACATTATGGCTACTTTATGTACAAGAATGACCGTATCATCCTCAATATGAAATATGTGATTTTCATGCCTTAATACAAGATTATTTAGAAAGACTTAGTAATAAAATAGAGTGATTATTAGGTAAATAGAGTTCATTTTTTCATCCATCGATTGCTACGTATAAAAATTTTCTAGGGTTCTGAAATTTGGTTGCACGACCGTGATCGGATCTTTATTGATTTTAGCACTAACCGATCAGGTTTATTGGTTGTCTTCACGACGTGACGACGTCGCTCCTTGTTTGACTTGTTTGGATTGTTAAATTAATAGGATAAGATTTTACTAAAGTCATGCTGAAAATCAAATAACAGCTTAGTCTCGTTTTAGGTGGGGTATCTACAGTTTTGTAAACACTACACCTATCAAAAGTGAAGTATGCATTACATTAGTATGTTTAATAAACAACATACTTATCAACAGAGAAGAATGCATCACATAAGTATGTTTGGTAAACAACATATTTATCAAAAGTGAAGTATGCATCACATAAGTATATTTGGTAAACAAAATACTTATCGATAGAAAAGTATGCATAACATAAGTATGTTTAGTAAATAACATACTTATAAAAAATGAAGTATGTATCACAAAGTATGTTTGATAAATAATATACCTATCAATGGAGAAGTATGCATCACATAAGTATGTTTGGTAAACAACATGCTTATCAAAAGTGAAGTATGCATCACATGGGTATGTTTGATAAACAACATACTTATCAATAGAGAAGTATGAATCACATAAGTATGTTTGGTAAACAACATACTTATCAAAAGTGAAGTATGCATCACAAAGTATGTTTGATAAATAATATAGTTATCAACGGAGAAGTATATATCACATAAGTATATTTGGTAAACAACATACTCATCAACGAAGAAGTATGCATCACATAAGTATGCTTGGTAAAAAACATACTTATCAAAAGTGAAATATGCATCACATAAGTATGTTTGTGTGAACACCCCTCTTTTGTATGAGAGAAATTTTTATGTATACCTCCACGGCCACAATTGTAAACCGTTGATTATTGTATGTGCTGTGTTTCGTACAGTTTCTATGGGGCTAGAAGATTTTTTTACTTTTTAAAAAAATTTATTTTCATCAAAACTTATGTAACGATTTGTATTATATATATTTATTTTAAAAAGTAACCATTACTTATATTATATTTATTTATAAAAGATAATAATAAATTATATTTATATTTTTCATAAAGGTCATTACTATTTATATTATATATATAAAAGAAATGTAATGATTACTTTAAGATATTAAATTTTTTCTAAATTATTTAAATTCTTGTATTTTGTTATTGTTCGTCCGTTCTTGGTGATCTTAGCTTTGTTGGAAAGATAATCAAATAAGCTTCTTAATAAGACTATAATCACTTCGATCGAACTCCGTTTTTCTTGTAAAAAATACAACCGTTTGATGTTTGAAATCGGCCATTTACAATTTCATCGATTGTCCGTTTACGGTGATCTTGGGTTCATTGAAAAGTTTATTTGATAAGCTTTTCAATATGATTGAAATTACTTCAATTGGATCCCATTTGATTAGTAAAAAGTGTAGTAAGAGGATTTATGATTTTGGCCGCTCAACAATGCACGATTTTAGTTAACGAGCTGAACCTTCCTTATCATAACTCAGATTAGAAAAAATTTAAGTTCGTTGGGAAGATCATTTGATCACATTTTCAATTAACCATAAATCACATTCCTCAGTCGAGAGTTGTTCTATTTAACATTATATCTACTTTATGTACAAGAACACCTCACCTTCCTCAATATGGAAGATGTGATTTTCATGCCTTCACACAAGATTATTTAGGGAGACTAAATAATAAAATAGAGTGATCCTTAGATAAATAGAGTTCATTTTATCATTTTTTCGCCAATCAATTGTTATGTATAAAGAGTGTTTTGACTTCTGAAATTTGGTTGCACGGTCTTGATCGGATTTTTACTGATTTTGGCGCTGTTTGACTTGAATGGATTTTTAAATTAATAGAAGAATATTTTATTGAAGTCATGCTAAAGCTCAAATAATGACTTAGTCTCGTTTTCAGTGGGGTATCAACAGTTTGATAAACAATACACTTATCAAAAGTAAAGTATGCATCACATTAGTATGTTTGGTAAACAACATACTTATCAACAGAGAAGTATTCATCACATAAGTATGTTTGATAAATAACATACTTATCAAAAGTGAAGTATGCATCACATAAGTATATTTGGTAAACAACATACTTATCAATAGAGAAGTATGCATTACATAAGTATGTTTAGTAAACAACATACTTATCAAAAGTGAAGTATGCATCACAAAGTATGTTTGGTAAACAACATATTTATCAACGAAGAAATACGCAACACATAAGTATGTTTGATAAACTATATACTTATCAAAAGTGAAGTATGCATCACATAAGTATGTTTGGTAAACAACATACTTATTCAACAGATAAGTATGTTTAGTAAATATCATACTTATCTGCTAAAAAGTAGAAAAATATTTTTGACTTCCAACATCACATTAAGTACTTATCTCTTAGGTTTGTTTGGTCCACTCTTAATATCAACAATCCATCATGTGGGCCGAAATTTGATGTGGAGTTCATTATGTTAGGCTCACCTTAGGCTTGTCTTCAATGTGAATCATCCATCGTGTGGGGTGTACCTTTAATATAGACCATCTACCTTGCGAGGCCCACCTTAGATGTGATCTATCTAATTAGCGGGCATACCTTTGGTGCGGGTTGTTCATCATGTAGGCCCACCTTTAATGTGGACTATCCATCATGCAAGCCCAACTTTGAAGTGGGTTGTCCATCAACCGAGCTTGCCTTGTATGTGGGTCATTCACCGTTAGGGGTTGATCTTTAATGTGAACTATCCTCATGTGGGGTCCACCTTAATATGGGTCATCTATTATGTGGGGCCCACCATCAATGTTATTGTCCATCATGTGGGGCCCACCTTTAATATCCACTGCTCATCACATGGAGCCCACCTCCTATGTGGGTTTTCTATCATGTGGGACCCACCTTGGATGTTGACCATTCATCATTAGGGGCCTACCTTTGATGTGAGTTGTCCTCATGTGGGACATGCCTTGATTGGGTCATCCATCATGTGAGGCCCACCTTCAATGTCCAATACACCTAAAGTGGAGCCCACCTTTGATATAGAGCATTTATCGTGTGGGCCCCACCTTCAATGTGAGTTGTCTATCATGAGGGGCTATCTTGGATGTAGGTCATTCATTGTTAGGGGCCTACCTTTGATATGGACAATCTATTATGTGGCGCCCAACTTGTTGCAGGTCACCTTTGATGTTATTGCCCATCATGTGGGACCTCCTTTGATGTGGATCCTCACATGAAGAGGAGAGAGAGAGAGAGAGAGAGAGAGAGAGAGAGAGTTGAAAAGTACAAAATAAAAACTTTCAGGATGATTAAGGCTCATTTAGATGCAGTCAAATAAGTAACTTTTCTGCTGATAATAAGAGTTAAATTACTTATATATCTAGGATAAGTTTGGTTAAAAATTAATATTAGTTACTTATTTGCTGAAAATTGTATTGTAGCAAAAAAAAAAAAAAAAAAAAAACTTCCCGAAGCAACTTATTTCCTTCATTTTTATTAGTGACATAGTAAGTTGATTGCAATACAACCTGTTGCTGGCGTACAAACCTGGTTAACGTGAACACTAACACCAGCTTAATGTATCACTAGTGGTCCACTAGTTTGTGGACCCCACTAACATATGTGATATGCACACCGTCCATCCATTTTAAGCCTAAACTTTGGCATATTTAAATCTCAGATGTGAGCCCCACCATCTGTAAACAGTGGTGACCAAGTGTTGAGCTCTGAATTGTGCATATTCTAACCCCAATTCATCACTCTTTATGTATGATTTATAGTGTTAAAGACACATCTTATGCATGTGTTTGTGTTTGTAGGAATGAAAGAGAGACCTTGTGAATTCAATGTTAAAAGACCACTTTAGGACACCTTTAGGATCAAATGAAGAAATGACAAGAATGAAAGAAAGAAGCTATGGAAGATGGAGTTGAAAAATAAAGAAAAATCTTGAGGAAATCATGTTAAAAGGCCTGAAAAGGCTAGAAAAATCAAAGCGTAAAGCTATAGGGCTAAAAAAGTAATATGTAGAAAATTGTAGTTTCTGAAGATTGATCCATTGATTGATTGCCCAGCCTGAGCGATTGATTGACATCTCTAAACGATTGATCGCTCACAGCAGAATTGGCAGATTTGTTGCTAGACTAAAGTGCAGATTTGCAATTGATCTCCCAGCCTGAGCGATTGATCGACAGAGCCTGTAGATTAATCGATAGAATGCAGAATTTTGAAGAATTGCTGCTAGAACTCTCTGTGCGATTGATCGACATCCCTAAGCGATTGATCGCTCACAACAGAATTGACAAATTTGTTGCTAGACTAAAGTGCAGATTTGCGATTGATCTCTCAGCCTGAGAGATTGATCGACAGAGCCTGTAGATTAATCGATAGAATGCAGAATTTTGAAGAATTGCTGCTAGAACTCTCTGAGCGATTGATCGACATCCCTGAGCGATTGATCGCTCACAACAGAATTGACAGATTTGTTGCTAGACTAAAGTACAGATTTACGATTGATCTCCTAACCTGAACAATTAATCGACAGAGCCTGTAGAATAATCGACAGAATGCAAAATTTTGAAGACTTGCTGCTAGAACTTTCTAGACACTTTTTGGACCCAGCGATCAATCGCCCGACCACTTACGATTGATCGCCCGATCACATAATACAATTTTTACAGTTGAATCGCAGGTGCGATTAATCTCCCAGCCTAATCGACCATGCGCCCAATTTAGAAATTTCTAAGTCTGGCTCCGATTTTCTCTACACAGTGTGTAAGTTTTACGCAAATTCTCAAATCTTCTACGTTGATGGAGCCTCAAACCTATAAAAGGACACCTAAGGTTCGTTCCTAAGACATGATAAAAGGCTTGAGAAGTCGTGGGAGGTGAAGAGGATTGCTGTGGAGTGTCTGCAACTCTTCCGAATCAGATTTTTTTTATGTTTTTAGTAGTTTTTTCTCTTGAATTTTAGTTGAATCTGTTAATGGTTGGTTAAACCTCTTAGCTAAGGCTAAGAGGTGAAGGTTTTAATTATTTGCAATGTCTAATTCGAATTATTTTAAGTACTTTTTTATTTTAAGAAGAATACTTCTAGTTTTAGTTTGAAATAAAGTTAGTATTTTTAGTTAATCTTCTATCTCTTGTGATTGCTCTTATATGGGATGTTTTGATTACTGAAATTATTTAATGGGGGTGTTGATTGATATGATTTTGGGTTGTAGAGATCTTAGATCCATCATGATATGTTAGATGCTAGGGGATCTTACAAACTAAGTTTTCTAAGTACTTATATAGAACTAAACTATAAGAAGTTCTTATCTTTGAGATTAATCTGAGATGTGTGTTTATGTATTGATATTGCTTTACTAAAAGTTCAATTCATGCTTCTATATCAAATCTAGTGACAGGGCTTGAGAAAGAATCATGAACGTGATCTTGCTTGTTTTGTGAAGGATTGAGTTGTGTGATTGAATACACCTAATGCCTTAGTTGTTTATGAGAGAACCATATCAATGAATGATCCATCTATGTTACATGCATTATGATGATTTGATTGCTCTATATTTCAATTGGATAGGGATAGACCTCTGATTCCAATTGAGCTATGGCTTGAATGATTTGAATTGGCATTGTGAATGATTATAAGTGGATCATTGGTGCTCTAGTGCTTATTTCCTTGATTTATTTCTAAAGTAGATAGTTTTATGTTCTTAAATTTCATCCATCAATACAAATTCGAATTTAACCCATCCTAGTTGTAAAGTTTAGAATTCTTACGACAATCCATGTGGATCGACCTCGGTCTTACCGAGAATTATTACTACATCACAGCCTTGCACTTGAGGCAAGCGAACACCAAGCACCTACGTACTGCTAAAACCTCTCTCTAAAGTACCACCCTGTCATATGTGTTAGATCATCACTGTCCATCCCTTTCGTCAGATCCTTTTTATGTGGGTCTCACCACGTGGGACAATGGGACCCACATAATTTTGAGGAATCCACATTGTCCATCAAATTAACCCCACCATTGGTAGCAAGAAGCAATAACACCCACCGTTGCACATGCCCTGATGGCCCACCTATCTACATGTGTTGTATATCCATGTCATCCATTCGTTTTCCTATTTATATGTCACGCCCCGAAAATCAAGTGTCGGGCAGTCCGCGGCTCCCGACTCTTTCGAGGTGACTGTATTTTGCGGAAGTATAGTTTAATGGCACAAATCGATGGCATCAACTCATAAATAAAGATTTAAGCTAAACAGTGTATAATTCAGTTTGAATTTAAAGTGTGAATACATACAATTATCCACACAATCGAGAGTCCACTCAGCTGGGGCTCAATTTTATACATGTACAAGGAAGTTTTTAAGAATATCGACTCAAGACGTCCAATTCAAGGCAGAAAATGAAACGCAAGACATAAGTAAGCCAACAGGTCCTGCATCTCATGCATCAAGTGGCAGCAAATCCTGCATCAAAATAACTGGTTGGTGTTTTAAAACACCCCCCCAGGTGGGAGTGAGTAATCATACTCAGTGTTACCATTCCCTAAGTACAAATAGTGAAGCATAACAAATGGTGGGGCTCTCACACCTACCACCCCAGCATCAACAGATAGCATAACCTTACAATCAAGTTCTTATTCTAGTTGAATAATGCATGCAGTCATGATATGCAAATGTTATGTTCCGACGAAATAAACAGTGGGGTTACCACCCATCAGCAGCATCGAACCAATGCACGTGAAAATGTAATGCATGCATGTTTACTAAATATTTATTTAATCCCTTATACAATCAGCAGTATTGGCGAAGCCAGAATACCTCAATTTTATCAATAGTCTATTAAACAGGAACACAACTGACAGGAACGCGACCGAACACTGGACAGCGAGGAAAGCCGAACACTAGACAGTGGCCTTACCGAACACTGGACAATGCCAGGTCGGGGTACCCTCTACTAGGCCGGGAACCATCGCCAGGCCAGGGCGTCCTATGCCGAGCTCATGGAATCCCAATTTAGGTCCGTCACCCAACATAACTGAATAATGAATCAAATGGTAAGGGTCTCGATGTCTTAGAATGTCATATGCATGGTAATAGGTCGTCACCCAAGATCAATGATGGTAGGCTTGTCACCTAGCATCGGTGCTCAAGACTCTCGATAAGACCATCAGGATCAATACCGGTCAAAGACAGCACAAGCACAGTTACTCATATACCATGCCTGGCTCATAAGCTTCAGTATGTAGGATTCAATGCTCAAGGCTATTGGAGGGCTCATCACCCACACCAGCTAAAGACAGCACAAACACAGTTACCCATATTCCATGTCTAGCTCATGAGACTTGATACGTACAGTTATAAGTGACTGCATAATAATGGTAATTGTGGTATTCGAGATTCTACAGAATATGCAACAATGATCAAACAAATATGATTAACCTTGAAATTGATTGATTTGGTAGGCCGAGGGAAACATTAACCGAACCGGCGTAGCTAGGGTCGGTCGATCATGTTACCCCCAAGTCGACCAAACAAGTCCGTGACGGCCAAACCCAACTAGGCAGTCCATAAATTATGATTTTCAGAGATTAATCTCAATCATGTCAATTAAATAATATACTAAGCATGTTGTGAGAGGAATAGAACATCATAGCATTCATTGTCTCAATCAGGCATAAAACCAAACAGTTGATATGCGATATACTTCATTTCATATATGGTCGTAAAATCAAACACTTAGCGTGCTATTACAGGCCAACTCATCAAATTCACAATCAGGCACTAGCCTGGGTGGATGGTAATTCATTTACTCAAGCATATGTGAACTTCTGTTCACTCAGGAATTTCATCAAACACTTGATATGTACAATACATCAAATCTTATATTTTCATAAAATCGATTCAAATGGGCAATTAATCCACACATCGAAGTAAGCATGTAATTAATCAACACATAAAGAACATCAATCATAAACATAAACCATTCAGCACTTAACTTTGAATGGAATTCAAGAAGAACTTAATTTTCACTATCTGGAACCCTCATGGGCTGATAATAGCCAACTTAGAAGAATAGTCATCACCTGTGTTGGTGAATCCACACGCTAACAACATCTAGAACAACTGATTCGAAAGAAGTAGCGAAAATCCTACATAAATTCGAATAAAGATGGTTTTGAGAAAGAAAAGTCTAATTTGGGTTCGTAATTCAGAGAGAATTCGGTGAAGCATGCGACAAATCCGAGAGAAATTTTCAATTCCTAGCTAACCAAAATCCCTAATTTCATCTCAAATGAAATTCTCAAATGGGGCTGACTATTTATAGTTCCAGATGGCCCAAGGCTGAGGCGAGTCACACAACTCACCATCTCTGGTCTTGATCTAAGTTGTGCAGTTCGGGATAGGGTGTCGGGGATCTGATATAGGGGAAAGGTCAAGCCCACTAAGGCAATCGATTCCGCGTAGATTCGTGATCAATGGCACACTAACGAACGGTCTATAGTTGTTCTAAGTTTTTGAGACACCAATTGGATGATTTAGAGAACAGAGTTTAGTGAATCCTTTCACTAAGTTGTAGTGGGCATAGCTAGGTATATGATGTGATATACGAGGTGCATTTATTTGCAGGTTAAGGGCAGTTAATCTCATTCATATGGTTTTACATGTCAAAAGGGTTATTTTGTCAAATCAATTTCTAAACTCAAGATAATTGAGATTTGATTCATTGATTAGGGTAGTCTAAGGTGTATCTGCATTGTAAGTCGGTTATATAGGTTAATCCATTGTGATTTCAGTAAATCATAGATTGAGATTCATTAATCAACGGATCGGAAGTAGGATTATACAATTAAAAAGAAATCCGTAGCTATCTATGATATCTAACAAAGAATGTATGGTTAGATTGATGTGTCTAAATGCCTTACCAGGTTTCAATCAAATTGGATCGTCCAAACTAGGGTTTCATGTACAAATCTTCTAGATTATTGGTTCTAAATCAAGCGTATGCATTCTCATTTGAGAATTAAAATAGAAAATTTTCTAGATGCGCTCAAGTACTTTCAAGGCTCGAGGATTGAAATTTTCAGGGCGTTACATTATGTGATGCCCAACTATTGTAGAGGGTCCATTGAAATGGTGCCCACAATTGAGACCCATTGTAATGTGTTTGTCATCCAAGCTAATTAATTGGTCCCACCAGCAAAAAAATAATGAGGATAGAATCTCTACTGTTGAAACACACCTGAGGTCTAGTGAGTGGACCCCACAACAAAAAAATAGTAGGGATTTAAATCCAGCCCATGTTGCTGTATGTGTTGTGTGATGAAGCTGGCCATCCCTTTTTCTTTCTTATTCTTTTCTTCTCAGCTCACCTTGTAAAGACTCCAATTTCAGGTGGGCCCACACAATGACCAATCCACATCAAAGGTTGGCCCAACATGATGGACAGTGGATGTAAAAGGGACCAAGCATACTTGAGGGATAAATACATGTTGTTGGAAACCAAACATGTCTTTATACTTTTTGGCCGATAAGTTTGTTGTTTACCAAATATACTTATCTCCTTGATGAGGAGAAACCAAGATAAGCTACTTGTGTGGCATAAGTAGCTTATCTTAAGTAACTTATATCCGAACAAGCCCTTAACTTCCATCACACAAGTTACTTTTATAACGATATTTACCAAATTAACTTAAGTTAAAAAAGTAAGTTATTAACTTACATAAGTTGAAAAAGAAACTTATTGGGTGGTATCCAAACAGGCCCTAAATGTCTATTTTCTTGTGCGTGTGCAGCCCACTTGTTCAAGGGATGAATTGGGAATATTTATCATGAGAAATTTGGAACTGGTCAGTTTTTCAGCTGGATTGGGCCACCAATATTAACATGTGGGCCTAACTTGCTCTCTCCCAAATCAGTTTGGCCCTATCACCAAATCGTGCTTGTGAATGTTTACACGAAACGCTGATTAAAGTAATTTAGAAAGAAATTTTTATACAGTACTTATAAGACCAACTTGAGAATGTTAGGTAGTTAAAGGAATAAAATACTCATAGGATAAGCACAGTTGAAATAAAGATGTTGAGATGAATGAGTGGCAAGAGGAGAAAGTATAAAATTAGAAATAAATGAATTCGATAAAACTTAGGAGTACACCAATAGATAATAAACCTTTCATAATTTCTTTTAAAGCCCCAAATAGATAATAAAACAAGTAGAGTAAGATGATTTGATCATGTACCAGAGATGAAGAACTACACCGGTTAAAAGTGAGTCGACACAAGTTGAAGGCCCTTGATAAAGTGTAATGGTGGAAAGGATTCATCAAGCTGACCCTACTTAATTGGGATAAGGCTTAAATGATGATAATGATGATGAACGATTATGGCAGTCAATGGGTTACAATGGCCCGTCATGCTTTCATGCCTGGCCCACATCAGTCCGGGCTTTGGCTGGAATCTAGATCCAAGGTTCAGCCCTAATCCTAAATGGACTGGGCATGGGCTTTTTCTAAGAGTCCATCAGGAAGGCCCATTAAAGAATTCAAGGGTATTCATATCATGTATGCTTGATAAGCATACTCAACGAACAGCCCAGATCTTGCACAGTTTAGGTGGGCGGTTTCCGGCAAGTGGATTGCGTAGTGAGTAACTCAGTACGCTGAGTAAACTCTGTGGGACCCCCTGTGATTTTTGTATTTTATCCACTTATTCCATCCATTTTACTAGATAATTTTAGGGCTTGAGCCCAAAAGTGAAGCACATTCAACGCTAAAGAGGACTGCACCATAGGAAACGGTGTGAATTCAACGTCCATCATGGAAAAATTCTTGGGGCCACAAAAATTTTGGATAAAGCTGATTTGTGTTTTTTCCCTTCATCCATGTCTGCGTGATCTTATGAAAAGGTTGGATGACAGCTAAACATCACTGTGGGCCCTATGAAGGTTTCAACAGTGGAAATCATTATTCCCACTGTTTACTTTAGTGTGGTCCACTTGAGCTTTGGATATGCTTCAATTTTGGGCTCAACCCCTAAAATGAGCTGGAAAAACGGATGGATGGCGTGGATAAACCACATACATGAACAGTGGACCCAAGAGAGTTTATTCAGTACGATAAAGGCCAAGGCAATGGGCTGGGCTTGTTTTGGCCCGTCATTAACCCAGGATGAGCTAAGACCCTAGGTGTGACTTTGAGGGTTGGGCTTGTACAGATCTCAGCCCGGTCCGTTGACAGTGTGCAGGTGTGCACGTGCTGACTGGACCACATAATTTTTTTGTCCAAACCGTAGGATCCACCAAATAAACGACCCAGATCTCTCCTTCACGACTCTGGGAGTAGCCATCGTGTTTCTCTTCGCAAATAAAAGGTCAAGCACTCAGTTCTCAGATATCTTCACTTCTACCTCTGTAGGATTCATGGCGTTCGTGCAAAAGGCGGAGATTTTTCATGAAGGTTTCTACCTCTCCCAACAACTTTGGAAAATTCAGGTTCCATCCTTCCCTCTCTGAGATTCCTTTCCCATCTATTTTTGAGCTTCCATTTAAACCATATTCTCAATGCCTAGTATCATCTACTGTAACTTCCCAAAAAGCCATGCATTTCCTATACTTTCCAGAGTTTCAACACAACCCAAATGCTTCAATCCCTCTCTGAGCTTCCATGCCCAATCTTTACCAAATGGGTTTAATGATAAAACCCTCGAAAGCATCCAACGGCTTAGATTCAAGCACTTCTCAAATGGGTTTTGTCAGGGAGATTTAAACAGCAGCAGTGGAGCAAAAGCCAGGAATTTCTCAAATGGTTCTCATCAGAAGGCCATGGAATACGGCCGTGGGTCAAGACCCAGGAATTTCCCGTGTGGGTTTTCTCAGAAAGGCTTAGAAAACTGCGACGGAACAAAACCAAGAAATTTCTCAAGTGGGTTTCAGCAGAAAATCATGCAAAACAGCCATGGACTAAAACCCTTGAATTTCTCAAATGGGTTACATCCAAAAATCCTAGACAACGTTGGTGTAGTCAGTGCTAGAAATCTCTCAAATGGGTCTCATCTGAAAGCCACAGAAAGTGATGGCAGAGTAAGATCCCGAAAGACACTTCCTTGGATAGCATCATCATATAGAAATAGGGAATTCAAGGGGTCGGAGAAAGCACCGACTGCAAAATCCAATCGTTCATCTTGGGAAGATTCGGCTAACATCTATTTTTCGAAAAATGGCGCAAAGCCTTCAATGGAGAATAAGGAGAGTAGCACAAAGCCTTTGATCAATAGTAGGGAGAGTAGACCAATCAACGTTATTCCTATTAAAACAGATGAAAGTGAGGAGCAGGAAGAAGATGTCCAGCCGGTCGATGATCCGAGATGGGACAGGATTAAAAGCAAGTACCAGAGAATTATCGACCGAGATACTAGGTCTGAAAAACCGGAGGTTCGTCGGTGGGATAAACAGGAAAACTGGGGTCGGAAAACATGGAAAGAGGCTACAGAATCGACAGTGCCGAAGATGGTTGGTGAAGGAGTTTATGGAGTTGGTCCTGTTTTGGCAGCATTAACAGTTGGAAGAAGGGAGTTCTATGCTCTCTATGTTCAGGAAGGATTGGATTTGAGCAGCAATAACAGGAAGAAAAAGGACAAGAAGGGGGTAGAAAAGGTGCTGAGGAGGGCAGAAAAGATAGGTTTGACAGTAAAAGAAGCTTCGAAACATGATCTCAATATGATAGTTGATAACCGCCCCCACCAAGGTTTGGTGCTGGATGCTTCTCCACTGGAGATGGATAGCATAAGGGAATTGGATCCTGTTTTGATAGAGGCAGAAAAGGGGCCCGTTTGGGTTGCTTTGGATGAGGTCACAGATCCCCAGAACTTAGGGGCCATTGTTAGGTCGTCTTATTTCTTTGGAGCAGCAGGGGTAGTGTTGTGTGCAAAGAATTCGGCCCCTTTGAGTGGGGTTGTGAGCAAAGCCAGTGCGGGATCGCTTGAATTGATTGAATTGAGGTCTTGCAAGAATATGATGCAGTTCTTGACAAATTCCATTGAAAATGGATGGCGTGTTCTTGGAGGCTCAGTTTCTTCAAGAGCTCTTCCATTGAATGAGGTTGTAGCTGGTGCACCAACAATTCTTGTGTTGGGTAGTGAAGGCAGTGGATTGAGGCCTCTGGTGGAGAAATCTTGTACTCAGCTGATTCGAATCCCGGGAAACATTCCCCTAGGTGTACCTGCAAGTGGGATTGAAGGTGAAGAAATAGAGGAGATGGATGAGAGATGTTCAAGCGAAGAATTTCGGTCCTTTATGGCGGTCGAGAGCTTGAATGTAAGTGTGGCTGCAGGTGTGCTTCTTTACCATTTGGTTGGGAACAGTAAATGTAGCTTAGGTGATAAGCAGATCGATGCAATTGATTGAGATTATCCATAATACAATGATTGCGTTATCTTGTTGTTTGTTGTTTTAGTCATAGATATGGATTTTGTTTTCTCTTATTGTGTGATTTCAATGTTATTATGAAACCATATACATGACTAACATTGATTTTGAAATTTGAAGCATCTAGTTCAACATGTCGTTTTTATATTCTAGTGTAACTTCAAGTTTTAAACCAGACAGCGTGGACGACTGATGCTGTGTTTGGTCAAACCAAGATCTAGGACATTACTTTGATGTCTGGAACTAACGATGCAAAATGACAAACAGAACTCAGCATTTATGGATTTTAGACTTAAATAAAAAAAAAAAAACCCTTTTTTCTCCTTTTCTTTTTCTTTTGGTATCATCTATAGATATACTATGTATATAGTTTCAGGGAGCCACTATTTAGACCCACTTCGATTGGTGCACACAGCCATGCTTTCTACTTTGGTCACAAAATATTGCTACGTTGTACTATTTTTATGCCCAAATTGATGGGACGAGGCTATGATGATGATGATGTTTGTATAACAAGAGTAGAAAGGGTGTGTGTATGTATCAGTCAGAGTGGATGACGATAATAATTCCCTAGTTTAAGTGTTTCTCTTGGAATGATACTTTCTCCATATGCTTTTGTAAATAAGAAGTTACTTTCTTATGAATCTTTCAATATTTCATTTAATTGTGCAGACATGTTAGCAAGTTGAGTTTCCAGGTTATATCCATGGCTGAAATCACACATCCATGTCTTAACACCAAGAAATTAAGGCCCTCTTGGTTGCCATAATTTTACCATTATATTTTCCTGCGTTAACTAAGCCTGACCATGTACTGACACCACATTGTTTCAGTGCCTATCAGGTGGAGTACCTACTGATAGGATTGTATCACGTTTTGTGGCCCACCTGCAACCCCAATCAACATGAAATTTTGAGGGGACTGTTATTGAGCATGGCCTTTTTTGTTGAAGGTTTGGATCTTTCACATATATGCATAGTTGGCAGCAGGATTGTAAATAGTGCTAGCGTGTTGCGTAGCATTCAGCCCTTTGTAGCATGTTGCATAAATAGCGTAGCGTGAGCTACACGATACTTCTATTTTTTAATTTAAAAATAGGGAAAAATAATAAATAGTAAGAAAAAAGTAAAAAATATAAAAATGCCTAAAAGATGATTCATTTTTCAAGTACAAGCATGTTCAAAAAAGTTATTAATTATCACATATCAAAGGCCAATCAAGATATATAAAGTTATAAACCAAATCAAATAATTATCACATCAGAAACTTACTAGGCAAATTACTTTAATTAATAGTCTAATTGAAACTACTAGTCACAACTCACATGTCTGAAAAAGAAATAAAAATCCCATAGGTTAAGAGCATTAAGTACAATACAGATGTCATCAATACAAAGAGGGGTTTTCGAAAACTTTCTTTTGAAACCCTTTTTCTTTGAAGTTTAGTTTTAAAGGTTTTTTTTGTGAATTTCACACCAACTTTAACAAAGGATCACCACCATTTTAAGTGAATGTAAACAAAGAGAGGTTTGATTTTAACTCTAAATTTTAAGTTTTTCATAATGTGAGTTCTACACCATTTTTAACAAACAAAGCTATAAAAAAAAAAAAAAAAAAAAAAAAAAAAAATTATGTCTATGTTACAAACGCTACATGATACTACCCCTGTAGCGTATGCGACAATGGATGTACACTATTTAGCTATGCTACGAGCGCTATTTGAAACACTGGTTGACACATGTGACAAGTGGTGAAAGTTGATTGTGTCTTTAAACCATTTGAAAAAAAAAAATTGAGCTGTGTTCTGCCAACCTAGAGACACATGGCGGTCAATTGAAATAAGATAAAATGGTGGCAACCAAACAGGCCATTAGGTGTTGAAGTTATATAGCCACAAGCGCTCAATGTGAAACTCAAAGTGCAGTTCAACAAACCATTGGAAGCTTTATTACTGAAAGCTCTTGTAGGTAGGACTTCTCATGTTTCGACGTGTATTCTGCATGCATAAGCACATAAGAGAAGGAAATAAGCATGAGCTATGGGTTAAGTCTTATTCTGCTGTTTGCTCATAGTCATGTTAGAAATGTAGAAAAATAAGTATTTTCTACTTGTAGTGTTGTTCCCAAGAATCATGAAATGGGGTAAAGAGAGCTATTTCATACCAACGTGAGTGTACCATTCATGATTGTTGGAAATTTTATGGAGAATCAGAATCCTAAAAAATGCAGATTATTTTTCTCCAGACCAAACCAATTGCAACCTTAGTCACTAGGAATGGTTTTACAATTGTGACTAGTTCAGCAACACGCTTCGAGATCGAGTAGCTTGTACAACATTTGGAGTCACATGCAATGGATAGTCTCAAGCTTTACTTTGGCTCGTCTTGATATTGGTTTTCATTTCTAAAATGTCGCTCACCTTTAACATACCTATCATGAAAGATTTTCATGTTACCTGACCAAAACAAGTCCTGTTGCTGTCAGCCATGTTCTCTTTGGTTATTGTGTGCTTTTCCCTATTCTAGTGCATGATTTTGATTTTCCCAGCCCAGCCCATTCACAACGCTGAATTCTTCTATAGAAGGCTGGGTTTCATTTGAATCAGTTGAACAACTATATCAAGAATGTTTTTAAGTTTATCGTCCCCAAGCATCAAATTTTGCTTTGGTTTTTGTGTACATTGGTTGTCTGTGTATTTGGACCATGTCACTTCCACTGTGCCTATATCTGTTGCTTCTAAGAGCTCTGAGGCTATAAAATCTTATATATATCACGGAACATTATTTTCTGTGTACCTCTCGTCGTACTTCAACATGGTTGTCTTACACTCCATAGTAGCCACTGGATTGATTATTCATCGACTTCCTGTGAAAGTGAGAGAAGTAAATCTTGCAGCAGACCATTGAGATCATGAATCTCTTTCATTCTTCTTTCTTCTTAAGGAATTTCGCCTTGGAAGTCATTTTATTACACTTGAGAGAATTATCTTCTGCTACAAGAAGATGAAAGTGAGCATAGATGAGAAGCCAGGTGCCATCGCCTGTATAATTAACCATAAGAAGGACAGGGATCTTTAGTTCAAGAGAAATGGGAAGTAGGCTTTCTGTGAACAATAGACCGGAATTTTACATCGACCACTCATACCGTGGACGTTACGTAGTCCTCACTACTTCACCCAACGATCTAGTTCCACAAGGTATTGCCATTACCACCGGCATTGCCGGTGGTGGTAATGGCAATGCTATGCCCGGCATTGCCGGCAATGCCTGGGGCATAGCCGGCTATGCCGGGGAAAAATAAAAGACTTTTTTGTCAATGTACTGGCAATGCCCCGACATTGCCAGGCAATGTCCCGGCATTGCCAGGGCATTGCCGGCAATGCCCCGGCAATGCCGGACAAAAAAGATATTGCCGGCAATGCCGGCAATACTGGGGCATTGCGCATTGCCGGTGGTGGCAAAGGAAATGCATAGCCGGCTATACCGGCATAGCATTGGCAAAACCCTATGGAACACGATCTACAGACTCTCTTGTGTCCACCACATCTCTTAGTTAACATCCATACTCAGGCAGAATGTGAAGTTGCTTGGGTGCTTTGAAATTTTATTCATAGCATATATTAGCTCAATCAAACCCTCCCAAGTCGTGGGAATCACATTAGATTGGTTGGATTCTGTAAGAGTATAGGATAAATATTTACAGCTATACATACTATAGATCGTATATGATGGATAGTATATGATTGCGATTAGGCATGGGAAGCACGGGAGCGGATTAGGTGCAGACGGTGTGGGCCTTACTGTGGGGCCCACCTTGATGCATGTATTCTATATCTCCAGATCATTGTAGGGCATGTGTCCAAAAATTTAGCAGATCTGAATCTCAGGTGGACCATACCATAGGAAGGTCGTGGTGACTGACTATTAACAACTTAAAATGGGCCACAAAAGTTTTGGATCAAGGTGATTTTTTTTTTCCTAAACATCTAGGTTTATGTGACCTTATCAACAGGTTGGATGACAATAAACATTAAGGAAACACTACAGTAGATGCTAAGAAGCTTTTAACAGTGGGACGTTCAATCATCAAGTATGGTTCACCTGAGATTTGGATCTGCTTCATTTTTGTGCTTATGCCCCCAAATGATCCGTCAAAACGGATGGATAGTGTGGATATAGAAATACATTCATAAATACATTGATCAAGGTAGACCCTACAGTAAGGGCAGCACCTTCTTGGGTGAGTCTGAGGCTGCACCTAATCTGCTATGTCTGCTCTGCAAATCTGGCGTGGAGTGTACTGCACAATTCCTGATTTTGCAGGATGGCCTGACAAACAAACCTAACAATAAATTTGGGTCATGGGAGTTGTGGTCAATGTCTCTGGTTCTGGTTTTTTTCTACTGAAAAGGCAATGAACTTTTATATCTGCTGCTAAGGTGACACAGTGCATGTGGAGAGGTCTGAAGTATAGGGGTGGGCTACGGGCCTACGGCAAATGGTTGTAAAAAGTAGATGTCTTTTGAACTATAGACTCCACTGATAATTTACTGCCATTTTGAGCATCTGAGACATGGTGTAGAGAAATCTAGACTATCCAAATTGCTGGCCTAACTGTGGATGGAGCACTACATAAAAAAGCTTGAGTGAGAACTTGATAGTTGCCTTGGATTTTGCACCAATAGTCTACTTCTAACCATTCATTTGATGGATGCCGATTGCGTACTGAGTAAATTCTGTGGGGTCCACTGTGATATTCATGCCATCTACCCCTTTTTTCCCCGGCATGAACCCAAAGTTGAAGCATCTCCAAAGCTCAAGTGGACCAAACCACGGGAAACAATGGGTACTCCCACTATTGAGAACTTCTTGGGATCCACGGATGTTTTGTATCCAACTTATATTTCGTTTTCCCTTGGTGTCTGTGTGACCTTATGAGCAGGTTAGGATGACAAATAAACATCACTCTGGGTGGGTCCTAAGAAGGTTTCAAACTAGGACGTGCATTATACCCCCACTGTTTCCTGTGGTATGGTCCACTTGAGCTTTGGATGTGTTTCAATTTTGGGCCATAAAATGAGCTGGTAAAAAGGACAGCCTGGATATGACACATACATCACAATGGGCCCTGCACAGTTTACTCCAAGCCTCCCCATTTGATAGCCACAAATTGAAATCTGACTGCTCCATCCATGATGCACCCCACTATTTTGATGGTGTGGATGGCCGTACATGAGCTCCACATGTGAGTCTATATCAATTGTATGGCCTCAACCTTTAGTACGAGGAAATGAATTTATGTAAATGCCATTTAGTTTCGTTTAAAACACATCCGTTCCCCTTTATTAATGCTATCGTTTTAGCAATCCGAAAAGCTAATTGCCTAAAAGATTATATGGTAGAGATGTGTGTATATGTGATTGGACGGTAGGATCTTTTGATTGGGTGGGGATTATTTTTTGCACGTTCAGCATCCGTGGTTGGCCCATCAAAAATCAATGGAATATAGCAACTGTCCCCCACCGGTACAAATTCAGGGCTGAGGGTGGTTGGAAGATGTCTAATGTTTGAGCCAGATCATATGGTCGGGACTGGTCTTTGTCTAGCATGATTAAAAAAATGGTGGCAACTCTTCAACCGTACACATGGCATTGTTTCTACAGCAATCTAAACCGGCCAAATTGCTGACCTGACTGTGTATGGATCATAAGTAAAAAAATAATACGAACCACTTATTTTTCCCTTTGAATTTGGACCACTGACAATTGCCTTATCAGTGTCGTTTGTATGGTCTGGATAGCTGTACATCTGTGCCACATGTGAGGGTATCGGGATGTGGGGCCCACTGTAATTCAACCACACTCATTTGGTTAGCCGGCCGGCCCCCCACCCCAGGGACTGTTAGGATCACCAGCCATCATGGAACCAGGACAGTTTGGATCATCATCCCAAACGTACATTGTGTAAACGGGCTTGTCCCGGAGCATGGATTGATGATTCCTCCGGGTAAAATGCTACTCGTCTGAGTCAACTCGGACTCAGTCGAGCCATGTAGAAACCATTCACCACTGTAACGTGTTGACGAATAACGAACACCATCCAAATAAAATATTTCGAATATTAATAATTAAAAATAAATGATTAGGAGTAGAGCTGAGCACGAGCCCGAGCCCGAGCCCGAGCCCGAGCCCGCCGAGCCAAGCCAGCTCGGTTAGCTTGATCCGAAGGCCAAATTCAAAACAAGCCGAGCCATTTTTCCAAGCTCTAAATGATTTTCAAGCCAAGCCATTTTTCCAAGCTCTAAATGATTTTCAAGCCAAGCTGGAGCTAACCCAAGCTCGATTAGGCTCGATTCGGCTGACTCACTTGTAAAAAAACTAAAAAAATATAGTTTTTAGCCCTGCATTGGAAGTGAACAGAAAAATGAGAGATGAAACTCTCTATAAAAGTAAGTGAGGGTGTCAATGGGCTTTGGGCTGCCTTTGGGACCAATTTTAAACAGCTTTAAGCCCAACTTTTAGGCTGGGCCTACCAGGCTCGAATTGGGCTCAAACTAGCTCGAAAGCAGCTAGCTCGAACATTTCAGTCCAGCTCGAAGGCCGAGCCGAACACGAGCTAGGGTGGCCATTGAGCAAGCCTAGCTTGAACAGGGCTTGGCTCAGCTCGGCTTGTGCTCACCTCTAACTAGGAATATGTAATATCCAAACACTTGATATATTTTCCTTGAACCATATTGCAGAAATCTTTTTCTTTTCTACAAGTACAAACCCCTCCAAGAAGAAAAGGAAAAACAAGATCAAATCCATTCCTCCCCGGAAGAAAAACCCCATTAAAAAAAAAATACAAACAAAGACGACACCCGCTTTCTTTCTCATCTCACTCCCGAAGCTAGTGGTGTTTTTCCTTGCTTGCAGCTCTCAACTGAGAAGATGAACCAAAGCTGAAGTTAGCAAACTAAAAAAGGATAAGACCCTCAAAAGATATTATGTGCTTGTTTGGATATAGAGAGAATCTAAAACATTGACATGGAAACCCCATGGAAGGAATCAAATGGTGCTTCTGTTGTTTGGTGTTAAAAGGTCAATGTTCTAATGGGAAGAGCTTAGAGCAGTCTCTCGTAGCCTTGGTCATCGATATTTAACATGTTTTTCTATGACAAATTGGTGTCCGCGTTTTTTTTTTTTTTTTTGGAAATGAAAACAGATTTCCATACTGGAACTTTTTTTTCCGCAAACAGTAGAAAAGTTAGATTCCATGGAAATCGAATTCATTTTCAGAATATCAGTGTGTATATACTTGATCAATCACCCAGCACTGATTCACAAAAAGGATCTTGAATGTGTTCGGCCATTTGTAGATCATCTGGCCAAAAATTCAGGCTGGTTGACCCATAAGCAGGCCATGCATCAAAACAGAGAATCGATGGTCTAAAAGAATTTGCAAGTCTTTTTTTTCTGGACCCGTCCACTGTTTTCTTTGATGTGTGAGTGTGCATGCATGACAGCTGACTAATCTGAGTTTTGATCCAGTTGAAATACACACTTCTCACCTGGCTCAAGGTTCGGATCGCATGCACAAATGCCAGGTTGGCAGTTATAGCTGCATAGCTGCATTTGGAGCTAGAAAGCTCCATTATTTTCTAAATACATTTGAGATGCCACATGCAACATGTACCATACCATTGCTTATCCATACGCTAACAACAAGCAGCTATTTTTATGTCACAGAAAATTGAGAAATTAAGTGAAAAGATACGTGATTAACTCACAGCACAGTGCTGAAACTTCAGAGCTCTTCAACACGCGCAATCTCTTCACCGTAGATACAAACATGCTGGAAAATGTAAGAAGAAACATTAGAACCTGAGATTTTGACCGATCATGTAATTTCCACATTTCAATTACTACAATATTTAGTAATGGTCGTATGCGTTTTTATATCACAAAACCTAACTAATAATCAACATTGATTGATCATGTACAGGACCATATGCCATTATTCAGTGCATAGCCTACCACTCATTTTGCATCAAGATCTTTGATAGAATACAGTCTCGAAATCCTATCCCATGTGATCCTAATCTGAAGGATTCTTCTCTGTTACTTGAAACTTGAAATAGAATAGTATATGGCTGATAGACAATACACTGAAAACTTGGTGTAGTCTATATAGAGAAGATCGTTTCTCACGTTTGTTTGGTAGCTAATGCAAGTTTAAAGGAAGCAAACAAAAGTTCAGGATGGCTGCCTGCCAGGATGGTGTTTGCAAATGGTTATACAAACAAAAGAAAACAAAAGAGATCAGTGCTAAGAAGATTCTGCACACGTGAAACAGAACGGATTCCATGTTTTATCATATTCCAGAACATGGGTAAAAGGGTCACCTAGATGAACAAGTAGAGAGTCCAATCAGTAGATATGGACTGTCCATCATCTCCAGCTCAAACTTCATGAGGCACCATGTGAAAATCACACTGATTGGGAAACAAAAAATCTAACAATCTAATACATGGCCTGTAAAATGGGTGGTCCAGATCATCTATGGAAAAATAGATCCAGTCAATGATTTGAACCACCCAATTGGTATACGCCATCATGGAATGCTCGTAGCTCCACACAATTGCTTTTTTTAGATGATCCTGTCTGGTCCATGGGTTGGAAAACATTTGGCTATAAGAGTTGGATGGATAGGATCATAAAATTGGTGCAGGTGGACCCAATGGCCGCCTAGATTGATGGACTTAACTACTGTCCATGCGTTCCCATACAATTAGGAGCAATATAACTAATAGTGTAATGACAGTACTAGATCAGTTGATTCAGTTCTCATGTGTGTGATGCGTGGGAGCTGATAATGAGTGATTGAAACCATGGATTAACAAGAAAAGATGCTTACTCCCATGGAACGTCCCCAACCAACATTCTGTCTCCTTCATTATCTTCATAAACCAGAGTATATTCCCCACTTCCATCTAGCAAACCTGTAATTGCCTGATTTTCCTCCGCTTTGTTCTGATTTCCACCGGCAAGAGAATCTCTTTGAGCTGAACCAAAATTAAGAACAGATGAAATTAAGAAAACCCACCTCAGGTGTTTCTATGCTAAATATGGGAAGAGAATATTCATGCACACAATCTACTACGATCTCCTGGCATACAAATCAGGCCATTTCATTCCTAAGATGGGTCAGCAAACAAACAAATGGATGGCTAGCCATCCCTTGTTTGTTTTGTACATTGTGGCCCACCAGAAGAGTGAAACGGACTATTTCTTTTAGCAAGATCTAGTCAGTGTGGCCCACCTAATGGACAGCTTACTCACATACCTCTACCCTATTGGCTCATGTGCTTGCATTTAGATGGGTAGGGCAAATAATCCCACAGACCTCAGTTAAATGAAGAAGACCCATTGCTGCTTCATGCGAAGAAAACTAAAAAAGATCCACCCCTAAAATGAAAAATTAAATCTGAAGTTGCAAATGAGGCATATTGGACATATCAGCAATCCAATCATCAATCTGGACTGTCCATCTGAAGGGTCCCACCATGATTGCCCATAAAACACTCTAATCAGACAATCCTGATCATCCCACAGACCTCAGTTAAATGAAGAAGACCCACTGCTGCTTCATGTGAAGAAAACTAAAAAAGATCCACCCCTACAATGAAAAATTAAATCTGAAGTTGCAAATGAGGAGAATTGGACACATCGGCAATCCAATCATCAATCTGGACTGTCCATCTGAAGGGCCCCACAATGATCGCCCACAAAACACTCTAATCAGACAATCCTGATCATCGGATTGGTTACAAATGGACGGTGACAACAAAAGGGCTTTTCTATCTTAAACCACCGATCGTCCAACTGGTGTAATGATCCGGACCAGTGACCGGACCATCAATGCATTGACAGGAGTTGCATGAATCACACTCCCAGTATATTTATGCATGCATGCATGTACTATTATTACATGTACAAAATAAATAAATGTAATAACCTGCAAGAAGGCCTCTGAAGAGATCATCTACTGCAGAAGAGAGTTTCTCATAGCTGTCATAGGCTTTGAGATCGACCTTTCTTCCAATCGGGACACCATCCATGTTTATCTTCACAAATAAACCTTTCTTGCAACTTTCAGGGTTTTCACCTATTTGCGGAACTTCATTCTGCTGTGCAGGTTTTGAAGAGCTGCTCCCAAGATTCTTCCGAAAGGAGCGGATCGGAGGCCACCCAACGACAGGAGCAGATGCAGTTCTTTTTTTTTTTTTCAGAGCCACCAAAGAGAAAACCCAAGTCACCAAAATAGCTAATGGATTCCATAACTAGAGCAATATAGAGACATGCCTAGCAAAAAGAAACGAAAAGAAAGAAAAGACCCAACACACCAAAACAGATTCCAGCTTCCTCGTGAAATAACGAAAGTCACCAACAACAGGAGCAGATGCAGTTCTTTTTCTTTCTTTTTTTAATTTATTCAGCCACCAAAGAGAAAACCCAAGTCACCAAAATAGAATAGATTCCATAACTAGAGCAATATAGAGACATGCGTTGCAAACAAACAAATAAATAAATAAAAATCAGACCCAAAACACCAAAAAAGATTTCCAGCTTACTCATGAAATAAACAATTAGACTATTTTTAGAATAAAGAAAATACGGTTACCATTAAAAAGAACATAAACAAACATTAAACAGAAATAGATGCAATTCCAAAACTGGAAAAAAAATCATATGCAAAGCATTAAAACCATTAACGTCCATAAACACTAAAATAAAGAAGAAATAAAGATAAATAATTATCCAATTTAAAATTATACCACAGAAAAAATGTTTTCACAAAATAAAAAACAAAACTGCTTTTTCACCAATAAATATCACATTCTACAACAAGAATGATTGCTCCAACCAAGAAGAAAATAAATAAATAAAGTACTAAAAATACATATAACAGCAGGACTAATATCATCTGTTAAAAAAATAAAAAAATAAAATGAAGGGGCCCTCTCTGAAAGATGGTACCTTGTCTGGGTGCTTCTGGGACCAGCTGTATTTGCAGGTGCAGGTGCAGGAGAAACAGCTTTCCTTTCATGGCTCTGCACCTCTCCCTTTGTTCCATTTGCCTGCGACGGTTCCTTTACCAAAACACGCAAACTTGGGGTTGATTGAAACTGCAAAAATGCTGGTTTCCTCTGCTGAGACTGTTGAAAAGCTGAGGGAGATGGTGAAGAAGACCAATGAGAAGGAAACAAAACACCAGCTTTCTGTGAAGAAATCTTCTGGTTTTGATTTCCATTGCTATTAACAGCTCCAGTTTCTGTATCTACAAAACCTCTCTTCGCACCAGCAGAAGGATTACTAGTTTTGGGTGGCCCAGATAGAGATCCAAGGAAGAGAAGATATTCATCTCTTTCTCTGCTGCAGCAGCTGCTGCTACCGCTGGTATTATCTTTGAGTAGCCAATCTCCAGGAGGTGCAAGCCTCAGCTCTAGCTTTCTATCCTCTGCGACTCCAAAACCTCCTCCATCTTCCACCAACCAATCTCTTTCATTGGATATTAGACCAAGCAGCTGCTGGCTGTGTTCTTTTCTCGAGTTTTTCTCCATTTTTTTTTTATCAGTAAGGGGGAGATATGAAAGAAACCCAGATTAAAAGAAGAAGAAAAGAAAACCACCTTTTACTTAAGTTACCCAAAAAGCAAAAACCTTTGCAATTCAAAGTTTAAGATAACTAGGAAATGGCAAAAAACCAAGTCGGAAAACACCATGAAATCACCTGAGTTTCACGAAAATCTCAGGCGAGAGGCTACAAGCATATCAAAACAGAGCACAAGATGAAGGGGCGGAAAACTCTAAAACAGAGCACAAGATAAAGAGAGAACAAAAAACACTTTAAGTTCCCATAGAAAACCACTCAATCTCCAAAACCCATCCAAAAACACATGTTCAAACCCAACAACAAACAGACCCCACCAAAGCTCAGAAAATCCAACAGCAACCTTCTGAAACCAACAAAATCCCCACTCCCAAATCCAAAAACCAAAACCCAGATAACCAGAAAGAAAGAAAAAAAAAAAAAACACCACTTCTTTAACAGCCCCAAACTCACAGAGCGAGACAAAAACCCATGAAAAGCAACGCTGAGAGAAGTGCAAGCGTAATATATAAAAGACCAAAGACCCACCCAAACCTTGAGAAATCCTCACTCCCAAATCCCAAAACCCAGATGGAAAACACTATCATTAACGTCCCCAAACAGCCAGATATTCCGAAATCTGTAAAAGAGAGACAGAAAAGCAATGGCCGGGTTTTCCCTATCCCGTGGGTTCTGTATGTTTTGTTCTTCTCTCACCCTTTTTATTTCTTTTGAGAAATAGTGAGAGATTCCTTCGCTCAAAACCAAACCAGAAATGGAATTAGAGCATCGCTCACGCAAGTATGACAGCATATATCGTTCAGAAGCGTGCCCTCACGACAAACACCTCACCTGCACTTCCTCCAAAGAAAAACCTCTCCCCTGTACTGACATCTTACACCAGAGATTTGATAGATTAACCCACCCTGATTGATTTTATTCACCATATTTGTTAGTTCTGGCGGTCCAGCAGTATCAAAAACCTATAACCCAATTGACATATACTTGCATTTTTTATTTCTTTTGGGTGGAATTCATGCAACCCTTTTCTTCTAACTTTGGCATTGTAATAATACAACTTCGTACAAGTGTATCACCAAAAGTAGAGAGTGAGTACATGGGGTCGTGTCCACAGGATCAATCTCAGTCATCCAAATCTTGGGGCCCACTTTATATGGGGCATCCAATATCAGGTTGATGGAGGAATTCAACTTCTATTTAGTTGCCCTTTTTTTGGTAGAATTTGGACCGTTGATTATTTTTCACATTAAACGTGCATTTGGAGGCAACCGATCGATGAACCGAGACCATTCGTTCAGTGTGGATTTGGGATTTTGACACGTCGTTGGCAAAATGATTTGGACGGTTCGAATTAACGGTGCTTGTGTGCATGTGTACGGTACTTGTATAGTCACACTCTTCCGGTGTTATCAGAAGAGGATTTAATCAATTGGGACAATGGCATGGCCGGCGCGGATTGGGTACTACTCCCACACCAGGACTAGCTCGAGACGGACGGTGGTGTCATGGGTTCTGTGGGGCCCACCATGATGTGAATGTTTTATCCATGCCGTCCATCCGTTTGGAAAGATCATTTCATGGCATGAGCTCGAGGCAGATCGAAGGCTTAAGTGGACCATACCATAGGAAACAGTGGGGATTAAACTCTTACCGTTGAAACCCTTTTGGTGGCCCCCCCCGTGAATTTTATTTTACATCGACCGTGTTCGTAATGCCGCATCGACCTGTACGAAGGGAAAACATAAATATCAGCTTGATCCAAAACTTCGGTGGCACCTAATAATTTTTCAACTGTTAACTTTCAATCCCCACTGCTCTCTATGGGGGTGATCCACTTGGACCTTCGATCTGCCTCACTTTTCGGGAATTATCTTTAAAAAAATGGATGAATGGCGTGGATAAAACACATACATTATAGTGCGACCCACAACCCCCTGACATGACCGACCATCTCTGGCTGAGTCTTGTCAGGGGTAGTACCCAATCCGCGCCAACGGCACAAGGGACCGTCACCAGGAATTTTCCTGTAACAGGAAGTGGCCCAAACTCTGTGGAACCCACCGGATGGACGGCGGGCTCATGGATATTCCTCGAGACCTGCGCTGCAGGCAATCTGCGTCCATTGCATAAGATATAGCGCTCTGGGCACATATACCCGCGGAGATCAAGACCATTCCTTTAGCAGTCCACGTGGTGGATGATCCATGCTGAAATTGTACGGACTAGAAAATCACGCCACTTAAAAAGGAACTTTGCCCGTTGAAATTTAAAGAGCGGCTGTTTATAGTTCTAACCGTCCATTTATAGCACCTGGGACCATAGGGTTGTCGGTTTTTTTTTTTTGTTCTTCTTTTCACAATGGGCCATTTTCGCTCAGTTGGGTTTTTAATTGTGACTATTGGGCCCACTGTAACCTAATCCAGACCATTAATTTGTTGTGTGCCAAAATAGAATTCCATTTTTCAAAACTTCTCCCAGATAGGATAAGTGGATCCCTGACCCTGGGGCCCACCTTGTTTTATGTGCCTTACATCCATACCGTCCTTCCGTTTTGACAGCTCATTTTAGGGTATGATCCCAAAAATGAAGCAGATCCAAATCTTAGGTGGACCACACTAAGGAAACAGTGGTGATTGATGGGCCCCACAGTCAAGGACCGCGCCCACAACAACGCAGGCCACGTATTTTGCACCATTTTGGTGGGTATTGTTGCTTCTACGGAATGAGTAAGTGATCAGGTACAGAGGCTGTATCACTACTTCTATTATAGCCATTCTTTTACCGCTAACTTGTAGCATTTGTAGAATATCCAATCCGTGCAAAAGGTTGGATACACCATTTTAACCGCCTGAAATTAAAATCATTCCTATATACTTATTAACTGAGCCAAATCAGTACATTGAATCATATCATCGTCTGTCTATTGATTTTGACGTTGTTCCCTTCCAGATAAACAGATCCGCTTGATTTTCATATATGTTAATTACCATGGTGTATCTCACCTTTTCCATGGATTCGATATTCTACACATATGACATGTTACTAAAAACGTATAGCTGTAAAAATGCTCCTGATACAGATGCAGTATTTGATCATTTCTTATACTACTATACCTCCCCAACAATCAAACCAACACTTTCTGGGTACGAATGTCGATTTTTTGGGGTTGAAATATCATTTTCCTAATTGCCTAAGATAAATGATCAGATACAGCGCTGTATCAAAAGTTATGATACAGCCATCTTTTGGTCTCTAACATTTCACATTTATAGAATATCCATTCTTTGAAATGATGGGACACAGTAAGATAGTAACCTTTTATGAAAATCAGTCTGGTTTGATCAATGAGAAGGACACAACTTCAAAATATATGCTCTGCAGATGGTATGATTCAATGTTCTGGTGTGGCCCATTAAATAAATTCATCGTTATTATTTTCATATTTTGTAATAAATATGGTGATCCCAACCTTTTCCACTGATTGGATATTCTAAAAGTCCGATATGTTGCTGGAAAATAACGGTTGCATAAGATAATTTATGGTACAGCCGCTGTATATGATAATTTTATTTTTATATTACAAAATAGCCGTTTGCTTTTAAACCCTTGAGAGACAATGAGGGGACAGGGGATCTAGAGAGAGAAAGAAAGGAGACAGACGGGCCTAGAGAGAGAGAAAGATGAACAACGCGGCAAAAAGTGCTTAAACCTTAATCTGGTACATGTTGGTCTATGAAAATCCATACTAAGGCCTAGCCATTCTCCACATTAAGCATGCATTTTCTTCGATCCAAACCGTCTAACTAATGGGTCCCATTGTAGAAATGAAATACACGAATTATTTGAAATTTTTTCCGAAATTAAAATTCATGTATAAATTCTTATAATCATAAGGTTAACACTATACGAAAAAACATAAGCTTTGGGATGTGTTCCATCTGCAATGGCGCCATGAATCAAACGATTTGGATTGACTTGCACTTATGCTAAAAAGGAAAGTGCATGAGTATGGACGGTCATGGTCTGATGAATTTTGTACAGCGTCCCTGGTGCTAGAAGAGGGAAAGAAAGAAAATAGACTGAGGAGAAGATTTGCATGATCTATATGCGCAGGAGTTGTGGCATTTGTACAATTTAAAACATGAAGAGCCCATCATCTCTCTCTCCCTCCCTCCCTGGCAGTGCCGTAGGACGTTGGTTTTACGATTCCTCGGCAAAAGATCGACAGAGGGTACAGGGAAGAAGACGCAACGCTTCTCCACGCGCTCCCATACACGTCGCACACATACCAAATTAGTACGCATGCCAGATATGTTCTCCGTGCACATGTGGTCTCTCCGTGAGCCAACAGTGTATTGAACGGCTGGCGAATTTTGTTATATTTCCATAGTTTCTTAACACGGGTCCCTCACCACGTGGGTGGAACTACTTATTACGTGCGTTAGAAGTGTGGTACGACCGTATGCGCGTGTGCATGTGTCCACTCTCAACGTCAGTTCATTTGTCAATGAGCGAAAATAGTGCAAGATTAGAGCAGTACATCAAATTTGGCACACGCTATTTAGATGCCAAATTTATTAGTCAAGTTACAATTTGAAGCACCTCATGGACCCCTTGTTAGAGGCAATAGTAGCTTTTTTTAAATATAAATAGTTTTGTTTATTATTATTAAGATGTGTATCCTTAGCGATCTCTATTAGTCTTCCATATCTTTTATGTATTTATGTTGTTCTCCCTAAAATGAGTAAGTTATAGCTTGCATTTAACATGGTATCAAGAGCTGCATGGGTATTAAAATTTTGATATCCTCTCTCTACCTTCATCCACTGCATAGCATCCATCACAACCATTGGTATGATCTAGGTTGTCCACATTGTTGTTGTTGGCATCGTTCATCCGAATTTATTGCAGCTATATCCGTAGCCCACACCTTAGTTAATTGTTGCTACATACCACCTTTCTAATTACCTTGCGCTCGACATCTCCTACATATACTCATTATAGCTCAAAATTAGACACACCTATAAGCATATCTAAACAAAGAATTAACTTAATGGCTTCTTGTTGGAGTAATTGACTTGTCTCTCTCACACACTTTAATGTAATTCCAAACCCACAACAAATTCAGATAAACCTTAAGTATTAGAAATTGAAATCTAGTATCATTGTTAATCCATGCGCTTTGTAGAAGCACGTTCAACAAAGATAAAACAATCAAAATAACTAGAATAATTAAAACAACCAAGCAAGCAAATATAGAATACATCAATTTTAATGTAGAAAACTCTTGTAGGAAAAAAATTCGACATAAAGTGATAAAGATCTCCATTATAATCAAAACATTAGAGTTACACCACAGTTACACCACTTACCTTCTTCGATTACAAAAGCACATAATCTTCTCTTGCGATGCACAACCCTAGGAAAAATCCTAGCCCTTGAAAAAAATCTATTCCCAAGCCTGTACAAGTGTAAAAAACCCTTTACCCTTATAAAACGTTTACCTTTAGAGAGAAATTACTCGTATCTCCAAGCCTTAATCATAATTAGGCTTAAATACCCCAACTTACACTAATTCGCATTTGTTGTCAGTCGGATCAGCATTCCATCGGTCCGACAGACACTACGCTATCAGTCAGACTGAGTCCCTGTTAGTAAGACCGACAACGTCCTGCTCTACTCCATCCAAAAAAATCCTCACTACAGTCTCGGTCGAACCAACACCCTATCGGTCAAACTAACAGTATCTTGTTTCGACTTCTATAACCTACAGAATCCAATGCATATGTATAACACTTCTTCATTACCAGCTTCATGACTAGTCAATGTTTCCGTTTGTAGCTTCATCAACTAGCTTTGTCTTTACAATTGTTGACACGATCCATCATCCCCATCTTCAATGACTTAAACCATCATCGCTAGCCAAATTTACACTTGGATCCTAAATTCGTTGCTAACCATCCACCTGCCGCCGTTGGACGCTATCCCATCTCATCATACGCTACCACACCAAACCCACTTCATAACACTCTGAATCTACATAAGGTCTGCTTACTAACCTTGTAATTAACTTTGATTATAATCATCTCTTATCAGATCTACAACTTATATTAATCAACATTTGTGTATCCAACATCAGATTTTTTAGATTTTAACATGTCATCTTCTTCTTTCAGCCACTATCCACACCAACCCAACAATTGTTTGCCACTATTACTACCGCTAAATCTTGTTCTCAGCCTTACCAATTAGAGTTGATAGGCTAATCTTCTTTCGGTAGGGATCCCACCCCAGCCTTGTTTGCTTCTACAGATCCTTTGTTATTGGCAATGTTGCTATTGTTGGGTTTGTAATCATGCTTCAATTTAAGCTCCTTTTGAGGTGATCCTGGTTCTACTTTGGGTCCTAACTTTACGCTTGATTTATGACCATGCATTTTTTCAATTCGTACTTTTCTCATGAAAGTCTTAGTTTTCAACCCTTTTGAGGCCATTAATCTTTCAAAGAAACTTGTAATTGATGACTTCAATGATGCTGATTAGCTCTTGTTGTTTTTGAACAAGCAGTGGCATATAAAGATTATCCTCATCCACGGTATCTTTAAGTGAAATCTCCATTAACCAAGGACATCATCCAAGACTTAGATCTATTGCATCAACAATCCTTGTCTAATGAATTTGGTCATGTCATAGTCTTATGCATCTCCTACACCTTTGTCAATGGTCTTCACCATATTAGGCCTTTTTTACAAGACATGTTTCATTTGCACTTGGCATTTAAACCAAATTTATCTTTATGCCCAACATGTGGATTAGACCCCGTTACCTTGCTCGACCTTATAGATGTTCAGTCCTTTGGATTAAAATGTAGCGGATGCATATATTTTTTTAATATCTTTAAAGGATTCAAATATCTAATAAATAATATGAAAATAATATCATTAGATTGCTAAATAAGGAACAACAACATGAATGATTTATATCATATTCAGATGTGTTAAATTGTGTAAACGAACTTTACAATAAAGATTTGCTGATGCAAATCTCCTAACTAAAGGAGTCTCTCCCCAATCTATCCAAGATGAAAGGATCACTCGAGAGAAAAATGTATAAGCTCAAGTAAGGGCCAAAGAAACACTAACCATCTATATAGACAAAGTACACAAGAAAGGAAAGATACATGCTAAGGAGATGATGGAAGGGGAGATAGTTCTCACACATTCTCTCTTTTTTATATTTTCAAAAGGGTTAGAGGTCTAAGAGAAATAAGGACGCCCAAGCTCTCTCTTATGCAAAATTCCCTCAACAATAGGATCTTTAAATATATGAGAGCTTGAAGTTTCAAGGATATACTTAGAATGATGCTCTGTTACCCTATAGGCTTTAATATACCTTACTATTACAGAAGCCCGTTAATTAACTTTTTACATGCACATACCTTTGATCTAATCCCTTCGTGTCAGGGTCATCCACTATGATTTAGATCCCATGATTATTATAGAGCGAACCATCATATATGTGTCATCAAATCATCAAGTGCGATCAAAATAGTTTTTATGGTTAAAATAAAATTTTAACAATTGAAAATCATTTTAAAGTATATTAAAACTATTTAAATGTTAGGCCAACAGAAAAATCACTTAATGAATTCCTAATATAGTTAGATCTTTGTCTTAAATAAGTCTTATGGTAAGCTGAATGAATTCCTTATTCACCCATATAAGAATCAATGCACCTTTATAGACGTACCTAGCATTACTCACTTCCACTAACCTCTAGAAAATCTTGTAAACTAAACTAAAGCCGTTTAGTCAAGATCCAAGAATCTCACATATCCTCAGATTTCAAGATCGATTAACTGATGTGTATCATCAAATCTTTAATCATATGACTATAGTTTAGGTTAATAGGCCCCAAAACTATTGACTTAAACTTTAATCTTCTAATACAAGTGTCCAAAAGTCTATACCGAGATCACATATTCATGACACACTCACTCTTGTGTAGGGTAAGGGCTAAAGGCACAACAGGCACCATGTTTATTCCCAATGGTAGAGACATTCTATTCTAATCCAAGTTAGTCTCCTCACGCAAGATAATTCTACATTTCAAACAATAATATCCATAGATGTTTTTTTATATATCTATGCCAATCATGGCTCATCATGTACTAAGATTCATTGAATAAAATTCTCCTCGATCAATGACCATCATGCTTAATTTTAAATTCTCAAGAATCAGAAAATATACTACATACTCCTCACACAATTCATAAAAAATAATATTATACTTATCTAAGACATGACATAACATATGTTTAAAAGGATCCTTGGTCATCAAGACCAATAACTGAAATTGACATTATCACAACTACATGGCCAGTGGATTAGGCACAAATTGATCCACAGTAATAACTCTAACAATAAAATCATACTTTTTTTTTATTGTCGAAACATCTAGAGCTATCGAAAGAGTGTAATTGTTGAACTCCCACCCATAAAAAGTGAATATCTATCAAAAGAGCAATTATTGAAATTTCAAGCACCAAAAGTACCACCAGATTAAGCCAATCAAAAGCTAAGTTGGCCACACTCTCTCAAACGAGTGGTACCTGTTGGAGCTCAAATTTGCACCCATGATAAAACATGTAGCGATCCATCTACGACAATTCAGATTAATTCCAGGCCAGAAAAATATACGAAAAACATGATCGAATGCCAGCGCAGCCCTAACCCTAGGCGACATGCGCAATCGTAATCAAAACCTACAAATGATATTTCGAATTAGAACTGGACATGCGTATTGCCGCCAAATGATCCATAATACTTTAAAAATCTTAACACTCGAATTTGAATGTCATGCGATAAATATTTTTATCTGCGTACCCCAAAATGTGTTACACCCCTGTTTTGAGCTAACTGAAAAGGTCCGGAGCCTACAACTACTATTTCGGAATGGAACTGGACATGTGTATTCCCGTTAAATGATCCGAAAGGCTAAAAAAAACCCAAACTACCAAGTTTGAAAGTCGGGTGATGTATATTTTTATGCGTGTGCTTCAGGAACGAAGTTCCTATACAAAGAGCCGACCCGAATGGTCCAAATTAGGAAACAACTACCAAAATTTGCAGCAGTTAATCATCTGTACCCCATCTCATTCATTCAATAGCCCAATGGGAGGCTTAAAGTGCTTTAGCGTCAGTGACTTTAGCCTTCGAAAAGGTACCTATCCTTTGGAGCGGACAGTCGGTACTTGAAATTTGAAAAATATTCTTAGTTTGGAACATGTAGAGGCTACATGCGGAGAGCACATGTAAAGGCTACATGCTGAGAGTACATGCAGATGCTACATTTGGAGAGCACATGCGGAGGCTATATGCGGAGAGCACATGTGGAAGCTTTGAAACCACATGCGTCAGCCACATGTGCCTAGGATATTTTTTCTCGAAAAATCTCCCGAAAAACTTTTAGAAAACTTCAAGTTTGGAGACATGTGCCTGGCCTGGAAATACATGCGCCAACAACAGTCGCCAGCCACAATCACCCGAAAATCCTCCTGAAAACACATGCGCTCACCATATCCGGTTGCCCAAACCCGAACCCGATTAATCTACTATAAATGTCATGTTAACCTGATGACCAAGAGAGACATCATCCACAGACGACATCAAAGCGATGCAAGAGGTAACATGCGCCCGGTCTGTTTTCCCTCGCCGGATCCCCTCGTCGAAAATGGATTTCCTCGTTGGAAATCCTCGCCGAAAAAGGATTTTCTTACTGGAGTCTGTTTGCAGAGGGATATACGCCCACTCCCTCACAACCTAAAAAAAAAAAATTGCTAAGTCCTGGAGGGACATGCGCCCACCATGAGGAGTCAGGCGCGCGCATGTGCTATAGCACATGCGCCCAGAAGGGAGGTCTCTCTCTCTCTCCTCTCTCTCTCTCTCTCCACTTTGGAGACATGTGCCCTGGGGGGACACATGCGCCCAACCCTAGAGCACATGCGCCCACACTACCCCTACATGCACCCGGACGGTCATGTCATGCTCGGAAACTCTGTGGTGTGGCCGGCCTTCAATGTGGCCCTCTTCTCCGTCGTAGTATGTCTCCTAAACACACATCGTCGATCTCTGTCCATCCATCGGACCGGATCTTCCAACGGTCAACGTTAAACTGGCCAAAATCAGTGATTTAATAAAAAAACCAACACTTGGTAAAATTTGCAAGTCTGAAAACCCCCATAAAAGAGCGCAAATCGACTAAAATCAAGTAAAACTAAGAAGAATTTGATCGACGCCAAGAGAGGGACTTAGTTTCTCCATGATCTGAAACACCGTAATAATGCACTGTATCGATGTTAGTTGCCATATAATCACCGAATACTCTAATTAAGCGGTAAACGTACCCAGTACTTAGTCATTTTTAGCCATGGGAAGTGCCTTGTTAGCTCGAAGATCGACTGACACCAAGTAGAATTAAGTGCGATCTCGCTAACGCCAAAGTGGGTCTAACATCATTACAACTCTAGTGAACATAATCTAGCACCGTTCAGAGATAATCTTCATCAGTATTTGCCAAATATGCTAATTAAGCGATAAAAATGCCCAATACTTAGTCATTTTTAGCCCTGAAAAGTGTCATGTTGGCTCGAAGATTGATTGACGCCAAGTGAAAATAAGCGCAATCTCACCGACACCAAGTTAAATTTAACATCTACTTATCATAAGGCAACTAAATCAAGCACTTGTGGGACACCAATCCCCATCGTCTATCAATTATCGGCATAAACAGGTATATATCAGCCTCAATACTTAGCCATTCTTAAACTCCGAGATACATAATTTAGCTCATCAAGCTTGAACTCTCAAAGAAATATAGGTCGACGTAGCCTATCCGAGTGATCCAATCTCTCAAAGCATCGATTATTAATAATAATGTGGTTAAATTAAGAATATAAATAAATCAAATTAACTAAACTCAACACATAATTTACTCGATGCATTAAACATCAAGTATAAGTGCAATCCTCTTTGGAGCATGCAATGTAACATATTTACTTTGTGTTCCTCATATTCATTATATGAATTATATTCATTTCAGATCGAGGTATGAAACTAAATCAAATGGATTATGGTTATCATCGAAAATCATAACCAAAGAGTTCCAAAACATCTGAAATACTTCATTATGAACTACTATTGTTGAAACCAATTGATGTACTACCATTAAAAGTGGGGTCCGTCAATTGAGTAGCTTAGGTAGTTGTGGTGTGTCTTCCTGTAGTCACTCGTCCACAGCGACGGTCACTGGCACTATGTTGTACCACCCAACAGCCGTAATGTGTCTTCCCGGGGTCACCCGTCCGCAGCGACGACCATTGGCACTTGTTGTACCATTTGGACAACCATGATATATCTTTCTATGGTCACCCATCTGCAACGACAGTTAATGGCACTATGTTGTATCATATGACAACCGTAATATGCCTTTCGGTGGTCACCCATTCGCAACGACAGTTATTGGCACTGTGTTAAGCATGACAACCATGGCGTGTCTTCCGATGGTCACCCGTTTGAAGCGACGATCACTGGCACTGTGTTGCACTACATGAGAATTGTGGCATGTCTTTCTATGGTCACCCATCCTCAGTGACGGTCACTAGCATTATAACACATGACTCGGTTAAAATCGTAGCTGTTTTTCAACTAGGAACGCCCGAAAGAATATGGGATAGGCATTTAACTTGTCTAAATGATGGTTTAGTCCATAAGAAATCCAAAATTTGGTCTTTACGACCGTAAAATCAAAGACTACAGTCCCTGATGACTTAATTACTTGCTCGATCTATCCGGGCCACTTCCCGAACATTCCATCTATTGTATAATTATCATTCATAGTAAAAAAAATTGTCATTTTGTGCTATGATTTTCTACCGTAAGGGTTTCCATGTAAAAATCTATATGTTGTTTATGGTGTGTTTTACTCATATTTATGCTCTTTTAATGTTTTATTTAATTTATCTATAATGCATGCATACATTTATTTTTGCCTTTTAATCAAGGGTAATCGACCATTAATGTAATTAAGGGCTCGTTACTAGAATTACAGCCTGAAATGTAAAAGATCAAGGAATCTATAAAACAAAATTTACCTTGCGATGCTTTCCCGTGTGTACTTTGTGAATGCCTATGATTGTTTATGAATGTTTCTATTACTCAGACCCCCCCCCCCCCCCCCCCCCCGCTGAATAACGAAACACAAAAAAAACTGTTAGGCACAAGGGTCCATAAATGAGTTTGAGCCAACTTGAATGACCCGCTAGTGATTAGATGACCCACTCAAATTAGAAGTCCACGACATAGTGAAACATTGCACAAACAGTAATTTTAAACAACTTAGAAAAGCAATCACTCTACAAAATGTTAGGCACAACTTTTACCAACCCTCTAAAAGCATCCACAATCATCTTTGACCCATTTGAAAAGCAATCTCTTTAACAAAAGCAGCACACCTTTTACCAACTCCCCAAAAGCTTGGGGTCATGTTTTAATGATCCATGCGCATACAATCAAGAGCTTTGCTAAAATGCAACTAAATATTATATGATACATCATCATCATAACTGTTGGATCTAGGTACATGTTTTATTGATTTAAACCGCTTATATGATTGGCCTTGCCATGGGCGCATTAATTTTTTTTATTATTATTATTATGGTTTAACTATTGTCCTGTAAATTTGGACAATTTCCTTACATGTCATTGCATGTGCTATCGATCGAGTGTTCAGATTTTTAAGGCAGCCAATTAGCTATGTAGTCATGGCATATAAATGATCTTCATAGCCGAACCTTATCCAGATCCAACGGCTATATAGCCCCAATGCACCCTATGAAAGTACCAGGCCACCTATTGTAATAAACCTCTTCAACCAATGCATTAAAGCTTGGCCCATCCATAGGATTGGACGATCAACTGGTAGAAATAAAAATAAAAATAAAAATGAAATATATATCATAGTCCAGTGGAGTACTCTGTGGCATGCAATCCATCCGCCTAATTTTATTTTTATTGCAACTATCCAAATCGTGGACTGTTTTGATGGAATATAATTCAATATCAATAGTTCGTTCAATGTCACTATTGGGATATATAACCCGTTCTATAAGGACGAGGTACATATATTCCACACTCGCAATAATCAACTGTGCATGGACCTCTTTCTTGCCTTTCACGTGTCTGATATTCAATGTCCATATTGACCGGTCACAAGCAGCCATCTGATTACTGCTCCCCTCACGTGTTGTAGACATGACATGTCTGAATAAGATCCAAGTCGTTCATATGGTGGGCTCCACTATACACGTGTTGTTCAAGAAAATGGGTGCGAATTAGGTTAGCCCAGGGTAACAGCTTAGTGGCTGAGTCCCTCACGGTGGGGTCCACCTTGATGTACGTACCGTGTATCAACTCTGGTCATCAATTTTTCTAGTTCATTTTACCGCATGGTCTAAAAATGAGGTTGATCCAAATCTCAAGTGGACCACACTGCACGAAACAGTAGTAATTGACCATTAAAAACTTATTGTGCACCACAAAAGTTTTGGATCTACCTGGTATTTGTGTTTTCCCTTCATCCAGGTCTGTGTAGCCCTATCAACAGTTTGGATGGTGAATAATCATTATGGTGGGCCTTAGGAATTTCTAGTAGTAGGCATTCAATGATCACTGTTTCTAGTGGTGTGGTCCACTTGAGAATCGCATGTACTTCATTTTTCTGACCATGCCCTAAAATGACCCGGAAGAATTGGTGGACGGAGTGGATATACAACACATACATCAAGGTGGGCCCATGGTCAGGGACTCACACACTAAGCTGTTACCCGGGAATCACCTCATCCGCTCCCTCAGAAAATAGGCTTCGAATAATCACAGGGGGACCCACCTGGTGGACGGTTGGGATCTCGCAGAAGCATCTCACACCCAAGTCTTTGAAATGGCAAGGGCAGCATGGTAATTTTCGGTAGAGCTGAACACGAGTCGAGTTGGAGTAGAGCTAGGCCAAGCTCAGTTCAGCTCGACCCCACCATGACCGAAGCTCAAGCTCAGCTTGACTCGGTCTTCGCTCTCACGCATCAAGCTCACTTCAGCTGGCTGGTTCGAGCCGAGTTGAGCTGTGATCGAGTTGGGTCAAGTGAGCTCTTTGAGTTGAGTCGAGTCAAGTTATATGAATTTTTTAAATATTTTAAAAATTATAATAAAATCATTAAAATGATGAAATTAAGATTATTTGTTGTTAGATAAAAAAAAAGGGTAAAATCAAAATATTATATGTTCACCGTGCTCGCTGCCGCTCAAGTAAGGTAAAAGGAATAATTTTAAGGAGGGTGGGGTAAGGTAGGGTTTTAAATTATATATATATATATATATATATATATATATATATATATATATAGGGAAATGGTACTATGAGGTCGACCTCATGGGAACTTCCCATGAGGTCGAGCTGTGTGGGCCCCACCGTGATGAGGATCGAACATCTACTCCGTGCATTTGATGGGTCCCCTTGAGGTTATAGGATAACCCAAAAATCAGCCGTATAGGAAACTCATGTGGGCCATAACATCTAAAATCATGTGAAGACATGCCTAAAATATATAAAATCACTTGTTGGGGCCCACCTGAATTTTTTATGTGCCTAAAACATGGCATGACCCCTGGTACAAGTGGAACACACATAATAGATGGTCTGGATTTGTGAACCACATCTCGGTGGGCCCAATCAAAGATCATGAAGGTTTTAATGGGCGAATAACCCCTCCTAACTGTTGTCTGTGGTGTGGCCCACCTAAGTCATGGATTGACTTGATTTTTAAGACCTTGGCCCACCACAGAATGGTGCATCTGACCGATGGAGTAGATGTCCGATCCTCATCACGGTGGGGCCCACACAGCTCGACCTCATGGGAAGTTCTCATGAGGTCGACCTCATAGAACCATTTCCCATATATATATATATATATATATATATATATATATATATATATATATATATATATATATATATATTCTCGAGCGAGTTGAATTCAAGCTGAGTTTGAGCTGGGAATTGAGTCAAGTCGGATCAAGCTCAACTAAGTTCGAACTCAACATAATTTTTTTTTTTAGCTATGGGTTTAGCAGCTTAGATTGGCTGAATCCCGTCCACAAGCCGAGTTGAGTCAAGCCCAACTGGGTGGGTCGGAGCGAGTTTTTCAAGCTAGCTCCACTTGTGTCTCACTCTAATTTTCAGCGCCATGTCTGCCACATTTTGAAATGGATCCACTGTGATCTATGTATTTTATCCACTCCGTCCATCCATTTTAACAGATAATTTTATGACTTGATCTAAAAAATGAAGCATATCCAGAGCTCAAGTTAACCACACCCCAGGAAACAATGTAACTTGAAAGTCTACTGTTGAAAAATTCTTAGGGACCACAGAAGTTTTGGATCAAGCTGATATTTGTCTTCAGTTCATCCATGCCTGTGTGATCTTATGAACAGGTTGGATGACAAATATACATAACTGTGGGCCCTAACAAGGTTTTAACCGTGTAAATCATTATTCCCACTCCTACTCTTTCCTGTGGTACGGTCCACTTGAGCCTTGGATATGTTTTAATTTTAGGCACAACCTCTAAAATGATATGTAAAAACGGATGGACGGCATGGATAAACCACGAACATTCACGGTGGGCCTAACAGAGTTTACGCAGTACGCAATCCCATTTCCATGCGAATGTCTTCTCATTCCCGATCTTTTCTCGCTGCTGTACGAAAAAGAAGCAAACTCGGCGAGGCGGACTCGCACTAATCCCTTATAACCTCGGTTAGCTTAAACTAACTCTGCTGAGTCAGCAACGAGTGGAAGGATCGATCGGTTTCCCTCGGTTGGATACTGAGGAACGCATGCCTATTCCCGCAGCCTATTGTTGATCGACACGTGTTTTGTAAGAAGCTCGGAGCCGTCACCTTGTGGGTCCCGTACAGGACTAGAGTGCGCTGGGGAGGACACTGTCGTAACCCGTCCCCGACCATCCAACATGCTCGACCTTTAACGCCTGGTCGGCATGATTATTTATTACTGTTTGCCCATTGACTGTTGGGAAGAGTTATTTGATACTCTGGCTGCCCGTGACACTTAATACGCAGGCACTCAGAAAGTGTTCTCGAGTCGTATATTAACTAAAATTAAACTGACAAAATGATGTACCCCAGAATTAGATTGGTTGAGTAATTTTAACCTCTGGTTCGTGGACAGGTACTTGCAGAAATTGAACCGTTGGATGATTCTCATTTTAACCATTAAATAATGTCCACTAATCCGATAGTCAGATGATCCAATAATGGTAATTTTTTGTTCATTATACATTGAAATTGGGATCAATACTTTGGACGGTTTAATTTGACTTTTTGCCTTCTACAATACAAGTCCATGTGTATCATCTATCACACTCCGTCAGAGTATCAACCTTTTTCTCTAGGATCTTCAGGTAGAGTAGCATTTCTTGCCCACAGGCCAGTTGTGCAGCACATCGGTGCCATGATAATGATAGGCCCGAGCATGACGACCATGTGGAACGAAAATCAAACAGATCCGCTCATCAAATGAACCACACCGTGGGAATGAATGGACATGCAATTGATGGTTTGACTCGGCGTCCAGGTATCCCACTAAGTAAGCAGACTAGCCTGATTTTCTAAAGGCTATCGCTTTCACAGTACTGATTTTCTATCCAGTTGGCATGTTGTCGGGAAGGATACATGATGTTACAAGTTATGACAAGACTGCTTGACTAGCATTCAATCCCACCGTTTCTCATCATGTGGCCCACCTTAATGCTGAATCGGCCTATTTTTAGCTAGGGTTTTATTCTAAGCTTGCAAAAATGATGAACGGTGTAGATTTTTCACGTGCATAATGGGCCCACATAGCTTCCCCTTTGGTCGTGGTGGCCACCCTTTCTTTTCTCTTTTACCTCTCTAAAGTGGATACGGTTTGGCTAGTGACCCCAACACCATACAGCTAGCTGATGCCAAAGATCTATAGGCCCACCATGATGTATGCATTTTACCCACACCATGCATCCATTTTTCCAGCTTATTTTAGTCTAGTAGCTCAAAAATGAGGCAGAACTAAATCACAGTTGGACCACATCACAGGAAAACGGTTTTTGATTGAACATCCACTAATAAAAACTTCCTAAGGTTCACTGTGATGTTTATTTGCCATCCAACTTGTTGATAAGGTTACACAACTTGAATGAAGAGAACTTGAATGAAGAGAAAGCATAAATATCAGCTTGATCCAAAACTTCTATGGTCTTAAAAAAATTTCAGTGTGATGTTTATTTGCCATCCAACTTGCTGATAAGGTTACACAGACTTAATGAAGAGAAAGCATAAATATCAGCTTGATCCAAAACTACTATAGTCCTAAAAAAATTTCAACGGTTAGCTTCAATCCCCACTATTTCTTATGGTGTAGTCCACCTGTTCTGCCTCATTTTTACCTTATTAACCTAAAATGATTTGGCAAAATGGATGCACGGCATGGATAAAATACATACATCATTGGGGGACCCACAGAGCTTTGACATCAGCTAGCTCGCTGGTGTTGAGATCACTAGCCCCCGTGACATAGGTTCTGTTTAGATTTGGGCGGGTTTGGCTGGATCCAGGTCCAAAACACTAGCCCAAGTATCAAATGGGTTGCAAAAACCTCTCAAGGTTGACCCAAACGGGTGTGTGGACCATCGGGCTGCAGACTGGTACAATGTGGTACACTGTCCATTGGCTGCCATCCATTTCTCTTCGAGATTCAACTAGTACCGTATGATATGAATGGATAGAATTCACTGACCATTCCCAAGTCATGATGTACCAAACCACTCATTGTACAAGCACCAAAGATTTAGGACCCGGTGTGCATGTCTACTTAATAATATGGTACGAACACATAAACCCTTGATTGTTGCAATTTGGCAATGGTGATCGGACCGTCCAATTAGTGGACCAATTCTTGGATGAACCACAGCCCAAATTTCCTATCAATTAGAAGTTCATTAATATCAGATTCATAACCAATGTTTAGATGCTCAGGAAAGTTTAGAGCAACAATCTAACAAAAGGTATAGACAAGGAACGGTTAGAAAAAATCATTAGGTGGAATTTTTGGATGGTTATCCATCAATGAGGTGGCCTATCATTTGATCGGTCCAGATCGATCAAAACATTCGCCAGTCACAAGAGACGAAAGGGTTGATTCCATCAACCAAATAGCACATTTGCCTCTCTCTCTCTCTCTCTCCGTTGCCTAAGGCGTTTTTTTCTTTGGGAGGGGGAAGTTCGGCGTGTCTGGCCTTTTTTTGGGTTGCTTTTAATTGTTGCGAAAGAGGAACTGGGCCCGAGGCTCTGACACAGTATACTCGGGTTTTCAGTTTTGATACGCAGGGCCCGTGGTTCATAAATCCAGGCTATTGATCTTTTGGATACCACCATTGATGGACTGCTCCTAGAAAGATTTTCTGATTAGAGGATCTTAGCCACTGACATTGGGCCTCTTTTCTTCAATTGAATATGGGCCATTGCTGTTTTTCGAGTGATCAGATTGTTTTACGCAGGAAATTTTTGGGACATGGTCAATCGACGGTAGTACGCAGCATACTAGTGGTCTGGATGTTTTAACCATTGGGTCCCACATGTCTATGGTCTGGATGTTTTAACCATTGGGTCCCACATGTCATCACTAAGTACCAGTGCGCCATGCAAAAGAGTTGCCTCCTTGCGCAAAAGGGCGCTGCGGAAAGTCGGAAATTCATTTCAGCGGTGCACGCATGAGAAAAACTCTGATGCTCTGGCGGACTTTGATGGATGATACACAGGCAAATGTAAATATCAAATGTAGAATGTAAGCAATTCAATTTAAGCTGTCCAAATTATGGATCTTAGTTTAGATGTATCATCAACCAAAAAATCATCTTCCTATCAGATCGGTGGATATTTCTTGGACGGTAAAAAATAATCCAATGGTCATATTTCAACAATCAAGTATCCACGAATCACAGGTAGTACTGGTCAATGAACCTTATTTGGGACTAACAAAATGACATTAGGTTCTATAATTTAGTCGATTTAATGTGAGTTTATATACGTCACTTGTACAATTTCTAAGTGCATGTGCATCAAGTGCAACACTCAGCCAGAGCATCAAACAACTCATGTTAGACCGTCATGCACTGGGAAGCAGACTGCGTACTGGGTAAACTCTGTGCACCACCGTGATTTATGCATATCCACTCCTTTCACCCATTTTATTAGATAATTTTAGGGCGTTTTTTATGGGCTATAGAAGTAAACCACAACACAGAAATAGTGTAAATTAAATGTTTAAGGGCTATAGAAGTATTGGATGAAGCTGATATTTATGCTTTCCCTTCATCATGTCTGTGTGATCTTATGAATGGTCTGGATGACAAATAAACAACACTTTAGGCCCTACGAAGGTTTCAGCGATGGAAATCATTATTCTTATTGTTTATGTGGTGTGGTTCACTTGAACTTTATATATGCTTCATTTTTTGGATCAACCCCTAAAATGAGCTGGAAAAGCAAAGGGCAGCATGGATAAACAACATACATTCACAGCGAGCCCAACAAAGCTCACTCTATTACCTGTGTATCTTTCTTATTCGACAGGGCCATTTCTTCTTCAATTTTGTAAAACCAATGCTTTGTTTTCCTGTGATTGGGCACAATGATCATAAATCCTCTGCTGCTTGCATTCAACTGCTAATTCCTATATGTGATTTATATATCATTTAAATTATTATTAAAATAAGCATAATATCATGAAAATGTGCAATGAATACAAAATCTTATACATAAAATTATAATAATAACACACTGAAAAAATTATTAAAACAAATCAATAATGTTAATGTTTCATGCTGACACCATAGTAATTTCATGACATCCACTTCGTCCATCACCTGCAATCCCTCGTGATCTCCTTGCAGCCTAAAAAAATCCAATGGATCCAAGACGCTGGACACACCATGTAAAATCATGCCCAAAAAAAAAAAAAAAATCTAAAAGCAGGAGGTGTGGCCCACTCAATTCTGGAATTTTTTGTTTTTGTTTTTGTTAGCCATGCAACGCACCCACCCTATTAGCTAGGCAATGCATCCACACAGTTAGCCACACGATTCACCCACCTACCAGTGGGCTTTTGAACCTAAGACCTGGTGTTGAAACACCCGAGCATCTGCCTGTCGCATGAATAGATTGAACAGGTTGGTCTCACAGGCGTCCCCCATCTGAATCGTAACCTGTGGTGTGAACTTGAAGAGGCACACTTGAGAGATGGAGTGTGTGGGGCCCAGCCTCACAAGTCACATTAATTTGCTGACCGACAGGTCCACACATGACGGTGGGCCCCACACACGCCAGGCTCTCTTGTTTAACGTGTATTTTGTTATCCCCGTCTTTGCACGTGGATGGCTTGTCTTCCTTCCTATCTTTAGCCAATGCTTTCCTCGATTGGATATAATAGTGACGTATCTTTGTCTGAGTTAATTAAACCAGGCTCGATAACACCATAAAGCTGCTTTTTATATCTTTTCCCCGCCGTACATAGCCAAACTAAACTCAAATTAGCTTGTACAAACATCATTGCCATTCATCCACATGTGAATCAATCAAGACCATCCAAGTAAATGGGCCCCCACTTTTATGGTCTATGCTCTGGACAATTGATTGTGGCTACATGATTAATGGACCTTTCATTGTCTGTTGAATGTAACTTTCTCTGATCATCCAAGAGGTACAGGCAGTCGATCTGACGGTCAGGAACATCCAATCATTAAGGAATTGAAATTTGGAAGTGGATTGGCTGGTGAACCCCACACCACCGACTTGGCTGGTGTATTGACCTCAGGAAGTTTTGTGGGCCCCACCAAGAGGTATGTGTTATATCCAAACCGTCTACTCATTTTTTGTGGTAGTTGTAAGGATTTACACCAAAAATGAGATGGATTCAAATTTCAAGTGGACCACATTTGCAGAAAGCAGTGTAGATTGAATGTCTGCCATTGAAATCTTTTTGGTGATCACAGAAGTCTCTGATATTTATTTTTACCCCTCATCGAGGTCCTTATAACCTTATGAACAGTTTCAATGGCAAATGAACATCATTGTAGGACCCACAAAACCTTAGCCTTCTTTGGACCGTTGGTACAATCATGTTGCTCAAGGACTGACGCTGTCCTCTGCACCAGCAAGGTTGCTGGTGTAAGGTTCACCAGCTAATCGGCTTCCTGAAATTTGGTGTATGGTTGTTTGTAAAGGGTTTGGCTGGTGTACTGCACACGCTGGTGTGGGTTCGTGCCTGTGAAGACGGCGCAGTCCTCAAGCCTGAAATATTCGAACGGTTGAAAGAGGATCTAGGCTATATGGGCCCCACAATGATGTCTTTATTATATTCACACCAGTAATCCATTTGGGGAGATCATTATAGGGCATGAATCCAAAAATGAGTCATATCCAACTCTCAAGTGGACCACATTACAGTAATGTTTTCATCATTAAAACATTCGTAGATCCTACCATAATTTTTTTTAATGCATCGAATCGGTTCATGATGTCAAAAATACTGGATGAAGAGAAAAAAAACAAATGTCAGACTGATCCAAAACTTCTGTGACCTCCAAGAAGGTTTCAATGGTAGATGTACAATCCCACTGCTTTCTATGGTGTGGTCCACTTGATCTTGTCTCGTTTTGGGATCAAGCTTTACAATAATCTCGCCATATGGAAGGAGAGTTTAGATATAATACATATCTCATGGTAGGACCCACAAAACTTGGTAACATCACTACACCACGAGGTCGTTGGTGTGCAGTACACCAACCAATCTACTTCCATTTGTAAAGGCGCTATCCCCTAATATTTTATTTTTTATTTTTACACATGATGCATACTATGAAAGTTCACTTCTTATAAGATAATGGTATTTAATGGAGGATTGATCATATCTCTAGTTCATATGAAGCCTCTCTTTAGGTTGTTATGATATGATTAAGGTTCCTCTCCTATAATTATAGCTTAGAGATTATAAAAGGATCTAATCAAGGTTAGTAAAAGCATGAGAAGCTTTTAGTGGATGGAGAACCTTCCTCTCTATTAATTATTGAACTAATAGGGACTCATGTGGTGCCCAAGCACATATAACAAGGGGGTGGATTGGGCACTACCCTACCGGACCTAGCTAGAGAATGATGGTCTTGTCAGGGGCTTTGTGGCCCTGCCCATCCATTTTGAAAGATCATTTTAAGGCAAGAGCTCAAAAAGGAGGCAGATCGGATACTCACATGGACCACACCTTAAGAAATAGTGGTGGCAATGACCCCCCACCTCAATCCCCACTGTTTCATGTGGTGTGGTTTACTTGAGCATTCAATCTACCTCGTTTTCTATACTTATTACCTAAAATGATTTGTCAAAATGGATGAAACACATATGTCATAGTGGGTCTCATGGAGGCCTTGAAAATGTTGGGATAGAAGGTCGGCAGCGGAAGTAAAGCCGAACGCACAGCAGCAAATTGAATCAAACAAGTAACACAATGCATGCAACTAACCACACATGGATAATCCGAATTTAACATGGAAAAACCCCTCACGGGTAAAAAACCCATAGCACAAAGCGACACTAATCCACTATAATATCAGAAGTTAGAAAAGATGGAACCCAAAACCCAAAATCACAAGCCCATAAGAGAAATCCAAGCTTTCCCAAGCAGAAAACCCTCTTCTCAAGCTTTTTCTCTCACCTAGAACCTCTCTCAATTTCCTTTCTCATTTAAAATACCTCTAATCTAGTAATACACTTCTTAAATAGGAGAAAATCGAGATTAGAAACTCTTTGCGCAAAATCGCACAAGAAACCTACTACAAAAAGGAAACCTGTCGACCGGTCGGGGACCCTTACCGGCCAGTGATGCCTAAAAACGTCCAACAGCTTTGCTATCTTGGCTCCACCTTGACCGGTCGGTGGCCTCTGTCTGTGAAGATTTTAGGCGTCCGTTTCTAACAAAGTCCACCATAACTTAAATCTTCATGCACCACCTTGCCACGTACAACCTCCACCTCTACTTCGTCATCATCATAGTCCCGTTCCTTCTCGTGCCCCATCGACTTTATCCTTGCATCTTCACACACCTTGTTGCTCTTCTCATGTGGCTCTTTTTCTCTTGCCATATACGAGCAACCATAGATCCCCCTTGCCGATCCCGCAGCTCCATAATGAATTGTGCTCTCGATCACCTTGTAAAGATTATCGCACCTCTGTGCCTTTATCTTCACGAGTGCTTCCTTCACCACTTTACAATACCAATTACAGCTGATGAACCTGCACCCTTTCGCCTCGAGTGCACCAAGAGATATCACATTCTTCTTCATCTCAGGGACATGCTTCACACTTTTAAGGATCCGTTCGACCCCGTCGAACATCCTAATGTGCACCGAACCAAAACCCACTACATTGCGAGTGTAACCATCACCCACAACCATTGATTTACCATCATACTCTTTGTATGTCATGAATGAAATTCGGTCAGGACATACGTGACATGATACACTTGAATCCAAGAGCCACTCTCCACTAAGAGACTTTATGCCGAATACAGTCAATACATCACAAACATCACAACTGTCCTCTATGTTGTTGCCTCCCTCCTTAGAAGAATCTCCAAATTTCTCCTGTCTTTTCTCGGGATTCGAACAATCCCTCTTCACGTGCCCTTCTTCCCCATAATTCCAGCATCTCACCTTCTACTTTCATTTGTTATTTGATTTAAATCTCGATAACGGAGATCCTCCACCCCGTTTAGAATTTATCCCGTTCATAACCAGTGCCTTATCCGTAGAGGGACCCGAGCCGCCGCTTTTCCTTCTCATCGCCTTCGCCTGAAGGGCTGAGATAACGGTTTCCACGCTAATAGTCTCCCTACCTGCGCACAACTAGTCTTTAAGCAACTCATATGATTCTGGAAGAGAATTCAACAGGATAAACGCTTGATTCTCGTCCTTCGTCAGTTCATCTACATACATTAACTTGCAAATAAGCCTATTGAAATTGCTGATGTGATTTTCAACATCAGCCCCCTCCGCCATTCTCAAATTATACAACTGAAGCTTCAAATATATGTGATTTTCCAAAGATTTTTTCTCGTAGATATTCTCCAACTTCGCCCAAGTTTCAACCGCAGTTTTCTCTTTTATGACGTTATATAAGACCTCATCTGCCAGACACAATTAGATTGAGACATTGAATTTTTCATCGATATTCTTCCACTCTTCTTCTTTCATAACCTCCGGTCGCTTTCCAAGGAGCGCATCTTGCAATCCTTACTGAACTAGAAAACCTTTTATCTTCACCTTCTAAAGTTCAAAATTATTTTTTCCCGAGTACTTCTCTATGTCGAACCTCATGCCCGATGCCATGCTCTTGTTTAGATTCGAATTTCTGCTATACCCCAACAATCTCTCTGATACCAGTTGTTGGGATAAGAAGCCGGCAGCGGAAGCAAAGCCGAACATACAATAGCAAATTGAATTAAACAAGCAACACAATGCATGCAACCAACCACACATAGACAATTCGAATTTAATTTGGAAAAACCCCTCACGGGTAAAAACCATGTCACAAAGCGACACTAATCTACTATAATATCAAAAGTTACAAGAGATGGAATCCAAAACTCAAAATCGTAAGCCCACATTAGAAATCCAAACTTTTCCAAGAAGAAAACCCTCTTCTCAAGCTCTTTCTCTCACCTAGAACCTTTCTCAATCCCCTTTCCCATCTAAGATACCTATAATCCCGTAATACTCATTAAATATGAGAAAATTGATATTAGAAACTCTTTGTGCAAAACCGTGTAAGAAACCTACTACAAAAAGGAAACCTGCCGACCGGTTGAGGACCCCTACCGGTCGATTGGCCCATGATGCCCAAAAATGTCTAGCAGCTTTGCTGCCTTGGCTCCTCCATGATCGACCGGTCGAATGACCAATTGGTGGCCTCTGTCTATGAAGATTTTAGACATACATTTCTATAACAGAAAGGACCATCTGGTCCTCGTGGGGTTAGGTACTCGTGGGGTTAGTACCTAACCCCCACCCATATAACACATGCTGACTTGGCATGGAGGTTTATGAAGATCTAAACCATTTAACAAATGCCCCCAATATGTGTCATAGCAAAAATCAAGGCAGTTGGATTTTCTTATGCTAGGCGTGGTATGGTAAATTTTCTTTTTAAAGTCATGGGACGCTAGAAAAGTTTATTTTATAAATGTTTAACCTTTTACTAGATAGTTTTTATTCCACAGTAAAAAGTTGTGCTACTTTTAGGAAAATAAAATTTAAAAAGTAAATAGATATATAATATAATATATCAAAGTTTTCTCAAAAAGAATTATTTAAACTAGTGGTAAGAGAAGTTTTCACTGGTACACAATGTGGGCTGCTTATGCAAATATATCCATTAAGGGTTTAACCTACTAACAGTTAAAATCGGTAAAAATATCTAGAAAAGGCACTTTTCAAGTTTTAGCCATAAAGTTTTAGCTATCTTGGAAATTATAGTCCATTGAAAGTATCAGATCAAGCTAACAATAGCTTAGATGTTCTAAAATCTTCCATATGGAAATTGTTTTTAAAATGTTTTTTTTTTAAAGGAATTTCAGTGTCAAAATTGAAGATATGTACGACATTTAGAGGTACAATTTTCATGTTGAATATTTTGATCCGTGAATTCCTTGTGTCATGAGGAAAATTTGTCATCTCCTTTCTTTTATATTTATAGAAATATTTTTAAAAAATGATAGCAAATATGTTTTGAAATATTGACTATTCAAGTCAACTTCAAAACTGATAATTTTAATTTTATTTATTTCCTCCATTTTGTTCGATTCTCATTCTACAAAAAACATATTAGAGATCTTTGGACATAAAAGGCGTCTACATGGTGACCAATGCTCTCTCCTCTTTCTATTGTCATTTTAGGCATTTTTAAATTCAACAGCTACTTAATTATCTATCTTTAGTTAAAGATATACAATAACCTCTAAGGATTCATATATCAAAGGGATTTTAACCGCAAAATGCTTCAATGGTTCAAATTTAACCAAATAGTGCCTCCACAAGCCCATATCCTCTTGAGATGCTTTTTTCAAAGGAAAAAATTACATTACCACTCTCTCTTTTCTTTTTCTCTTTACAAAGTGGAGAATCTAAAAATATTAAGCCTAAATGATATGTGTCGGACTTTCAACCCATCCAATAGGTTTACATCAACATCATTACTAGGCGAACCAAAAATATTGTGAATCCAATCACACGGTGGGCCAATCATAAAAAGATACTATAAACCACTCAAAAATATTGAGAGGCCAAAATTGTTGGGCCTATGTGATATGTGTCTCACATTCAAGCCATCCAATACGTGCGCATCAACATTATTATTAGGTGAACCAAAGATATTGTGAATCCAAGCACAAGGTGGGCCAATCATAAAAAAAGAAGTATACATCACTCAAAAACATCCAAATTCAAGTTTAGCCCATCTAATGATTTGATTGGCCTGTTTTTTAGTTTGTGTGATCACCACGGTGGGTGCATATGTTGGATGGCTTGGATGTTATACACATACCACATGGGATCCACAAGTCTTGACTTTCACTAATTTTTAATGAACAAAATGAAATGAGGGCATTTTTGTAATTTCCTTCCTCATAAAGCACCTCCCTGGAATTTTTAACCTTGGAGGCATTATTTGGTAAAATGTTATTTCTGAAGGAATTTTGCAGTAAAAATCCCTCTATTAAATATATTAAACCATTCTGTAATCCAATAGACCGTTTGAAGAGAGTTCCATGGATGCTAGCATACATAAGTTAACTAATATAAAATCATCTTAATTTTGTGATACACAATAAGGGCACCGGTTGAATGCATGAACTTCCTTGTTTATATATAAATAAATATATAATTATATGTACATATGCACACCCTGTGCATATGTATTTATTTATATAGAAGGAAGATCTTTATTGTGAGCTCAGTGCATTGAGGATCTAATTATGGGTCAAAATCATTCTTAAAGACCGCTCGACATCTCCGTCATCTACTCTTAATGGTCAATAAATTAAAAAAATAAAAGCAAACAAACAAATAAATAAATGAAAATAAACATGCCCAATCACCTAGTATTAATGATCAATTAACCTACGAAGACATGATATTTTCAATTACAAACTTAGGAATAAAAATGTAAGGAAAACAAAAATGGTTAAGCAGACAATTGGTTACAGGTGAAACTAAAGCTCTGTTCCATTGCTCTTGAAAATGAGTTATTCTCATTTTACTTAACAGTAATTATGTATCAGAGAAATCTTGATAATCCATTATTTACATAAACTGTAATTTAATACATCATTATCATTAACTAAAATGAGATGAATTCTTCTGTAGAGGCCCTTCAAACAGGCTTTTAAAATAGACTTGAGCAAACCTGTTAGCTGGATTCATGTTGATAACTTGAGAAACTTGCAATTCTCTTCTTACTTGGAATATTTAGGACTACAAAACTGCTTCAAATTTTGACCAAAATGCCACCCTAGACAAGAGATTCCACAACCAATGACTTGCATTATCATCAATGTAGGTTCATGGTTTGTAGTGGAAGGACTCAGATCGGGTAGTGAGCCCTCGGATAGCAACATTGGTGCTGGAAAAGCTCTGTGGACCCTACCATGATGTATGTTTTTTATCCACCTAGTCCATCCATTTTTTCTTATCATTTTAGGGCATGAGGCATGCAAAAGACAAGGTAGATCCAAAACTCAAGTGGACCACACTACAGGAAGCAGTGGATATAATGACGCCCGCTGTTGAAACCTTCCTAAGGTCCACCAATGTTTATTTGCCATCCAACTTGTTCATAAAGTCATCTCAATGGAGGGAAAAATGCAAATATCAGCTTAGCCCAAAACTTCTACAACCTTCAAAAAGTTTCTAATGGTGGGCATTCAATTCCCACTCTATGATTTACTTAAGCATTGGATTTACCTCAATTTTTGGCTCATGCCCTAAAATAATCTAGAAAAATAGATGGACAATATTGATAAAACACTTATATCATGGTGGGGCCCATGAAGCTTTTCCAGCACCAACGTCCGCACCAGAGGGGTCAGTATCAGTTCCGAATCCATGGTGTAGTGCCAACTTTAGGCTACCCACAAATTGAATTGCTTCCATCATTCATTAAAGGTTAATGGCCCATTTGAATATTGGCACAGATCTTTATTGGTCATGTCTTTTGGCATAATCTATCTGCCATGAATTTGAGGGCCCACCATGTTAGGTGGCTTTACATTTTCCAGCATTTTGATCCACAACCCAATATTGTTTAGATAAGAACAATTTTTATTGTGAAATTTTCCAAACACGCCACACAATATATTCATCAATTGAGAAGTGCTCTTATCCTAATTCTCTTCCTTCAAATTATTTTACAATCGTCCACTTCTATTTGTTTCTTGTTATAAGTTAGGATTTGGTACCTGTGCGTGATTGCAATGTGCCTGCAATCACTTTAATAGACAATTCCAATTGCTCACACTAACACGAGAGCAGCGTCGTGCTTGCATATCCGGCGTTCTTTCCATGATGCCACACCAGTAGACATGCTGTATAACTGTTCTCATATACATCCACATGCACTTCATGACCCATATGCACAGTCGACGCTCACACCGGAGTGGCACTTGCATTATCGGTGTTCTCCGCTCGTGCCAAGTAAGCACCTGTCGTCACAACCATTCACATTCACATGATGTCCCATGCTACCATAAGCTTTGCATGAGCATTCTCAAATTCCTCGGATGGTCGATGTTCTTCCATTATGCTATATGAGTGGATATATCATGCATATGCATGCGTTGATACATACATCCACATGCACATGATGACTCATGCTACAATAAGTTCTGTACGAAAGTAATGAAACATGTCACATGCATTGATCGGCCGATTAGTCGTATGGTTCGGTCGTGGTCCTCACGTGTATGTGCTGTCACATCCATCCATATGTTCATGACGATGACCTATGATAAATAAAGTTAGCATAAAACACTTCTAGCTTAGGACTTTGGAACATTTTTTTTCCTCCATAAATCAAGGGTCTATCAAGAATTTCAAGGTTTGACCATGATATTATATCTAAACGGGCGTGTGCTAGTATTGCACAGTGCAAAAGATGGTGATTACTTATCGTCCTTGCATGTGGTACTGATTTGCAGGTATTCAAACTGTCGAAGCGGGTCCCATCGTGGATGAGCATATCTTTAAAACCAAAGTGACCCAGCAATATTCTAAACATTCAATTAATGGCGATCAAGTGAATGGTTAAAAGTAAAATAGCAACTGGTCAAAATTCACAGGGAAAATCGCTTGGTTAGTATTATCTACGTAGATTTTTTTTTTTGTTAGACGCCATCCATGGTTAGCTCAACTATTTGTGAAGTTTTGTTTGCTTTATGACTACACCAAATGTATATGGTTGAAGAGTCTCCACTATTTTCAAATTTGTGCAAAACAATGTGATGCAGGTGCATCTTCCACATTGGAGTGGGGTGGCCCATGAGATGGGGCCTGTGAGATGTAGGATTGGCCACAGGGTGGGTCCCACTGTGGGACCTGTGAGATGCGGGGTGACTCACGAGGTCTCAATAGGATAATTTGGAACGGCTAGGATAAAGAGATATTGTGGTACTTCCCCAACAATTTTGAAGCTTTTTGTGCGTTGATCGCTACACTTTGCATCAAGTGATATCAATTTTACAAATTGAGATGGTTCGGTACTGCCAAAAATTTTAGATTTCAAGCTTAAGGTAGTTCAAAATGCAGGATTTTTGACATTTTTTAATTCTAAGGGAGTATAAAATTTAAGACTTTAAGGTTATCTCCAACCATCATAACTACCATCTCCTCTTTTCTTATAGTATTTATAGTAATTCACATTATTGAATGTTTTAACTTGCATTCGCCTATGTTATGATGATTAGATGCTACAAAATCAGTAAAAAATAAAAATGAAATTTAATTTTAAATATAAACTTAGTGGCCTATTTTTATTAGCTATCAAAATTTTGAAATTGCTTTATTATTTGCTAAGGTTGTCTTACAATAGGCTCAATGCAATGATTATCTTATGTTGCACATGTTTATAATATTTGATATAACTAATTCATTATATTTATCATCCGGTGAATATAAGTAAAATAATTTTAGGAATTAAAAGTCAAAACCTAAACTTTCAAACAAAATTAGGATTTTAAAAACTTGTGCTACCAAACAAAATTAAAAATTTAGGATTTCAAATTTAAGATTATAAATTAAGGATTTCAATTTCATTCTCCCAAATGAGTCCTAATGTGAATATAATCCACTATGGCAGTGTAAAACAACAATGCTCTTTAGGCCAACCGTGTTATACATGTGAAATCATAGATTTGAAAATCTAGGATTTAAAATTTAAGACTACAAATGGAGGATTTTGTTAGGAAAAAAAAGACCAACCTACGATGGAAGTGAGAAAACAAACAAGATAAATACAATGATCAAGCAAATTAACACACACAAGAAGGCATGCAATCTGAATTTTACGGAAAAAATCCCTCTTGGGTAAAATAAATCACAACACAAAGTGAATAATCCATTATAAATAAGAAGTTACAAGAAAATGGAGAAAACTTATCTGAATCCAAGCTCCACAAAAGAAATCTAAACTAACCCTAGATTTTTCTCTCAACCCCTTCAACACGTCTAGGAATCTTTGTGTTACCATAATTTTGTGTTACACCTCTTTAAATAGCATAAAATCAAGATTAGAAATAAATCCCACGCAAAATTACACAACCGACCTATACAGTTCACTGGCCGTCAGGTGCTCGACAAAGCTAAATTCTGTCCAAAGAGTTTAAAGAGAATATCACAGGAATTTCAGGCGCGCAGCACAGTCATCGGGCGCCCTATAGCCCTCAAAAAACATATCCAACAGTCTAATTTCAAAAACCTATCTAGAGCAGTTTTGGGCGCCCGACCCAATCCCATTGGTCGCCTGAAACCCCCTGATGTCCAAGATTAAAGACAAACCTCAACGGATTTCAATTTTATTCCCCCAAATGAGCCCTAAAAAGAACCTAATCAAACCAAAACACAATTTCTTCGTGGGCCCACCGTGTTCTACATGTGAAATCCACTCCCCTTGTCGTGTGGAACACCAGACCTGGGACTATGGGACCAAAAGTCAACAAGATACACCGCTTAGGTGAGCAACACCACATGGAACAATCACGATAGAAATCCAACCATAGGTTTATGTGTGTGTCACCTTGGGAAGATCAAACCCGTTCATGAAGTGTGACTCAAGGGAAGATACGAAAGTCATCCTGATCCAAAACTCAGTTAGGTCTCAACCCATGAACGTGGAGGTTTTTAGGCGGACTTTTACATTGTTCCTGAAGGGTATGTCGCCCACTTGGTTTTTTTGTTAGTCATGCAACGCACCCACCCGTCTCTTTAACACTCGAACATGAGACCCCTGTTGAAACACTTAGGCGTCTTCCAGCTGGGCTAGCAGGCGAGAAACGGCTCACCTGGTCTTTTGTTTGGCTGATATTCTTTATGTCTCAAGTTTTATCACCTGATGGACGTAGTGGATTTCAGCATTTCGGGCAGGTGGTGCAGACGATTACGGTCCAAGATTCCTCCTCTTTCAACCACATATAGAAATATTAAAACCTCTCAATTCGTTAGGCAGTTTTGTCTCAATGTTTGAAAATATTTTAGAAATTTCTATCCGCGCAGTAAACAGTAGTCTTCTACGTTGACTAAAACATCAAGGCATTTAATTAGCCAATCGACTTATCTGATAAATGTTAGTGCCTCGTGTCACTCCTTTGTACAACTGGAGCCATGGTTCAGTAATCCAGATCGTTGATGTGATTGAGCCCACCTTAGATGGGGTATGTCTCATAAATCTCCCCGGTTGAAAGATCCTGTCCTTTGATCAATACCTTACAAGTAGACGGTTAAGAGAAAAATACAGGCAGCATCCATATAATAAAATGAAAAGGTACAAAGATTGGACGGATGGGATCTTCCTATATCTCAGATATTTTTTGAAGGGGCCACTGGATCAGCGGTCTAGAATCTCAAAATTCTCAAGATGTGGCCGCATTTGTAGAGACTGAGGCCCCTTAGGAATTACAGATCTTGCTGCTCGGTAGTAGATAATTCCTTGAGTGCACAATATTTCTTTGAGGTTGTAAACTAGCATACGCCAATCAAACCAAACCATTCATCATGTGGGCCACACGATTACAGGACTATAACTAAATATAGAAGGTAGGTAATATGATACTCACGCCGTCTGATACTTGATACGCAGGCACTCAAAAATTGGACGCATGGGATACATTAATTCAAATTAACCCAAGTAAATTATCGAACCAACTGCCGATAATGCCTGTCTCAAAATTATATAGTATGATTAATATTTCTAACACCTGATTTGTGGACAGTTTAGTTTAAAATAGGACCATTGGAAATCACTCATTTGTGACATTTTCTAACACCTGACATTTTTGGTACATGGGTGCCTTTTTTTTTATGAGAAAGGAGGGGCACACCACCTGAATTTATTGATTAAAAAGGAAAACTTCACAACTATTTGGGTTGCCCGAAAAAATAACTGGGCCACACTCATCATATACCTATATATATAGGACTCAAAAAAAGAAAAAAAAAAAAAAAGAAAAAAAAGACAGCTGTCAAAAGCTGCAACCAAAAGCAACCTCTCATCCATTCAAATCATGGTGGAACAGGGCCAACAGGTCCACCACGGACCTGCGACTTTCTCGCCGACCACGCAATTACAATTTCAAAGTGCCACGTATGGAATTTCTAACTGTCCGCATGTCATCCATTATACTTTGCTAGAGTGTCAAAGTTTTACTAAAATAGAAGTGGTCCAACTGCTCCAATTGGAGAACTTTTGTCTGTTGAATGTGAACTAGGCGCATTCCTGTAATTGGCAGTCACTATTAATGTGAAGAGAATTGTCCACTGGTAAAAGTTTATGTTATAAGAATATCATGTGATCAGTTTAGATATTAACATGTGGGCCATTTATTTTATTTAAGCTAATTTATTATTAGAAAAAAATTCAGAACTTGTGAAATGAAGACCACTCTAAGAACTGAAAGCATCGCTTGGCTACATGATTTTTATGTGAATTGGAATCCAAATTATAATTATCATGGAATCCATGCGAATTAGAATCTTAGGCATTGTTTGGCACTATGCATGTAAATTCCATGTAAATCTAAAAATTATGTTTGACACCTTTCTCCACATGCATGACACATATTTTATTAAATTCTAAATAGTGGCCTACCATGAGGTTTATGTGAAATCCATTCTAATCGCCAAGTAAACCATTTCATATTGGTTATAGAGCCCAAAACTCGGCTTAGTTTATGATTCAGGTAGACCATATGATTGGAAGCAATATATAGGGGATACCTCTTCCAATTGTTTCATTTCAAATGGTCAAGTCGATTTTTGGGCCCTATAGTTAAAATAGAGTGACACACCTAATGATCAGGGGTGAATTTCTCATAGTCATTAAGGTGGGTCATACAAATTTTTGAAGCCAACTAATTAAGTCATATATTGTGGGACATAGCCATTGTGATGTTTATGTAAAATCCACCCCGTTCACCAAGTACTTCACTTATTTGAGCCATAGGGCACAAATATTAGATTGCCCTATGATTCAATGAAAAAGAAATATTGTGATACATATTTTTATAAAAATGAAAGAGATATATATAATTGTACTATCATGAGTTTAAACTTCTGAGATATACTATGAAACTTATGGAGAACTTTTAGTGCTTAAATGGTCCAAATGATTTTTGTAGGCAGTCTAATTATGTACAATCATTTCAATTGCTACCATGAAATGTCACACCAATCAGATGATTAATCCATCTATAGCCCTTCTCTTTCATGCCTGTCCTTTTTCCAACTCATGGATCAAATGGTAATAATAACTTGATAAAAGTGATGCTTGAGAACCATAAGTCATCCAAGATGATCTCAACCTGTTGATTGTACACATTCTTATATTATTGATCTCAAGCATCCATCTTATAGTGATTAGTTGGGTGGCTAGAATTGTCCTATTGGTGGGGTTTTTGCATTATAGGCAATGAACTGTCTTGGCCGATGATTTGGACTGCCTAACTAGCACCTGATCATATTTCTCTTACTGCTATCAAAGTCTAGTCCAGTCATGAAACGATCTGTCGAGAGCCGACCCATCTGCACATGGAGCGGAGTCAAGCTTTTAGGTTTTGAATTATGGTTGAAATGCATTTAGCCAGGCTGCTTATGGGGCCTACAAACTCATCCAGGTTGAAATGCATTTAGCCAGGCTGCTTACTATTTCATGACAACTCTTATTCGTCTGGGAACTTACAACTCTCTCTGCTGGGCAAGAAATTTATTGTTATTTTATGAAATAGTAACGAGCTCTCATTTATTTACATTATTTATATAAGGTTTTCCCCTCCACCTTCACGGCAAGGTTAGCTGCTTCTTGAATCCTTTCAATCACACTGGAATGCCAAATCATCAATCCATAAGGCCAATTCAATAGTACTATTGGGAGCAAGGCATGGTGCAAGATTCATGCTAATTGGATGATCATAACCCTTTGAATGAGGAAACTTTAATGTAACCATCTGCTTTTTTACGAGCCATAGGTCCCATGGTTAGGGCCTGCTTGGGCCATGGAATTAAATGGTATGGAATTACATTGGATAGAATTAACATCATTATTGTACAATGATTACATGTCTGGAAATATTATGGTATTTTGATTGTCCAATCCAATGTTTGGGATCAAATTCTTCCCTTTACTAAGGGCATGTTTGATTTCCATTTACATGGTGTAAATACTAGCAACTAGTAATTATTAATTACCATGTAATTCCTGTACTTTTGGACAATGAAGGTTTGTTTTATGTGCACTAAAATCAAGAAAGGTACATATTTTTTGTGGGGCCCACTATGATACATGTGGCTTATCCACATTGTCCATCCATTTTGCAAGGTGATTTTAGGGCATAGACCCAAAATTGAGGCAAATCCAGAGCTCAAGTGGACCATGCCACATGAAATAGTGGTTTGAATATGTACCATAAAAAACCGTTTATGATCACGATTTCCTATGGTGTGGGACACTTGAGCTTTAGATATACCTCATTTTTTTGCTCTTCCTCTAAAATGTTCTGTTAAAACAGATGGATGGCATGGATATGTGATAAAGATCACAATGGGCCCCACGAATGTATAGCTATCCTTTTTTGCACGTATTTACAATGAGTAAATATTCTTTGTATCAAAAGAGGAAAACTTTAATAATTACCTACTTGCATCCATTTGCCTGCAAGTGAAGCCTGTGTTTGGTGGACCATGGAATTGTAAAAAGAGGACCATGTTTCACAATTGATGCTGGTCACCTACACACGTGCAACTTGAATGTCATGTGTAAATGGCACATATGTATGGACAGTTTGGATAAAACACATGCCTCAATAGGAGGCTCATAGATATGGTGGATTTTGAAATCCACAAAAAAATCGTATAGTATGTGTTATTGGTAGAGTTGGGCATTTCAAGCCAGCTTGAAAGCTCGGCTCGGATTGGTTTGAAAAAGTTTGGATTGGATTGGCTCCAATGGAAGTTCAAACCAAACCAAGCCTTGGAGTCAAGCTGGTTTTTAAAAACAAACAAATGTAAAACTAGGGCAGTACCAACCTGGCTCGATTTGATTTAGCTCAATTTGATTCGACTTCATTCGGCTCGTAGATTGTAAGCACACTGTTTCGTGTGATGTGATCCACTTGAGCTTTGGATATGATTCCATTTTGGGATCATGTCCTAAAATGAAATGTAAAATAGATGGACAGCATGGATAATACGGATAATACATATACATGATGACATGAATAATACATGAATTCAAACTGTTTTCTTGCACTTGTAAAATTATGCTGGTGTACTTTTGTTTGGAAAATGCTCTTACATGTCTATTTTGAAGCTGCACTCCTTTAGAGGATGTTCAACATCATATAGTAAGATACATTTGTACTTTTTTTTTCCCTAACTTTTTAAATTCTTTTCAATTTAAATAAATAAGCAAAAAAAAGAGCCCCCATCTATTTGAACTCGGTCCAGCCCGGTTCAAAATTTTCGACCAAACCGACCCCAACTTGAACCAATTTTTTCCAGGGCAAACCAAACTCACGCTACATGGATTGGCTCGAAACCCAAACCAAGCCAATCCACAAAGTGAGGTGGCACAAAAACAAGCCAAACCAAACTAGGGCTAACTCGACTTGGTCCATATCGGCCCACCTCTAGTTATTGGCTTTGGATGATATGATACCGGGATTAATTAATCTAAGCCTTCTCACTATATCCAAACATTGGATGAAATTTGCATGGGACCAAATGCAATTTCATGCTACCTAATCCCAGCTAATAACACAAAAATCATAGAAGCAATGTAAAAGGGGGGCGGAATGGGTACAACCCCCTGTTAGGGGCTCCATGAGGCCCACCATGATATATGTGTTTTATCTAAGCCATCCATTCATTTTGAAAGATAATTATAGGGAGCCCAAAAATGAGGCAGAGTGGAGGCTCGAGTGGTCCACACAACAGGAAGTAGTAGTGACAATGATCCCCCACCGTTGAAACCTTCCTAGGGCCCACTGTGATGTTTATTTTCCATCCAACCTGTTCATAAGGTAACGGAGACCTAGTTGAAGGGAATATATATATATATATATATATATATATATATATATATATATATATATATATATATATATATATATATATATATATATGAGCTTGATCCAGAACTTCTTTGGTCCTCGAATTTCTTTGGTCCCCAGCAGGTTTTTAGCAGTAGGCATTCTAACCCCCACTTTTTCCTGTAATGTGGTCTACATGAGCATTCAATCCACCTTATTTTTGGGCTCATCATCTAAAATGACTTTTCAAAATAGATAGACGGTGTGGATAATACACATACATCACAGTAGGCCTCATAGAGCCCCTGACAGGACTGTCCAACTCGATCTAGGTCATAATGGGGATAGTACCCCATCCTTGCCTGATATAAAGCTGCACTTATCTTAAAGATGATGCTTGACTAATTTTATTTCTCCACTCAATTCAAATTATATATTTTCCCTGCTATTGATGGATGCTTAAGACTGTCAATGGCGTGATTTTTGCACTATCACTGGACGAAGTTGCGTGAAGGGGACTGTTCAAAAGTTGTATGAAAGGAACTATTCAAATTGACGATTGGACATCTTTGGAGACGTTTGGTGAAGATGACAACAAAACCATTTATATGTGTGTGCCAAACGTGAGGAGGATGGATCAAGACCATTTTTAAAATATAAAAATGTTGGTGAACTAACACCGGAGCCTTGTCTTTCAACCACATGCTAAAAGCATAAAATTAAGCAAGACAACGAACGGACGTTGGTAAAAGAGAATTTGGAGAAAATGGGACCACTCGTTGAGCATTGAGTGGATGGCCCATTTCCCGTACATAGTGACATAGATCTTTGATACTCTGTAAAGTGTGATAGCTGATACGCAGGCACTGTACACATGTCATACATGCTAATCGTGGACGCTATTTAGATGGCTTATAGACGAACGATTATACTAATTAATGTCTTAACTAGCCGATTGTTGGACACTAAATAGACGGTTGAAATGAAAAATACCCACTTGCTGAAACTCAACCAACTAATGTAATGTCCAGTATCAGAGGTTAGGATCTTTCAATCAATCTGATTCAAACATATGGACGGTTTAATTTTAGTTAATGTATGCCATTTGTACGATTTCTGTGCGCCTGCGTATCAACCATCACACTCACCCGAGTATGAAATAACGTCCCGTTAAAGAGTGGGAATGTCTGGAAAGCTGTCAGCGGGTTGTGTCGTGGTGGAGACCTGTCTTGCTATGATTATACAGCCTCTCTTCCATCCATACAAATGGTGGTCAGATGGTTGATTTGGACCTTCCAACAGGTGGGAACCACAGATAGGGATCCCCACCCAGCCACCAACTGAAGGAAGCCGATGGTTTCCAGACAATTCATGTTGCCATGTGTGGACCACCAAAAATCAAGCTCTGGACGAGCCAGGCCTGGGTTGGTTTGGCCCAATTTTGAAAAACCCATCTGGGCCCGTTTGGCTGGGCCTTTAGAATATTTATTTAATTATGACAAATAGGGGTGGCGGTGGGCCAGGCATAGCTAGATATGGCCCGGCTAGACACTGAAGGCCCAAGGCCCAGCCCGGCATGGGCCTAGAACATCAGGCTGAAGCTCGAACCCAAAAATGGCTGGGTCCAGACCGACCCAACCCCGCCCAAAAATTGATCAAATCTCTAATTCTAAAAGTTGAGCCCAATCGATCTCTTGATCAGTGGACCGGACATGCACAAATAAAAAGGCGTTTATAAAAATGAAAACCAAGGGCTGCAGGCAAGATGGACCCACTGACCAATGGATGATTGGAATGGAACGGCGTATTAGTAGAATAGAGCACATGTATGCATAAAATCGAGCTGGGCCCGGTCAAGCTGAAATGACTTAAACCCAAGTCCCGGGGCGTGGTACGGAAGTTTATAGTGTGGGTCCCACCGGGAAGGCATGATTTTGACGTCATTCTCTACATCATGTCCCGCCTAAGTCTTGGATTGGGCCGATTTTAGGTTTCAACAGTGAGCATGAGCCGGAGAAAATGATGGACGTGGTACGGAAGTACATAGTGTGGGTCCCACCGGGAAGAAGAATCGGACCGGCCAACTCATCAGGAGGGCCACGCGTCTGTTGAATCTGGACAACATTTTAAACTGTCCATTGACGGTTGAAATGGAAAACACGACTGCACATGATCAAATCGGATTCGGTGAGGGCGGGAAAACCGAGATCGGCGAGATTTGATTGGTCCAGCCCCTTGTGACATCTACTGGAATGAATGGGAGCGGATTCAGTCAGGTCAGCATAACATGAGCTCCAGTCAGGCCGTGGTCATAAGGCCGCCTTAACGTATGCATCCATGCCTCTAGATTTGTTTTGCTAAGCCCAAGACTGAGCGGTAGACAACACTGCAAGAAACACCAGTGATTGAACATCCACCACTAAAATCTTCCCAGACCACCAAAATGTTTATTTGCAGACCAACTTATTGATAAGTTGGATAAAGGGAAAAGACAAATATAAGACCACTGGATAACAGTCCAAGAAGTGTCCTCAAATCTGATATGAGATAATCAAATAAGATTAATTTCTTTTTTTGTTCATAACACATGGTATACATAAATTTGGATATTTTAATTTGAATTATAATATGCCTCGTACAATATGAGTACCTGTGTATCATCTATCACACTTTGCCAGAGTATCAAGCTTTTTTAAATAAAAAAAGAGGAAGGTGGGAGACAGAGTGACAGGCATAATTTAACTGTGACGGACATGTCCTTTTTATGTAAATAATTAAATGATGATTAATCTATCATTTCTATTTTATGACTTGGTCTGACTCTCATCACAGCCATTGACTCCCATCATCTCTCTCTCTCTCTCTCTCTCTCTCTCTACATCCAGGAGGTGGCCAATTGACTTTCCCATTTCCCAATTGACTTTCCCATTTCCCTCTCTAATTATGGTCCATCCAAGAGGTGGTCCTCTCTCTCTCTCTCTCTCTCTCTCTCTCTCTCTCTCTCTCTCTCTCTCTCTCTCTCTCTCTCTATGGTCCATCCAAGAGGTGGCCCATCGATTCTCTCTCTCTCTCTATGGTCCATCCAAGAGGTGGACCATCGATTCTCTCCTCTCTCTCTCTCTCTCTCTCTCTCTCATTCATATTGGTCCATCCAAGAGGTGGCCCATTAGTTGAAGATCTTGAACGAGAGCCATCAGTGCATGATCAAACTTAAGTGAACAACTTACATATAGGTTCATCTTACAACTTAACACATATAGGATCATTTTACTAGTGTGGGAGAAACCTGCTAAGGGCGCTCATGTCTCTCCAGGCTGTTCATCAGAAATGGGCCACACGCCCTTAGTTCTTTCTCCCAACAGAAGTTCCACCACCAGCTACTCACCAAACACAACCTTCCACTTTGACTCAGGCTTTGAAATCCCACAAGCCATTCATCAGGTAGGCCCCATCATCGTGGTCCACCTGAGATTTGGAACTGCTTCAATTTTTGGATCATGCCCTAAAATGAGCTTTCTAAACGAATGGACGGCATGGATGTAATTACATCACTGTGGGCTCCACAATCAGGGATTCACTGATCTCAGGGGAGGAGCCTAGCTTACTTCTGTCCCTACTGACAAACATAGGGCCCACGCAGCCCAATCTTCAGGCCCAGCCCAGGTCCGGTTATGAAACCTAAGCCTGGGCAGGACCCATTTACCTACAGACCCAAACTTCATGCGTGGCCCGGGAGGGACCAACCGGCCCATTGTTAGCCCTACCGGAACTATGTACGGCCCGTTTGTGAAGAGAGATTTAACAGATCGGGGCTGGGATGGTCCCTACCAAGGCCTGTCTAAGTCCAGCTCATGAACTAAATGCCCAAGCCCAGACCTACATCTGTCGTCGATCCAAGCCCAGAAAAGCCTCCTTTTCATTAGGGCCTGTTTCGATGACCATCATAATAGTCGTTCTTAAAAACAAGGATTCCAACAATAGTTGGTTTTCTGAAAACTGATCGGATTGGTTTTTGGCGAAAAAGACCTCTTGTGTGTGCATCCAAATGCCTCTTTTAGGGTTCGGATCATTGGGATCTGAATTCATGTGTATCGGTTAAAGTCTTTATAGATTTTTGACCTCTTCCATATATTCTTGTTAATGTGAATTAAATAAACAAATTACAATTTCCACCTCTTATGGTTTAACATGGTATCAAAGCCATAGTTCTAATCTACCATGTACACCATTCGATCTTAGCTACTGACCATCTTCTCCCTTCATCCTATATGCAACCCACAACTTGCTATTGTTGGATCTTTGTCGTTGATCTGGTGCCAATACACTTTTATTGTCCTCTTTAGTCTTCGACTAGTTGGATCTTAATGGCTCCACTATTGCTACAGGTCATCACATTTGAGTTGTTCTTTCTCTGGCTATATATTGTCAATGGTCCCTATGTTGCAAGTTCTTGTACTTTGAGTGCAGCTTGCCAGCACCTTCCCTAAATCTAGTATCATGTTGATGTAGCCTAAACCCTCTTTATCCCCAAAACCCATCATGACATTATCAAGGTCCACAAGATCTATCAGTGCCACTCTTATTTGACTGTCTCCATCTCTATCTCCATCTCTGTCTCTAGTGGGTGTGGATGGTGGATCACGGGCAGATTATGTTCATAGGTGTCTTCTCAGGACTTTCGTGGTGTATGTATGGCTTGAGGTATTGTATATTTGACTTAGAGTTGCCACTAGCCAATTACGCAAATTTCCACAATTGACTAAACCTTGTAGAAATTTTAAGGGAATGAATCATTAGATTTTCAATTCTAAAATGACTCCCGCTTTACAACTAAAAATTCTGAATAAGTGACCATAGTGACAAAGAGAGAAGATGTTAGGCACCCTTTCTACTTATATAATGGTACGATCTTTACTTCACATGATAGAATAAAATTTTAATGATTGGATCGGTTCTGGAGTGTCAAAATGGAGAAAACAGAGAGGTCAATGTATGGAGTATTTATAGGGTTTTGGAGTGTCAAAATGGAGAAGACAGAGAGGTCATTCCCCCCCCCCCCCCCCCCCCCCCCCCCCAAATGCATCTACCAGGGCATGCTCGCAAATGCCATTACCTCACCTAACCTCGCCATGAAATTTGGTTCTAGTTTTGCTTTTAGTTTTGCATTTTGCGTTTTGAGATTTTTTTTTTTTTTTATTTTATCTTTTTACAGTTTTGCATTTTTAGCATCTAATGCGTTGTGCGTGCAAGTTTGCTTATTCTTCTTCTTCTTCTTCTTTCTTTTTTTCTTTTTTTTTTTTTGGCTTAGTTCACACACCTCATTGTAAGTACACCCACCCACGCACCCACCCACCCTTGTTAGTCACATCACAATCTTCACCCACTGAGCCACTTGAGCTATGTACCTGGGTGTTTTTATTTATTTTTTATTATTTTTTTATTTTTGTTGGACAACATGAATTACAGTTCACACACTATAGTCTGTTGTGGATTAATAGAACTGACACTAATGTATCAAGATGACACATATCAGTAATCTTTAGATTAGAATGCTAATCAGTAGCCTGCAAAAGGAATAATTTGAGCAAGCGTCCATGTTTAACTAGGAAGTGGCCAGTCCTCTAATTGCTGCAACCTTTTAGCCTATGGACCATCCAAGCGATGGCCAACCAAACCAACAATCCCAATCACCCAACATCTTTTTGAGGTATAGTGAGGACGGATCAGCATACAACTTCTCCGCAACCACCTGTTTATTACTATTACTCTTCGAAAAATGTACGGGCACACATGCAAACACATGTGCTCCACGCGAAATTTGGCTTATGGGTGGTGGGTGAAGAAGGCTGTTTTGCATCAATCGTTTCCTCTCGTTTCTGTTTTGGATGACTTGAACTTTCCCTGTTGTGGTGGGCCTTAACAAGGACGGCCTATGGTACCGAAATAATGGTGATTGGTCAAATCGTAGGGCCGTAAAATGCCTAAAGATGAGTTCATCCGGTTTTGGTTAATCAGGTACGACACACCTTGCATAAAACGCATGTCTAACTTGCTCGACAAGTAAAAAGGAGAGTCCAATGGTAAAAATCCAACATACATGATGCGTCGTTCACTTGATGAGTGTACTTTCCTGATTTTCTTATATTTGTTGCATGGCATGTTGGCAATTCGTTCTACTTGATGAATGCCCTGTAAATCTTATATTGTGGAAATGAAAGGACCGTGCAGTGTATCAAATACGAGGATTGAAGAATCAAAACTTAAATTCGTACCTAGTTGGGACGCCATGTGTAGAAATTGTTTGCCGGAATCTTTAGCACCTTACACCCTGAGAGAAGCATCGGGATGGAAATAATCATCGAAACTATAACACTATGCACCCCTATATGATTTTAGATCAATCACAACTCGAGTGGAGTCCACTGGTATTCCCGATCACATTATCCAACCTTTAGAAAAATTCAAATCGTTGATTAATAGGGCCAATCCTATAGAAATTATTACATGCCCTGAATCTCTCACATGAGGGACCCCTCACCAAATCCTCATCAAGTTTAAACTTTAAACATAATTCTAATTGATCAAGATGATGGCAAATGGGTTGAGCATGTTCAAACTTTTAAGAAATCCTAAGTACTGTTGAGGTGTGAAGTCAATCACATAAAAGGATGGTCGGGCGCTCGGACGGTCTTTGGACTGGGCGCCCGATATTTATGTATTAGAAACAGGATGTCTCTAGACTGATCTGTGAACAATTGAGCGTCCGATGGTCAAGAAGACCGGGCGCCCGATATTCGGATAATTTCACTCGTAACTCACTGGAGGATTTCTACATTGGGTGGGTGCCCGACCAAGCCTGACTGGGCGCCCAACCGGCCACGACCTGTTTTGCGGGCTTTCCTATTTTGGGTTCTATTTCCTTGTTTTACTATAAAAATGGTTGTAACTCGGGATTAGGCTATATGGGATTAGGGTTTCTATACGTTCAAGGTGAGAAAAAAACGAGATGTTGGTAAAAAGGGTCATCTCTGTACATGGGAGCATTGGAGGAGGTAAGTGAATTGCTTGTAACTTTACCTTATTCATAATGGAAGTTTGCACTTTGATTTTTTACCCTTGTTTGGGGTTTTTCCACGTAAAATCTATCTTGTGGATTGTTGGTTTGTTTTTATTCTCTTCTAGTTATTATTTCTTCATGTTTATCATTTGTGGGTGAGACCGGAGATTGGATCTCTGTTCACCGGCGTTGTTGGTGTGTTGCGCAACAACTAGTATCAGAGTTATTAGTTTAGTTCAAGTGGGAGTGATGAAGGAAGAAGGGAAGATTAGAATTGAGAAGTTTGATGGTTCAAACTTTGCCTTCTGGAAGATGCAGATGGAGGATTATCTGTATCAGAAGGACCTTTATATTCCTTTAGAAGGAAAAGAGAAGAAATCAGAGAAGATGACAGATGATGAATGAGCTTTAGTGGATTGGAAGGCTTTAGGAACGATCCGACTCTCTTTGTCTAAGAGCATCGCCTTTAATATATTCAAAGGAAAGACCACAAAAGAATTAATGCAAGCTTTGGCTACGATGTATGAGAAACCATTGACGTCTAACAAGGTTCACCTTATGAAACGGCTTATTCAACATGAAGATGTCATATGTTTGTGGGCAGTGGCTAAACATCTAAACGATTTCAATACAGTCACGAGCCAATTGGAATCGTTGGCATCATTTTTTATGATAGGTCAGGGCACTATTGATCTTGTCCAGTTTACCAGACAATTGGGATGGTTAGGTGATTGCCGTGAGCAATTCTCAGGAATGATAAAGTTGAAATTCGATAATGTGGCTGATCTAATTCTTAGCGAAGAATCTAGAAGGAAGGCATCATGAGTTTCAGGGGATTCCGGGAATGCTTTAAATGTTGAAGGAAGAGGAAAATCTTCAAATAAAGACGGCAATAAATACGGCCATTCTAAGTCGATGAATAAGTTCAAGTGACCTGAAAGACAAGGACGGGTGTTGGCATTGCGAGAAGAAGGGACACATGAAGCGTGATTGTAGGGCGCTTAAGAAACAAGAAGGAAGCTCTCAAGGTGGGAAGGATTCAGTGAATCTATCTGGGAAAAAGTGACACAGAGGCTTTAATCTTGTCTCTTGATGCGTGGAATGAGTCTTGGGTTGTAGACTCGGGTGCTTCGTTTCATATCACTTCGTTGAAAGAAGTTCTTCGTGATTATGTGTCAGGTAACTTCGGGATAGTCTACCTATGTAATGATGAGCCGTGCAGTATCGTTGGCAAGGGAGACGTTCATTTAAGTTAGAAAGACGGAAGTCTTAAAGTTGAAGGATGTCAAACATGTACTGAGTTTGAGATGAAATTTGATCTCAGTGGGACAGTTGGTCGATACCGGATATGTGACGACATTCACTAGTGATTCCTGGAAGGTCACAAAAGGTGCCTTGGTGATATTTCGAGGTAAGAACGAATCGTATAGTTCACTCGCGGTCACATCAACTGGAGTGAATGGGCAGTTATGGCATTAGAGGTTGAGACATATGAGTGAGAAATGGATGAAAGTGCTATTGTTAAAGGGGAAGCTAATAGGATTGAAGGCAATCGTTCTAGAATTCTACGAGGATTGCGTGTATGGCAAGCAGAAGAGAGTAAGCTTTAAGAAAACAGGACGAGCTCCAAATATGCATCTGTTGGAGCTTATACACACTGATGTGTGAGGACCAGCACAGGTATCATCTCTTGGTGGTTCACGTTATTTTGTCTCTTTCATTGATAATGCTAGTAGGAAACTGTGGGTTTATTTCTTAAAGCACGAGTCTAATATATATGATGTATTTAAGAAATGGAATGTTATGGTAGAAAATGAGACAGGTAAAATTGTAAAGTGTCTCAGATCGAATAATGGGGGAGATACTGTGATAAAAGGTTTGAGGAGTATTGTGCAGTGAATGGATCAAACATCATAAAACAATTCCAGGAACACTGCAGCAGAACAGTGTGGTTGAGCGCATTAACTAGGACTATCCTTGAGCGCGCTTGGAGCATGAAGCTACATGCAGGGTTGCCCAATACCTTTTGGGCAGATGTGTGAATACTGTCATATATCTCATCAATAGAAATCCCTCAGCACCATTGGATGGTGGGCTACCAGAAGAAACGTTGACTGGAAAATAGGTGAACCTTGCACATCTCAGAGTGTTTGGTTGCACTTCTTATGTTCACATTGATGCTGAGCACAGAAACAAGCTGAATGCGAATTCCAGAAGGTGCACGTTTATAGGCTACGAGCAGAATAATTTTAACTACCGGTTTTGGAATACAGAGAACCGAAAAATTCATCAGAAGCAAGGACGTAGTCTTCAATGAAAAAGTGACGCATAAGGACTACTTACAGTAAAGACAGAATAAGGCCGATGAGAAGGAATTCGTAGAGTTAGAAGAGTTACTGACACGGGTGTTATAATGCCATAGGATGAGCATGCACAGGAGCATGATCAGGCAAAACCACAGACACCGATTGCGAGAAGGTCTATTTGAGAGAGGAGACCCAAGGTTCGATACTCACCCTCCTTACATTATCTACTGTTGACAGATAATTGTGAACCAGAGTGTTTTGAAGAGGCATTATGGTCAGATATGCGGGTTAAGTGGGAGCAGGTCATGGATGATGAGATGGACTCTCTTGAGTCCAATCTTACATGGGAGCTAGTCACTCTACCTAAGGGTAAGAAACTTCTTCATAACAAGTAGTGTTTACAGATTGAAAGAGGAGCATGATGTCGAAATGGTATAAGGCTAGATTGGTGGTGAAATGATTCCAACAAAAGGTAGGTATCGATTTTACTGAAACATTTTCACCAGTGGTGAAGATGTTTACGATTCGCATGGTTTTGAGTATAGTGGCTATAGAAGACTTACATCTAGAGCAGCTAGATGTTAAGACAGCCTTTCTTCATGGGGACCTTGAAGAAGAGATATACATGTATCAGCCGACAGGATACGTGGCACCAAGAAAGGAGAACAAGGTATGTAGACTGAAGAAGAGTCTATATGGCCTGAAGCAGGCCCCGAGGCAGTGGTACAAGAAGTTCGACAGTTTTATGTCGGGGAACGGGTGCAGGAGATGTCATGCAGACCACTGTTGCTACTTGAAGAAGTTTGATATATCGTACATCATTCTTCTTCTGTACATTAATGATATGCTTGTGGCTTGATCAAGTATGAAGGACATCTCAGATCTCAAAAGACAATTGTCTAGAGAGTTTTCCATGAAGGATTTAGGAGCTGCAAAACAAATCCTAGGTATGAGAATAAAGAGTGACACCAAAAACAAGAAGCTAGTTTTGTCACAGGTAGAGTACATAACCAAGGTACTTGATCGATTCAGTATGGGAGGTGCTAAGCCGGTTAGCACTCCATTATCTAACTACTTCAAGCTTTCTAAGGAGCAAGGAGCTAAGACGCAGGAGGAACGGGACTACATGGTTAAAGTCCCATACGCATCAGCTATAGGGAGCCTCATGTATGCTATGGTTAGCACGAGGCTAGATTTGCTCAAGCAGTGGGAGTTGTTAGCAGGTTCATGAACAACCCCGGGAAGGAACATTGGGAAGTTGTAAAGTGGATCCTTAAATACTTGGTAGGTACTGTGGATGTATGATTATGTTATGGAGGATCGAAAATCAAGCTACAAGGCTACGTCGACTCAGATTTGGCAGGAGATAAGGACAATAGAAGGAGCACTACAGGGTATGTCTTTACTCTAAGTAGTGCTGCAGTCAGTCGGGTCTTTCAGTTACAGAAGATAGTATCCATCAGTATAACGGAAGCAGAATATGTTGCAGCTACAGGAGCGTGCAAGGAGATGGTGTGGATGCAAGGTTTTATGGAAGAGTTGAGAAAAAGCAAGCAGATTGCAAGCTGTACAGTGACAGTCAGAGTGCAATACACTTGGCTAAGAATTCAGCCTTTCATTCAAGGACCAAGTATATTGACATCAGATATCACTTCATACGTTCGTTACTAGAAGATGTATCGATTGCTCTAGAGAAGATCCATACAAGTGAGAACCCTGCGGATATGTTGTCCAAGGCGGTCACATGGGAGAAGCTGAAGCTTTGTTTAGCTTTGATTGGTCTTCAAGCTTGAAGACTGGGAGGTAGTGCACTCCGGATAGTAGAAGACGAAGGACTATGGTGATGTGTCTCCAAGTGGAAGATTGTTGAGGTGTGGAGCCAATCACACAAAAGTATGGTCGGGCCCCCCGGATGGTCTTTGGACCGGGTGCCCGATATTCATGTATTAGAGACAGGATGTCTCTGGACTATTTTGTGAACAGTCGGCCACCCGACGGTCAAGAGGACCGGGCGCCCGATATTTAGGTAATTTCACCCGTAGCTCACTGGAGGATTTTTACATTGAGCAGGCGCTCGACCGAGCGCGACCTGTTTTGCAGGCTTTCTTATTTTGGGTTCTATTTCCTTATTTTACTATAAAAAGGGTTGTAACTCGGGATTAGGCTATATGATTAGGGTTTTTATACATCCAATGTGAGAAAAAGGCAAAAGGTTAGTAAAAAAGGCCATCTCTGTGCATGGGAGCATCGGAGGAGGTAAGTGTATTGCTTGTAACTTTGTCTTCTTCATAGTGGAAGTTTGCACCGTAGTTTTTTTTTACCCTAGTTTGGAATTTTTCCACGTAAAATCTGTCTTGTTGATTTTTAGTTTGTTTCGATTCCTCTTCTAGTTATTATTTCTTCTTGTTTATCGTTGTGTGAGACCAGCGATTGGATTTCGATTCACCGACGTTGTTGGCGTGCTGCACAACAAGTACATCTACTTATGGTATGTATGCATGCCACTTTTCTTTCTTAGAAATAGCACCAACCCATCCACAATATACATGCACATGGCTCACGTGCAAGACAAATCCAAATATCTAAATGGTGCACTCCTCCATCGGTTAAACTAAAAAACAAAGCAATAATAAATAATAAAAAAGAAAAATAGAAATAGCACATCAGGCTATCATGATGATGTGAGGAGTAGATTTCATGATCGAAAGCGAGGGTCAAGCTTGTTCATGAAGGACATGGACCTGGAAAAGAGTAGGCGAAAATGCAAATTGACGTCCCTAACGACCGGTCAACAACGCTCGACATACGTTATACAGTTTGCTCGATTTTACGATTTCCTTTCCGTTTTTTTTAATTTACTTCCCTTTTCTTCTAGAATTTGTTTCTTTTTACGCAAGTTAGGGTTTCTTACGTTTTAGGGTTTAGTTTTCTTCTATTTAAGCATGATTGAACTCATTGTAATGCAATTCATTTTTAGTTAATACAATTTTATTGAGTTTTTACTTTGTTTTAGCTTGTGGATTCGAGTATCTCTTCGAGGATTCGAAGAAGACTAGTTGAGGAGTCCCTATTCATTTGTGGATTCGGATCAGTTATCCGTTGGAGAGATGGTGCTCGATCTCATACCTCGCCTCAGCTGTGCCATATCCTCACAATCCAACTAATGGCCATAAAAGGGAGTCAAAATTCCAAATTGAAGAAGCAAAATCGGATGGTCAAGAAAATGTTCAATTGAAATATTTTTAGGGTTGTTTTTATTTATTTATTTCAGACTCTGTTTCAACACTCAGATCATGGGATTGAGTGCCAGGTAGTATGGGTATGTGTGTGAGTGTGTGTGGTGGGTGTGTATAAAAAAAAGCTCTCTCTCTCTCTCAAAATTTCCCAAGAGCTCCATTTGTCCGCCTCTTCCTGTGAATTATTTTCCCAATTAAAGGTTTGGAAATTTTCGAAGAAAAAGTTGGGAAATTTAATTAAACAATATAGCAGCCTGTCCTCTCCATGCACCTTTCAACGCCTTTCTCGCACCCTTTCAAGGCAACTGTCTTTTACAATACGACAAATATGGACCCCACATCATAAGCTGTCTAAATCACTCATATAGACCCCTTCTAATAGATAATTGTGGGCCATTCATTTTCCCATCCATTGATTGAATAATTAAGAGCATTAGATCAAAGTGATTTTACGAGGGATTGGCAATCGAAGGTTTACCCTTCATGATGTAGCATGATCGGGCCTTTCCTAGTATAATTATCCGCATCATTCATTTCCTAATAGTTAATTGGATAATGATGGTGTAATTTCAAGAGCCATGGACAACCAAAGGTGGGCCCCACATTATGTTGGCCTCGACAACAGTTATTACCTTTCTAATACTGCCAAATGGACCTTCCATTTCCCTGTAGAAAGTTTAAACATTTAGCATCATCATACAAGAGTGATTTTTGGGATGGATGGACAATCAAAGGTGGGCCCAACATGATTTACAATGACTATCCATTTTCTAATCATGATCAGATTTATTAGAATGATTTGATTAAAATGAATTTTTAGAAGGGATGGGTATCAAATGTGGCTACACATGATGGATGGTCTGGATCAATGATAAAGTCTTTTGCATTATTAATATGGACCGTTTATTTTCATAGCCATGGGTTGGTTAATTATGATCATCTAATCAAAGTCACTTTTAAGAGGGACAGTACAGATCATTGATAGCACCTTCTGTAATATAAATAATATAAACCATCTGTCTTCCTAGCAATTGATTGAATACTTTAGAATCATCCACTTGCTTTTAGAAAGAGATGGGCATTTAAAGTGGGCCATGACGGATTGTCTACGTTACTAATTAAATTTTTTTAAACATGATCAATTAAGACTTACAGTTGTTTGCCATGTATTAGTGGTTACAGTTGTTGGGTCTAAAATTTATGTATCATACAGCCCGCTTGATGAATGGCTTGGCTTCGTTTGGCACCATGGATTTGAAATACCGTGGAATAGAAATCCCCTGAATTTGACATACCCTAGATATAGAATCCTTAGGTTGGTTTGAATTTAATTACTAAATCAACTTTAATATCTTAATTAGTGTGTGAATGTAATGTTTGACATAATGATTGTAATAAGCTCATTAAATATATGCTTTTGCTGAAAACGATGAAATTCCAAGTCTCGGATGAGCCACAAGTATAGGATCACATCCAAGCGACTAGCCAATGATTTTTAATTGTTGATTTACATGGACAATGTTTGGCTTGCACAAATCTTTCAATTGAAAGTAATTTTAATGATGCAGTTGATAATCTAATTATTTTGGGATATCATCAATGGGCCACATGTGACGTGCCCAATAAATTAGTAGCCTAGTGACACACATGTTACACATAGGACTTATGGTAGGATTTTAGATGAAATCCTAACTTCCACCTTGGATTCAATTTCAAACCCTAGTTTTGAGGGGACTTGAAATCCCTTGGATTTGAAATCCCCATTTACTTAATGGTGCGAAACAGATTAAACAGATTGGTGATTTAAAATCTCCCCAAATCCATGGTGCCAACCAGCCCCTTGGATCTTCCACATAAGTTTGCCACTTGTAAAACAAATCTTGTAAAAATAAAATTTAAACTTTCTCAAAAAAATTCTAATGAGGCCAAACAAATTTCAAAACGTCTCAAGGATTTTGTCTCTAACTAAGAAACTTTAACAATTTCACAGCAACCAAACAGGGCTATTGAGATACAAATCATCTACAAAGTGGGCCCTAAGATGGACAGTCCAAGGGTTTGAGTTAGTATCAATTGATGTGTGTACAGTGCAACAAACTTGGCACCATCTTATAAATGGACACAAATTGAGTACTACCCCCACTAGGACCTAGCTAGAGATGGATGGTCCTGGTGGGTCTTTGTGAGGCCCACCATGATGTATGTGTGTTTATCATGGCGTCCATTTGTACATTTTAGTATATCATTTTAGGCAATGAGCCCAAAAATGAGACAAGTTAGACAAGTGTACTATACTATAAGAAAACATGAGATTGAATGCCTACCACTAAGTGAAAAAGGGATATTTAAAAGCCCTTGGCAAAGTTCTTTTTGGAAAATACAACTTGAAAACTCATTAAGACCCCAAAATTTTTGGATTAAGTTGGTATTTTGTTCTTTGTCTGTGTAGTCAATGTGACCTCATGAACACGTTCAAGGTGGGCCTCAGGAAGATTTCAACTGTAGGCGTCATTGTCATCACTCACCACTACTTCCTGTGCTATGGTCCACTTAAAGCATTCAATCTGCCCATGCACATGCAAGTTTTTAATGGTGGGCGTCAAATCGTTCCTTGTGATGTGGTCCACATGAGATCTGGATCCGCGTCATCTTTGGGCTCATTGCCAAAAATAAGCTGGCAAAATGGATGGATAACATCGACATAAAACAAATCTATCACGGTGGCCGCGCAGCCACAGATCCACCGACTAGGGTGGTTCCGCAATCCACTGAATCCGTATCCTCGATATGTGGGACGGGAATCAGGTTGGCTCGTGGGAGCGGATTAGGTGAGACCAAGGCCTTACCTTACACGGTGCGGCCCTTGCTGTGGGGTCCACCTTGACGTATGTATTATCTATCCAAACCGTCCATACGTTTTTCCAAATCATTTTAGGTTATGATAAAAAAAATGAAGAAGATCCAAGTCTCAGGTGGACCATACTCTAGTAAACATTGACGATTGAATACCATAACAAAACTTCTTAGGGCCCACATTAATGTTTCCGTAGTGTCTATTCCATCCAATCTCTTGACAAGGTCACGTAAGCCTGGATGAAGAAAAAAACAAATATCAGCTTGATCTAAAACTGTTGTGGTCCATTAATGGTCCATTACCACTGTTTCCTAGAGTATGGTACACCTGAGATTTGGATATTCTTCACTTTTGGGATCATGCCCTAAAATGATCTGAAAAAACGGATGGACAGTGTGGATACGGAATTCATACATTAAGGTGGGCCTCACTGTAAGGGCTGCACCGGCTTGGGTGGAGCTGGGGTCTCACCTTATCTTCTCCCCTGACCCCTAGTCAGCTAGATCGCAGTTTAGTAGAGAAATGCACAGCTGGCGAAAAACTTGGCTAAAATTTTCTTAGCCGTCCACCCTTTTCGTACTTCGTGTCCACCTGATGAGTGTACAGATAATCTGATGTTACGCAAAAACATGAACATGCTCGGATCATCTTGATGGACGGTATGCTTTGGTCATTCGTGTGGCTTAACGGAGCTCGCAGTGCACACCTGCTTGAAATTCAATTTCTCGGTAGATGACAAGAGACGAATGCCCGAGAAATGAAACCGATATTTCGTTGATGATGCTTTTAAGACGGAATCAGCTGTCCATAAATCGATTCATAATTTGCACGGAATTCCAGTCTGGAGTCAGGACATTGATTGAGCACTTTTCCAGAGAAAACCTTCGATACACTGCCAGAGTGTGATGAATGGTACGCCGGCACTCCGTAATTGTACAGGTGGCTTTTTTCAACTCAAATTAAACCGTTCATATAGTGGGCCCTTTTAGATGGGTTCTAAAATGATAATTAAACTAAAATTAATTCTTAATTTATAAACTAATTGATAATTAACCTACAATTATCATGACAGTAATCGATAGTTCAAAATTATTTTCAGAAATCAGAAACGGAAATCATCCATTTAGTATTATTTTGGGTTTATAAGCCATCTACAGTGGGTTCCATGATTTGAACGGCTTTAATTGAGTTACATATATGCTACATGTACGAATGGAAGTGCTTGTGTATCATCCATCACACTACGCCAGAGTATTAAATAACTCCAAACCTTTCGATCTCTTTATAATTATCTTCTGATTTTCTTAAACTAATGATTGCTTAATCCAGGCTTCCAGCGCACTTCACATGATTCCTCGGAGGTAGTGGGAAAAAGGGCCCACCCTCTGTACTTTCTTACCCGTCCTTTCCTTACTATTCTTTTCTTAGGAGGAAAACATGAGAAGTGCCAAAGAGGTAAGGCGATGATCATCAGACGATTCAGACCTAACAATATGATGCATGTGTGCGAGATCCGGTCCGCTCATCAGGTGGGCCCACCGCAAACATGGCCTGGGAAAAAATCAGGACGGTCCAGCTGTCATCTAGTGAATCAATCGTGCAAAGAATATAGACTGTTTGTCTTTCTATTTGACCACCCACATTTCATGCAGGTAGGGCCCACATTGATGTATATGTTGTATATCTACGCCGTCCATCCGTTTTTCCAGGCCATTTTAGTATGAGAGACGAAAGATGAAGTAGATAAAAGTCTGATGTGCACCACACCACTGGAAACACTGGTGATTGAACGCCGATCATTAAAAACTTCCTATGGCCCACCGTAATGTTTATTTTCCATCCAACCCGTTGATAAGGTCACATAGATCTGGATGAAAATAAAATACAAATATCAGCTTGATTCAAGACTTTTGTGGGGCACGAGAATTTTTTTAACACTAGACATGCAATCACCAACTGTTTGCTGCAATGTTATCTATCTGATATTTGAATCTGCTTCATTTTTTAAATCATACCCTAAAATGAGCTGGCAAATTTTTGAATCTGCTCATTTTATAAATCATACCCTAAATGAGCTCGCAAAATGGATGAACGGCAAGATGTATAAATAATAAATTAAGATTAGCTCCACAGTCACCTCACCGAAGTCCGTGCTTCCCCGGCCTCACCGGATCTGCTCTCGTCGTACGCGTGATGAGTGGACTGCCCTGGTTTCTGTGTCAGGTCATTGAGCCAGCTAATACATGGCCAGGATCTCGCATGCGCCACTTCGTCACTTGCGTCGTCAATCAGCTATTCTATTGTAAATACAGCTGCCGACCTACACGCCACCATTTTAAGTCGTTTGTGAGCCATTTTAATGTATATGTCACATCCAAACAGTGCATCAGGCCTGCCCCAATATGAAAATATTAGGCCCCAAAAATCAGGCCCATTCAAAACTTAGACGGTCCATAGAAAAGACAACAATGTAAAAACATGACTTAAATCCTCTAATTCAAGTGATCTGGCCCACTCGAGTTTTGGATCACTCTGATTTTTTTGTACATCTCTTCATCTTGGTAGGATTACAACTTATGATTGTTGGATGGGTAGACAGGCACCAAAGTAGACCCCAGCACGTTCTGATAATTTCCGATGGTGAGCATGGTCCTCAGATGTTTCCACCATTGTGGCCCAGTTGGTTTCTTCTTTTGATTGATTCTTGCACCAAGAGCTAATCATTGAGGTGTGCACCCGATGGACGGAATAGATTAAGCATACACATCATGGTGGCCCAACGACTATCCTCTACGAGCTCTCCGCTAGGAGTACAGGGTCGCCCGATTTGACCCGATAAAAAGAGTCATGGGTGATAACGCCCGGAGCCAACCCCCTGTTTGTTGCGGGAGCGGATTAGGTGAGAACCCGATTCACTAAGGTGGGTGGGACCACTGACTGTAGGGCCCACTGTGATGTATGTGATTACATCCACGCTGTCTATCCATATTGAAATATCATTTTAGGGCATGCTCCACAAAATGAAGCAGTTCCAAATTCCAGATGGACAATAGTACGGAAACAGTGGTGATTGACCATTAAAAACTTCTCGTTGGCCACTAAAGCTTTGGATCACTATGATATTTGTGTGGTCTCTTCATCTACGTGTTTGTGACCTTAAAAACAGGTTGGATCGCAAATAAACATTCCAGTGGAATCCATGAAGTATTTAATGGTGGGGATTCAATCACGACTGTTTCCTATGGTGTGTTCCATGTAAGATTTGAGTCAGCTTCATTTTTAGTATCATGCCCTAAAATAATCTTCCAAAATGGTTGGACAGTGTAGATTTAAGGCACATACATCACATCAGGGGTGCCACCCACCTCCGCCGATCCGAGGTCTTACCTACTCCGTTCCCATTTTCTGCGGCCAAGGCGACTGGACCGGTTCACTGGGATGCGACTTGCCTATAACGGGGTTACAAAAAGCCAAGCTCTGTGAGCCCACGGTGATGTCTATACTATATCCATTCCGTTCATCCGTTTCCTCATATCATTCTATTAAAACACTAGGCAATCTAGAACTCAAGTGAGGCACACCACAGGGAATGGTGGCGATGGAAATGCCTACAAATGAAATGTTTTTGGCAACCTTATGACGTTTAGATGCCATCCAACCGTCCAAAAGATTATTTCAACCTGGATGAAGGGAAAATACAAATATAAGCCTGACTTAAACTAATGTCCTCCCAGAATGTTTCAACTGTGGACGTTCAATCCCTGTTTACGTCGATTTTTATAACAGGATCCTCCGAAAGATTACCTTCTCTCCAAGAGATATCTTACTTGGACCTGAAAAGAAACAGAAAACAACTAAGGGTGGTTGGCTTCCAGCCGTTAGCCCTCCGATGCTTAAATTAGGTAGGAAAAAGAGAAGGAAAGATCAATCGGAGTTAAAGATTGAATATCGTATACCTTTATCATCAGTAGAGTCATCTATTTATACAGATCTCAATGATCCAATCCACTACGCAAACTGTTAGATTAATCCTGATTTCATGGGATAGGGAGCTTATCTCGCTTAATCCTTGAATAAAGATGTAGTCAAAACATCCTAGACGTCTAGCTGATTACGTCTCTGGATATTCGGAGCTAAGAATAGATATAAACCAAAACCGGCCTATACGGGCTGGTGGTACTAGTAGACGAAGGCCTTCTATACCAAAAGTCATGAACCACGATCATTCAGATGCCAGGGGCTGCTCACATCTAGAGTATTCGTATTTAACATACGGAATACGACCCCTTCTGTCGAGCCCGAGCCGAGCTGCTCGCATTTTGGATGTGCGACTCCTTCTGTCGAGCGCGAGCCGGGCTGCTCGCATTCTGGATGTGCGACCCCTTCTGTCGAGCCCGAGCTGAGCTGCTCGCATTCCTTTTACACGCCAAACTTATCTACAACAGATGCCCCCCAAAACCCTTGGCGTTAAGAAGCTATGCCAAAGGTTTTGTTTGTATGTGTAGCTGGCGGTTGGGAGAGAGTGCGCATGATTCTGCATTTATGATAGCCAGCTTTACACAGCCTTTTCTGCCGCAAGGAATGAGGCGTCGGTCGCCACGTGTCTCCGTATTTAATGCTAGTGCCCATTCGTATATCGTGCCGGATGAGAAGCTGCTGCGTGTCCACCAAATCAAATGAAATGATTGCGTATAAATATCACATCCTGCAGAAACTCTTCCATTTTCGAATTCTATCTGTTGCGGAGCTTTTCTTCTTTCTCCTTCTTTGTTTTCGGAGCAAAAACCTCTTTGCAGAGGTATTCTTTCTTCTTACTTACTTCTCCCATCTCACTTTTTCTTTGTAATGGCGGAGGTCTCTGATGAAGAGATTGTTCCTCTGGGAGACGAAACCCCGAATTCTTCTGAATCCAACAACGCCAGAGTACCGGCTGGGAGATATTCCTCCTCCGGTTACTCCTCCATATTGACGGAGGAAAGGCTCTCTAGCCTTAGAGAGACATATCGGGTCCCAAACTCTGTTTCGTTCAGATTACCTGGGAGAGGGGAGACAGCCGATGCACCACCACCAGGGTGCGTAGCTTTTTATGAGTATTTTTTCAAAGTGGGCATACGTCTTCCCCTCCACCCTTTCATACGAAAATTCCTTCGTCTTTACAAGATTGCCCCGGGCCAACTAATAGTTAATGGCTGGCGGGTGCTTCTAAGCGCTTTTGTCCTCTGGAAGCAAGCGGGTAACAATGAGTTAACCGCTGAGGAGTTTTTAAGGTTATTCCAGCTGAAGAAGGCGCCAGCTAGCGAGGGTTGGTACTACCTATGCTTCTGGCACCGGAATAACTTTATCTTGGGAAACCCTTCTTCCAACTGCCTAGGGTGGAGAAAAAAGTGGTTCTATGTCTCCGGCAACTGGGAGTCCTGAAATGGGCTCCGACCCCAAAGGCCATAACGTTAATCGCCATTTTGGCGAAGGTGGGTTAAATGTTTGTTTATCTGTCTGAAAGAAACAATGCCTTTGCTCCATGACGATTTAATGTGCCTTCTTTTTTGCTCGTAGGGATCCCAACTGGTGTGAAGCCAAACCTGCGAGGAGGACTCAACGAGAAGTTAGTTAGAGTCTACAAGCTTCCCGTGGCTACACACCACGTCAACGTTGCATTAGAACCTCTTCATCTCTGTGCGGCGGGTCTCATCTTCCGAGAAGAGATGACAAACGTTGGAGATAAGAGAGGTGCACTGGGGGTACTTCCCTGTCTGAAGGGTATGGCCTCGAAGAGGCAAAAGAAAACCACGGGGGGTCCTTCAAATGCGCCTTGCTCTAGCAGAGGGGTTTGCTCGCGGCGCACAATCGCGTGTGGCTGCATCGGGAGGGGTCGCTACGACCTCTCGTACGACCGCGACCCCTCCGGTCAACGCGACCCCTCTATCAACTGCGACCCCTCCAACTGACATTCATGGTCAACCAATTATCGAAGTCGTCGATAACTTGCCGAAAGGCGATCGAAGAGGAGGAGGACTCCCTCCAAGGGGAGCTACGTGCGAGCCGGCCGTTGCTCGTGAATTGCTGACACCCTCGTTGGTTACAGCGGGTGCTCGCGAGGCGGGCTCGAAGGAGATGATTGTGGCCCAACCTTCTGGGTCGGGAACTTTTGTCATCCCACCGCACTTGCATCCAATATACGAGTTCATGCTTGACAAAATATCTCCCAACTCCTTCGGAGGCCTCCCCGAACCAAGCCCAGAAGCTCTCTCCACCGATATCGGGGTGAGATTGCTACAGGTAACCAACCTTACACCGTCTTTCTTTATTTTTATTTATTTTTTTTTTTACTAATATGGCGGGCTGCTCTGATTTTTCTCCTCTCCCATTTTTTTTTTATATATAGAGCCTGGATCTCACGCTTCGAGTCAGACGTGACATCAAAGCAGCCCGCCGCAGCGTGGAGGATGCGGAGAAGAAGAAGAAGACGATGGAAGCCGAGGTCCAAGGGCCGGACCGCTTGGTGAAGGCTTTGAAAGCCCAAATCGCCAAGCTGAACGAAGAAAAGAGGATTCTCCTTGTCAAAATTCAATCCATGACTGATCGCTTTCAGTCACTGGATCTCCAACTCGCAAAGCTTCAAGAGCTTCATACTAAGAGCGAGAGGGAGAGGGAGATCTTCCGCCAAGACAAGATCCAGCTTGAAGAGCAGCTCAAGGACGCTCGGACCAAGCTCGAGGAGGCCCAGCAGCGACTTAACCAGCTGAAGGATGACTCCATCCACTAGGAAGAGGAGCGGGTGGCTCTCGTCCAGATGATATCGGACGAGGGCCCTCGCGCAGTCCAGGAATTTCGAACCTCTCAACTTTATGACGAGGAGCGATATGAAGCGTATATCGCTGGTCGCGACTTTGCGGTCAGAGTTATGCAACAGATCGCTCCGACCTTTAATGTTGAGGAGTTCGACAGAATGACTTTCGAGGTTGCAGCTAGAGAATGAGCTGCCGCTGAGAATGAAGTCACCGGAGCTACAGATGTTGCTCCTGCTCCCGAGACTGGTCCTGAAGTTGAGAGTCGCGAGCCTGCTCAAGAGGGGGATGACCGGCCTTGACTTTATTGCCTTCCTTCGTCTATATCGTGTATTTTTTATATATATATTTTTTTATATATACTCTTGAGAAGAAATTTATATGTAATGACTTGACCTTTTGGTCCATTATAATGAACATTCATTTCTTCAATGTTGTGTATTTTCCCTAGTTTTCATTTTTGCCTTGTGTCAATCATATGCTGACTTATTAGGGGATGCGATCCCTTACTTCGAGCACGAGCTGAGCTGCTCGCATTTAGGTGATGCGACCATTTAATTCGAGCACGAGCTGCGCTGCTCGCATTTAGGAATGCGACCCCTTAATTCGAGCACGAGCTGCGCTGCTCGCATTTAGGATATGCGACCCCTTAATTCGAGCACGAGCTGCGCTGCTCGCATTTAGGATATGAGACCCCTTAATTCGAGCACGAGCTGAGCTGCTCGCATCCAACTCATGAAAAAGTGAATTAGACTCAATTCGGGGGTCGTATGACCAGTGTCCGCGTTGAGATAGACTGGTCTATCGATTGAGATTTTGATTCCACCAAGGGCAGAAGATTGGTCAAGAGAGCACGTATGCTCTCTTCAGGGCTATTTTCGATCCATAGAATGGAGAAGCAACCAACTAGTAATAATTTCAACCCTACCAAGGGTAGGCAATTGGCCAAGAGAATGCATATATTCTCTTCAGAGCTATTCGAGTCCAAGTAAATAGAGTACCGACCAAAAGATGGTTTTAACCCTACCAAAGGTAGGCAATTGGCCAAGAGAATGTATGTATTCTCTTCGGGGCTATTCGAGTCCAAGTAAATGGAGTAACGACCAAAAGATGTCTTCAACCCTTAATTCATTCGAATATCGTTAAGAGTTACATCGCATCAAGGGAAGTATTGCAACAAGTGTTCCACATGCCAAGGGCGACGTACAGGTCTTCCTTACATATCTTCAAGATAGTAAGTGCCGGGTCGCACAATTTTGATGACTTGATACGGGCCTTCCCAATTCGGATCAAGTGATCGAGCAGGGACCCCAAGGTTTTGTCTGAGAACCAAATCACTTAGTTGGAAAGCTCTAGGCCGAACTTTAGCGTTACGATAGCGAGCAATGCGTTGCTGATACGCTACTGCTCGCATCTGAGAGGCAATCCTTCGTTCTTCCGAGAGATCGAGGTGAAGTCGAAGATTCTCTTGGTTACAAGTGGGATTGTACTGCTCAACCCGGTACGAGGGTATTTGAATCTCAACTGGTACTACCGCATCGGTACCGAACGCCAAGGAGAAGGGGGTTTCGCCCGTAGACGTACGAGCCGTAGTCCTATATGCCCATAAGACTTCTGGCAAGAGTTCTGGCCACATGCCCTTATACTCACCGAGCTTAGTTTTCAAATGATGCTTGATGATTTTATTCACTGCCTCGACTTGCCCATTTGCCTGAGGGTGATACGGAGAGGTGCGGAGGTTACGTATCTTCCACTTTTCACAAAATTCGTCAAAGGCTGCGTTGTCGAATTGCGTTCCGTTGTCGGTAATTATAGTGTGGGGGAGTCCATAACGGCATATGATATTTCTCCATATGAACTTAGTAGTTTGTTTCTCGGTAATCTTGGCTAATGGTTCTGCCTCGGCCCATTTGGTGAAGTAATCGACCCCCACTATCGCGAATCTGTTTTGTCCTTTTCCAGTAGGCAAGGGCCCGATGATATCGACCCCCCATTGCGTGAAAGGCCAAGGGCTATTAACTGGAGTCATTTGCTCGGACGGTGCGTGAGGTATAGGAGAGTATCGCTGGCACTTGTCACATTTTTTAGAGAGTTCAATCGCGTCTGTCTTCATAGTGGGCCAATAGTATCCTTGCATCATCGCTTTATACGCTAGGGATCGACCCCTTGGGTGGTTACCACATGCCCCCCGGTATATTTCATCCAGAACATGATGTGCTTCTTCTGGGTGAAGACACCTTAAATAAGGTAAAGAAAAACTTTTACGTAATAGGATCCCATTCTGTAAAGTGTACCTGGCAGATCGATATCGGATTTGTCATGCGAATTTTTTGTCGTCTGGAAGAACTTCATCTCTGAGATAAAGGGTGATGGGATCCATCCAACATGGAGACGGATGTATTACAACCACCTGCTCGAGAGTGGCTTGGTCGATACTTGAGTTTTGAAGATACTCAATAGGAATCGAATATGGTAACTCAGATTCTGATGCAGAGGCGAGCTTTGCCAGCGAATCAGCGAGTTTATTCTCCTCGCGGGAAATGCGAATTATTTCGTAATTCTTCAGTTTTGCGAGCAAAATGAGAACTCGAGATTTGTACAAGGCCATCATTTCTTCTTTAGCCTAGAATTCACCGAGAACCTGATTGACAATCAACTGAGAATCGCTGTGAATGAGTAGATTTTGAATCGAGAGGACGTTTGCTAGTTCGAGGCCAACGATCGGGGCTTCATACTCTGCTTCATTATTTGAGATGCGGGAATCGAAGCGTAACACATATTGAAAATGCGACCCGTCTGGGGCGACTAGAATAAGGCCCGGCTCCACTACCCGTGGCCCAGTGAGGACCCGTCCACGAAAAGTGACCAGGAAGGCTGGTCGCTGATCGCGATACTTTCATCGGAAGAAGAATATGTGAATTCGACGATAAAGTCAGCTACGGCCTGGCCCTTGATTGCAGTCCTGGGGCAAAACAATATGTCGTGCTCGCTAAGCTCGACCGTCCATTTAGTTAATCGTCCGAAAGCTTCAAGTTTTTGAAGAATCTGTCGTAGTGGATGATTCGTTGGTACTAAAATTGCGTGGGCTGGAAAGTATGGTCGCAACTTTCGAGCTACCGTGACTAGAGCCAGAGCCACCTTTTCCTATATCAGAGTACCGAGTTTCAGCATCTACCATTGCTCGACTGATATAATAAACGGGCCTTTGTATCCCGGAATCTTCTCTTATTAATGCGGCGCTAACGGCCGTGGAGGATACAGATAAATAAAGGATAAGTTGTTCGTGCAACACAGGTTTAGATAAAACGGGGGGTGTACTCATATATTGCTTCAGTTGTTGAAAAGGTTCTTCGCATCGTGATGTCCATTCCCAATCAGACTTGGCTGTGGCACGGAGGAGCTTGAAGAAGGGTAAACATTTGTCAGATGCTCGCGAGATGAACCTATTTAGTGATGCAATGCGACCAGCCAGACGTTAGACGTCCTTAAGAGTGGTTGGGGATTTCATCTCTATCAATGCTTTTATTTTTTCAGGATTTGCCTCAATTCCTCGTTGGCTGACCATAAACCCAAGAAATTTTCCGGCATACATTCCGAACGCACATTTTTCTGGGTTTAGCTTCATCTGATATTTCCTCATCAGATCGAAAGCTTCTCGAAGATCTGAAAGATGATCGCCTTCTACGACACTTTTCACGAGCATGTCATCAACATAGACTTCCATATTCCTACCAATTTACGCGGCGAATATCTTGTTGACGAGACGCTGATAGGTGGCCCCTGCATTTTTAAGACCAAACGGCATTACCTGGTAGCAATACAGACCTCGGTCAGTGATGAAAGCAGTATGTTGGCTATCGGGCAGATGCATCATAATCTGATTATAACCGGAATAAGCGTCCATAAAACTAAGTAGAGCATGCCCAGCTGTCGAATCAACCAACTGATCGATTCGTGGGGTTGGGAAGCTATCTTTGGGGCAGGCTTTATTTAAATCCGTGTAATCGACACACATTCTCCATTTGCCATTAGACTTCCGGACAAGGACTACATTTGCGACCCATTCTGGGTAGTCAACTTCTTTTATGAAATTGACCGTGAGCAGCTTCTCGACTTCAGCTTTGATCAGCCATTTGCCTTTCTGCAGTGAAGGCACGTCGGCGCTAATGGACAGGTTTATGCTTCGGGTCGATGTTCAGACGGTGTGCGATGACGCTAGGATCAATGCCGGGCATGTCTTGGTGAGACCAGGCAAACACATCTTGATATTCAGTGAGGAGGCAAATCAATTCCGCTCGAAAGGTGTTCCCCAAAGAGGATCCCACACAAACAACTTTGGATGGGTCTTCTTTACTTAAAGGAATCGCTACTGTCTCTTCCCCGGGAGTTCCAGATTGAAGAGCATCCTCTCTTGGGTCCAACGAGGTATCCACTGGGGAGTTGGGCAATGCTTGTGCTATCATCATAACTGGTGTCGCTTGCGCTTTATTTCGATCCTGCATAGCTATTTCATAACAAGACCGGGCCTCTTTTTTATTTCCTTGTACAACTCCAACACCATTCGGGGTAGGAAATTTTATGCACAGATATAAAGGATGTAAAGCTGCTCCAACCTTATTAAGAGATGGTCGCCCCAAAATGGCGTTGTAGGCTGATCTCTGATCCACCACGAGGAAGTTTACGAAGACGGTCGTCTTCCCCGGACTCTCCCCAAAGGTGACTGGAAGGTCAATGCTTCCTTCAGGTGTCACGACTTCGCCCCCGAAGCCGATGAGAGGGGTTGTGACTGGCTTGAGTAGGCTTCTGGCGAGTGCCATTTTGTTGAAAGCCTCCAGGTACAAGATATCAGCAGAGCTACCTGTATCCACCATAATACGATGAGTCAAATAATTTGATACCTTTAATGCAACCACGATGGAGTCTTCGTGAGGGAAGTGAACTCCTTCAGCATCTTCAAGGGAGAAGGAAATTGGAGGATGACTAAGTCCTGACGCGTTGGGCGTTTGTTCCAGCCAATAAACGTGTTGGGGCTTTTTTGACGCCTTACGAGCGTATGCTTTCCTTGAAGCTCGAGAATCTCCCCCGCAAGCCGGTCCCCCAGCGATGGTCCGAATTTTCCCGGTGGGCTCAGCGTCTTCTTGGGGAGTATGTCGATGAGGTGATTTCTTCTGTTGTTGCGAGGTTTCCTCCCTTTTTGGCGAGCGACCTTGCCGGGCAACATAATCTTGAAGATGACCTTTTCGAATAAGAGCTTTAATGTTGTCACACAAAGTTACACAGTCTTGGATAGTGTGCCCATGGTCTTTATGAAAATAACAAAACTTGCTCTTGTCTCTTTTCTCAGGATCAGATTTTATTTTCGCGGGCCATTTCACATACGGTTTATGCTTAATTTCCATTAGCACCTTTTCTGGAGGCCGGTTAAGAGGGGTGTAGTTATGGTACTTACCGGAGAAAACTTTCTTCGGAGAACGATCTCGCCAATCGCGCCTATACTTCTTATTTGAAGAAGAGACTTCCTCCGGCTTGCGCTTCTTGCCTTGTATACCATGATGTGCTAATGCTACCTCTTCAGCATTGATATACTTCTGAGCTTTAGCTTGGAATTCTGTCATAGTTTTGGGAGGATTCTTATCCAGAGCGAATCTGAACTTTTCGCTGGTGATTCCAGCTATTAGGGCGGTGAGGTCCTTCTCTTCAGTATACCCTTCGGTTTGGACTGCTTCAGTTGTGAACCGCACTGTAAACTCCTTTATTGTTTCTCCATGCTGCTGTTTCAAATCCATTAGGTGAGACGCCGGTTTTTTGGTACGGATGCTTCCCATGAATTGGGAAAGGAATAGCTCCGATAACTGTGAAAAGGATTCGATAGATCGAGGTTTCAATCTCCGGAACCAAGTACGGGCTGCTTCTTTTAAAGTTAGGGAGAAGGCCTTACACATGATTTCTGACCCATGTCCCTCCAGCTCCATAAGAGACCTATAGGTTTCCAAATGTTCGAGAGGATCGCCGGTACCCGTATATGGGGTGATGACGGGTGTACGATACTTTCTTGGTAGGGGTGCTTCCATGACTTCGCTGGTGAAAGGGGACTCGGATCGATGTATCGACGCTACGGCGGTTGATGGTCGATTCGTCTGATATCGTTGCTCCATATCATTAAAACGATCATGGATCTTTTTGAGATCTCCTTCCCATGGTAGAGTATAACTGGAAGCTTCAATGGTGGAACCATGAGATTGTTGTTGGCGAGAGGTACTGGAATGTACGAAATGTGGGGATAATACGGGGGGTTGTTGCCAATCGGCACTCGGTTCGATGGAGGATGATTTGGTTGAACCTGTGGTTCGTCCACAGAGTGTCTGGAAGCCATCGGTATGGGCTGTGCCGGCAACCCCCCGGAAGGTGGCTTCTAAGGTTCCAGGAAATGTTGATCAAGCCGGTTAGATAGGGCTTGAAACCCAGCATTGATAGTTAGAAGGGTGTTTCCCAAGAAACGCATGACATCTTCTTGACTTCCAGAAGTCTCAAGTAACGGGTTCGCCGGTGGCACGCTTGAAGCTCCTTGAGGGATGTTTATTGAAACGGTTTGAGGAACAGGAATTGATTCCGTCATGTCAGGCGGAGGTAATGTTTGCCTTGATGTGGAAGGATGAACTGCCTTCTTAGGAGGCATGGCGGAAGGATTCTGATCAGCGATAGAACGATTGACTGTGATGATCAAATCGTTCCCACAGACGGCGCCAAACTGTTTACGTCGATTTTTGTAACAGGATCCTCTGAAAGGTTACCTTCTCTCCAAGAGATATCTTACTTGGACCTGAAAAGAAACAGAAAGCAACTAAGGGTGGTTGGCGTCCAGCCGTTAGCCCTCCGATGCTTAAATTAGGTAGGAAAAACAGAATGAATGATCAATCGGAGTTAAAGATTGAATATCGTGTACCTTTATCATCAGTAGAGTCATCTATTTATACAGATCTCAATGATCCAATCCACTACGCAAGCTGTTAGATTAATCCTGATTTCATGGGATAGGGAGCTTATCTCGCTTAATCCTTGAATAAAGATGTAGTCAAAACATCCTAGACGTCTAGCTGATTACGTCTCTGGATATTTGGAGCTAAGAATAGATATAAACCAAAACCGTCCTATACGGGCTGGTGGTACTAGTAGACGAAGGCCTTCCATACCAAAAGTCATGAACCACGATCATTCCGATGCCGGGGGCTGCTCACATCTAGAGTATTCGTATTTAACATACGGAATGTGACCCCTTCTGTCGAGCCCGAGCCGAGCTGCTCGCATTCTGGATGTGCGACTCCTTCTGTCGAGCGCGAGTCAGGACTGCTCGCATTCTGGATGTGCAACCCCTTCTGTCGAGCCCGAGCTGAACTGCTCGCATTCCTTTTACACGCCAAACTTATCTACAACAATCCCCTACTTGTGGTGTAGCATGCCTAAGTTTCGAATCTGACTCATTTTTCTGTTCATGTTCTAAAATAAGTTGGAGAAATAGATAAACAAGGTAGACATGGGGGCATGCATCGGGGAGGACACAGCATATTTCAAATCATGTCCTTGAATCAGAATGAAGTGGTGAAATAGATGGACCGAGGGGATATGGCAACACATCACAGTAGACCCCGCAGAGCTTGGTGTTACCGAGGGATTCTTGTAGCCATCCACGTCGAGTGGGTTGTAGACTCAACAGGAGTTTCAACATGGACGCGAATCGCGGGCAAACTCAGTAACTTTGATATATTTGTTTATCTACTACTCTGTCCATATCTTTTGTAAGATCATTTTAAGGCATGACACCGAGATTGAGACAAATCCAACGCTCAGATTGCCACACTAGAGATGACCCTTGCATTTAATGCAGCCGATCTCAGTATTTTGGTGTGGCCGACCTCAGCGTTGGATCTGCCTTGTTCTTGGTCTCGTATGGTCGGCCTGATCTTAGACGGTGAATGGATGGAGTGGACAAACAGATACATCATGGTGGGCCCCTCCACGGCTCAGTTTAGACGCTTTGAGTCAATACTGAGTTTGGACGCAATCCGCGTTCTTTCAACACGCGAACACGTGGTGCGAATGTGTGGGTGAAAGGAAAAAAAAAAAAAAAACCAACTCTATTGGGGTTTCACTTGGGTCTGAAACGTACAGATACACCCTTGCTGCACACTCTTTGTACAGCGCATATCATAATCTTCCATGCGGATTAGGTGGGAGTTGGGACGGAGTTTGGAGTTTGGCCGGTGATCTGAACACCAGCCAGCTAGCTGGTGTCAAAGCCCTGTGAACCCCATCATGATGTATATGTTTTATTCATGCCATTCATCCATTTTTCGAGGTCATCTTGAACCCATTGTTTGGGCGAAATACTCGGAAATGCATTGTAAACAAGTTATTATTACTTTTACACTAGTTTGTTTTTTCAGGGAATTTCTACCTTGGAAATCGTGATAAATTTAATTGAATTTTACTTATTTGTACATGTACAAAAACATAGGGCCCATTGTGATGAATATGTCATATTCATGCCATCCATCAGGTTCCACAAGCCCATTGTAAGGTGTGCATAAAAAAATGAGGCAAATTTACAACTACAATGGGCCACAACACAACAAACAATAATTACAACGGACCTTAACCGTTAAAAGTTGATGCCTTCCTAGGGCCCACACTAATGTTTATTTGTCATCTAGGCCTGTTCATAAGATTATACATACATAGATAAAGGGAAAACTAGAAAATCAGATTGATCCAAATATTTTGTGGTCCCAAGTAATTATTAACGGTAAAAGTTTAATGCCCACGTTTTAATCTAATGTGGTGCACTTGAGCTTTAAATCTCCCTCATTTTTTGTCTAATGCCTTAAAACGAGATGGCAAAATAGATGGACAGCATGGATACGATCTATACATCATGGTGGGCCCTAAAGTTTTTTGGCTCCAAAATTTTTCCCGCCTCTGTTTTGCACCAAAATTTTCAATCGGATCACTGTCAGCTTTGAAATTAGAGATGTAAATTACAAGGTAAATAATGATGACTATTTCCACTGCATTTACCACCACTTCTCAGAAAACAAACAGGCCCTCATGGCATGAGACAAAAACTGAGGCAGATCCAAAGCTCAAGTGGACCACAACACAGGAAACATGGGGGAGAATGATGTCCACGGTTGGAACCTTCTTAGGCCTACAGTGATGTTTATTCCTTATTCAACCTGTTGGTAAGGTTAAGAAGACTTGGATGAAGGAAAAACACAACTATTAACTTGATCCAAAACTTTCATGGCCTCCAAAAAGTTTTCAATGGTAAATATTGAATCCTTATTGTGTGGTCCACTTGAGCTTTGGATCTGCCTCAGTTTTTGGCTCATGCCTTAAACTTAGCTTGCAAAATGGATGGATGGCATGGATAAAACACATACATCATAGTGGGCCCCACAAAGCTTTGACACCAGCTAGCTTGAGGTGTTTACGTCCAGCCAAACCACGTCCGATTAGGTGGTGCTGCCCACACCACCGCTGGTGTTGGGTACTGTGAGGCCCACCACGATGTATTTTTTTTGTATCCATACCGTCCATCTATTTAGTCAACTCATTCTAGAGTATGAAAAAAAATAAATGAAGCAGAATTAAAATAAATGAAGCAGATTCAAATCTTTAGCGGACCACTGCTACCTATGGTGCGCTTTGGATTTTGGGCTCATGCCCTAAAATGAGGAGGCAAAGCAGATGGCTAATACACTATGGTGGGCCTCACAGCACCCAACACCTCACCAAACCACCACTCCGGGAGTGGTTGGGAAACACCACCTGGTCCGCGTTCATCCACTTTTATGTACCGCAGTCCAAAACTGTCATATCACGGGCCCACCACTTAGTGTACAGCGCAAGATAATATCTATGCTTGATTCTAACCTGTGAATCGTGGTCGTTTTCTCTTGGCAATTGGACTCTTGACTCTGCGACTTTAACTGTCCATTAAATGGCTACTGCTATCATTTATTCAGTATTACTTTTAAAAAATGCAACATTCACAACTGGACCCTTGATTTGGATGGTACGGATTGAACGAAGACTGGGATAAATGTATTACTGGATGTTTGCATGCCTGATAAATTTTCATACTCTTGAGACCTATCAAATAACTTCTTTTTTTTTTTTTTTTGTTGATCACGGCTTTAGTAGGTGGGTCCGTGATGACGAGCATGTACCACGACTAAAGATACTCATGACCTATTATTTCAAAGACCCAACAGTACAATATCTGAGACTGACGTTGCATGTGATACGTCAGCAGAGCATGACCATACAAACTACAATTAGCCGACAGCTTAAACTAACTTTCCAGCTAATGCCGACATCCATTTTGTTGTGAATCCGGATCGTCTGTTAGCTCCAAAGCAGAGAAACCCTGCTTGGAGCCTTTTTACTCGACTACGTCATTATATAGGTCTGTAACCTTGTCACATTTTGACTTCAACCTGGTCACACCTTCAGTACAACCTGATCATACTGATCATCATGCAATCTGACATCGGCCGATGAAAATGCTCCCAGCAGGATTTTTTTTCTGCTTAGAAGCTAACAGGACTCGTTGTATAAAAGCCGTGTCCAATTCATTTCCCTCAGTACACGTGGCAAACGCATGTTAGAAACTATGGTTCTGATGCAACCACGTCATATCCAATCGTTCAATGACCTGCAAAAGGTACCAAGCTCAGCCGTCTATAACAAATTAAAACAACTTAGATCCGGGATGGTCACGGGTTTCTCCAACCAGAGATATTTTGTTCGTATAGTCCATCAACATGGTGGTCCACTAGAACAACGGTTCCGATCACCATAAAAATTTTCCACGTGTACAGTAAGGAGAGGTGACTACATAAACCTTCAATGCAGCGTCCTGCACATTAGAATTCCCCGGAGTCGGATTACCGAGCTGTGGAGGGGCCCACCGTGAAGTATCTGTTCATCCACTCCGTATATTCCATTTCTAAGATCTGGCCGACCACATTAGACCATGGAATGAGCAGGTCCAACAGTTAGGTCGACCACACCAAATACTGAGCTATGGTTGCATTAAACGCACAAGCATAATGCAAGTTGCATTAAATTCAAGAGTCATTTCTGGTGTGGTCGATCTAACCGTTGGACCTGCCTCATTCTTAGTCTTATATGGTCCACATGATCTTAGAAACGGAATGGACGGAGTGGATAATCAGATACATCACGGTGGGCCCCTACACAGCTCGGTATGGACGCGGAAGGACGCAATCCGACTCCGCATTCCCCTTCCTTCCGAAAATGCCCTTCTCGGGAAGCGGATTCCCTCCGGCACCCGCCACAGGATATCCTGTGTCACTTGCCTGCGAAAGCCTTTCGCATGCATCTCCTGCGCTCGGAATTTAGGTGGGCCCACCATGATGTTTGTTAGAAATCTATACTGTTCAACCGTTTCTTGAGATCATTTTAGGTGTTGCAAAAAAAAATTAACAGGATACAAGACTCAAGTGGGCCGCACTAAAGCAAAAGGTGGGCAGGGAAATTTCTACCGTTGAAACCTCTATGGGGTCCACAATGATTTTTATATGCCATCCATACCGTTCATAATGTCATTCCTGCTAAGATAAACTGAAAAAAAAAAAATTATCCTGATTCGAAACTTCCTGTGGCCCCATGAATATTTCAACTGTGAAAGTTCAATCGTCACGTTTCGGCCCACTTGAGTTGATTCCATTCATTTTTCGTAGCAGCGCCTAAAATGATCTCAAAAAACGGTTGGACGGCATAGATTTCTCACAAACATCACAGTGGGCCCCACCTTTCACAGGCAATCCGCATCCCCATGTCACGACATAGCCCAAGCTCTGCGGGGCCCATCGTGATGTATGTGTTTTATCAACGCTGTCCATACGTTTTTCCAGGTCATTTTAGGACCTTCTCCCAAAAAAGATTCCTAAGCCCACCGTGATTTTTTATTTGCCATCCACCCAGTTCATAAGGTCACACAGACCTACACAGGGGAAACACCGATATAAGATTCATCCAAAACTTTTGTCAGAAATTTTCAATGGCAGGAATTCAATCCCATTGTTTTTTATGGTGCGGTCCATTTGAGGTTTGTATATGCATCATTTTTTTTATCAGTACACTAAAATGATCTGAAAAAAAAAAAACGGATGGACGGAGTGGATAAAACATATATATATCACGGTAGGCCCCACAGGGCTTGGGCCACATCATGTGACAAGATATTCCAGTGGCGGGTGGCACAGGCAATCAAGTCTCAACAGTTAGCTCGCGAGTAATACGGCTTTCCGGTGTGGGAAGTGATACCGTAGAGCCAAAATAACCGGAATTTGGTAGGTCCTCATTACTACATTTCACATGGCAAGGTTATCTTCCAATCAGGATTGTCAATATGGTGGGACACAATACACATAGAAATTAATTCAAGTTATACATATATAAGACGATCCTATTCATCTAAACACTGTCTTTCAAATCGATGGTGGGAAGAAAATAAATTAACGGTCAATACTAAGCGCTGAAAAGTGAAGATTAATGATGATTAAAATCTTCTGGTAAGTATGGTTTTTCAAAAAAAGTCCATCCATAACGAGACCCACTAGTTGGACAGTCTAGATTGGTGGATAACCCTTTCTCGTGTAACTATGAGAGACGGATCTACCATATTCCGGTTCAACCGGCTCTACCACACCATCTCATTTCAGTAATATCGGGTCAAAACGAGGTCATTGCTGACCTAGAAAAAAACAGTCTCCTCTCGCCTTTTTCAGGTCGTCCGTTTAACTCTTTTTTTATTATTTAACTCCTCAGAGACTCACAGTAAGAGAAGCAGTGTAGTTTTAGAGTCTATTTCCATTGTCCTCCTTCAAAACCCAAATCCCTTCACCCCCTTCTGCTTCTCCCCAAATCCACTCCAAATTCACCAGAAATTCATCCTCCGAATTTCATTTCATTTCATTTCAACCCCCTCCGCCATTTTTTAGCTCCGATTTCTTCTCTTCATATCATTCCGCTATTCTCATCTGTAATCTCTCTCTCTCTCTCTCTCTCTCTCTCTCTCTCTCTCTCTCTCTCTCTCTCTCAGCTCATCTACGCCATTTCTCTCCAAATTTCATCTCGGTAATCTGTTTCTTCTTCTCTTCTTCTTCTTCTTTTTAAATCAATCGTCTTTGGTTGAAATCGAAGCCGCCTGTGATCTGTTATGAAAGAAAAAATCTGTTTGGAATTTCTACTCTGTTCGGAGAAATTGTCGTCGATCTTCTTCGTTTATCTCAAATCCATCTCTGATCTTTTCATTTCATCCAGATTTCCACTATTTGAGCTGAAATTCCAGCATTATGATGTCTGATTCTCTCGTCTTCTTCACCTGCGTTGTCTTCTAGCTGTCGATTGCTCATCCCTCTTCTTCCATCACCTAATCATTTCACTCCATCTGTAGTTTCATTTTCACCTGGTCGCCTTTCCGTGGAAATAATTCATTTTAATCACAAACTGTCTCGGAATTCCGATGAGGCTCCTTCAGATCTCTCTATGTATTCTCCTCTCATTCCTCAGTTTTGATACTTCCCTTTCTTCTCCCACACTACTGAATTGCTCCGATACCACCCGTCTGTGCACATCCTTCCTCGCATACAAGCCCAGTCCGCACCAACCCCTCTCTGAAATCCAGAGTATGTTCGACGTCTTGCCTGAAGACATCACAGTCGAGGATGGTGATGATCAAGGGTACCTTTTCATCAAGAAGAACTGTTCATGCGCCCAGCAGGCCAAGAAGTATTTGACGAATACGACGTTTACAGTGAAAGAGGAGGAAGGATATGTTTACAGGATGGTCACCGAAGCATATGGAGAGCTCGCCGTCCTGGTCAATTCATCACGGCGAGCCCGTGCTGGTGCAGTGATTTCTCTGCACCTCTTGTGTGGGTGCTCGAGCAGACTGTGGAATTATTTGTTGAGTTATGTAATGCAGGATGGGGATACCATCGGATCGCTGGCGAGTAGATTTGGTGTGAGCATGGATAGCATTGAGGTGGCCAATGGAATATCAGATCCTGATACTGTTTCGGTAGGGGATGTATATTACATCCCACTGAATTCAGGTCTGCCTTTTCCTAGCATCATGGATTCTATCGTTTTCTATTGAAGATCTACACACCCTTGAACCATTAAGTGCAAATTCAGATTCAAATATTAACCAATATTTATTTGTTGGAATGGGTCATAGGCCAACAATGAAGGTGGTTGGACAGTGGTAACCATCCAACTACTGGCCTGCGGATGGATGGCTAATACAAAACGAGCAATAAATAAAAAAGGATGAACATTCAATGCATTCATAATGATTAGATGGTTGAGATCGTCCCATCACACTGATGTTGGGTTAACTAATCTATGGTCTTTCCTCGCCTTGAAGCGTGGCTTTAACTTTTGGCAATAATTTTGCTTTTGTAGTTCCTGGCGTGCCTTATTCTGTAAAGAAGGGGAATTCTCCTGCCCCTGCTCCTGCTACGTCCATTTACAACGTCTCAGGTACAGATGATTCATTCGTTTTGCAATATAGCATTTCTTGGAAATTTGATCCACTTTTACATTCCCTTTATAAAACTATTGAATAATGGGTGAAGATTTTTTGTTATTTTATTTTGTGTTATTGACTGATCTTGAAATGTGATGATGGATGAGAATTCATAGCTATTGATATGGGAAGCAGCTGATTGAGTCAAGAAGCTTTTAAGACAAGTGATATGTAATCTGTTGCATTCTTTCATGCTAATGAATTCAGTATGGGGGACTCGGCAGTAATGAAACTGCCATTTTTGTTTAGCAAAATATATTCCTAGAGTTTTGAACTGACATAACTAATTAACAATCTGATCATGTACAATCGGAAGTTAATTTTCTTTTTAACTATTCATTAGGGGTATTGGTCGTGCCAGGTGAGATAACAGGTCGAGTCTTGGTTCTTGTCATTCTCAGTTGTGATATGTTAGAATGCTTTCTCTCGTTGTTATTACAAAAATATAGTAACTTGCATGTTACCTGTTTTGCAGTGAATCAAAATCATCATTCTGCTCATTTCCCATATGGATGGATTCTAGGGAGCCTAGGAGTGGGTCTGGTTCTGATTCTCGTGGCTCTACTTGTCTGTATTTCATGCAAGTCATTTATGTGCTGCACACAAGAGAGCCGTGAAAAAGATCCTGATAGAACAAGCTCTCATAAATTTCACATCCTTCGGAGGACAAGTTTCTGTAATGGTTCAGGAAGATACCTCTGCTGCAAGTCCGTGGATTGGAAGCCAACCACAGTGGATACCGGCAATCACCAGATGAATATTCCTAAAGGTCTTAAACTATCCAGCAGATTCAATAGCAGCCAAACTACCTTGCTAGGATTTCCAACTGTAAATTTATTGTTTCATCGTTTTATATTATTTCTTCCAGTATTATATCTTAGTTGCGGAGAGTGCAAAAGATTCAAATGATCTTTTTTCTGCCCATGCATCATTGGCTTCTTGGATTAACTTTTCAATGGGTTCAGATATTAGTCCGCACTAGGTTTTTTTGTGCCTGTTCTTTAAGAATTCATGATCCTCTTAATTGTGCTACTGACTAATTCTGTCTGCTAATGGTAGAACCCTTTTTGTTCTGGTCTTATTCATTTTCTTCGTTGAGCTAAGATGTGACTCTAGTTTTCTCATCTTTTTCTGTGCAGCTATGATGACTGATGTACTTGACATGGAGAAGCCTGTTGTTTTCACATATGAGGAAATTCTTTCTTCAACAGATGGTTTCTCTGATTCTATTCTTCTTGGGCATGGGACATATGGTTCTGTGTATTTAGCAGTTCTTCGTGACCAGGTCTGCAGCTTCATTTACTGCTTGTATTTTTGCTAGTTTGCTACACACACACACACACACACACACACACATGGTGTATGTTTTTTGCAGATGACATAGTTTTGATTGACAAGATGAGGGATGGTGCAAACACATAGCTAAACTTACAGAGGGATGCTTTAGAATTTAAAGGATTTAAAATTAGCTGGACTAATACGGAGTATATGGAGTGCAATTTTAGTTACAATAGTAGTGAGAATGAGGAATTAGCAAAGATTGCTGACCAAGAAGTTTCCAAAATGATCACTTTCCATATCTTGGATTGATAATTCATGAGAGTAGAGAGATTGAGAAGGATGTTTCCCATGGAATTCAAGTGGGGGGAAAAGCGTCAAATTTAGAAAAAAACGTGAGACTGAAGCTGAGCAATGAAAGGAAATCGAGTCGGAAGCAGAGGTATTGTGAAGAGGAGGGAATCTAGGAAGAGTGATGTGAGCCGCAGGTCTAACAGAAGAGTTTCAAGCCCATCAAAGAGAAATGGTAGAGGGGAATGGTGGACGGGGAGGGATGGCCACAACGTGGGTGCCAAGGCGATAGGGGGTGGAGTTAGGAAGGGAAGGGGGCGAAGGGGAGATTTGATAGTAGCTAGGTGAGGGAGGTGGTCAGGAATATTGAAAAGGGCAAACAAAGGATGGGCTTTAATGAGGAGAGGAGATTTGCAGGGGCTAGTGAATGTGGGCTGGGGAACAAGGGTGTTATAGGTGGTCTTGGAGCTTCTGACATTATTTATGGTGGATTATTCGGAGAATTAGAGTGAAGTGAAGTTTTCCGATCTTCAAAGCTCCATGGTTTTGCCTTTGTGAGGATGGCAAGCCATGGAGATGTGAGCAACACTATAGCAGCTTTGTCTCAGAGCAAGAGGTAGCGAGGCCATGGCTTGGAGCAACACTATAGCAGCTTTGTCTTGGAGTGAGAGGTAGCTAGGTGGCCTGGCTTGGAGCAGGTTCAAATCAGACTCTCTAAAGGCTCAAGGACACATGGTCTGACTGGGCAGAGTGTGAGGAGATGGGTGGTAGGAGAGAGGAGGCTCGGAGTCCGGTTGGCGGCTTTAAGAGTACTCATGGTGATTTAACTGAGCAGGAAGAGGTCAAAGCGTCGGGTTTGGTGTTGACACCACCAACACAGTCGGAGGACGAGCTAACATGCTTCCTCGTTTGTTGTTCGTGCGCCACATAACTTACACCCTCTCACATGGGAGTCCTCAGACCCATTAAATATCATTTGAGCTGAGGAGAGGGGGAAGGGTGAGGGGAGAGCTGAGTCTCCCTATCATTCTCTCTTCTCCGAAGTCTCTTTCATTCTTCTCTTCTAGCATGTGGAGCTTTGCTTCCCCTCAATGGAGAGAGATAGGTTCCGGTCTGGAGGGTGTCTTGCAAGGTGGATTACTGATCAATGGTGAGGTGGAGCAGGTCCCCTGCGGTGGCTCTCCTTAAAGACAACATCCCTGTGGTTTCTGACAGTGACAAAGGTGAAAGGAGGGAAGTCTAGATTGGGGATTCTTCAGAGGAGGCATTAGATATCTCACCTTTGTGAGAAGTAAGAGGTTTCGAGGGTGAGGAGGGGTTCTTACTGGTTCCTTGGATGAATGACAAGCTTTTGCTCAACGGGAAGAACAAGAGCTCTGTGTCCATGGCCCGAGGCGTGAAGTGCATTAAGGATGCTGTTAGCCACGTTGGAAGGTTGGTGGGGTTGACATTAGGGGATTACGATAAAGATATTATCGTATTGTTCCATTTCATTGAGGAAAGAGGAGCGTAGAAAAGGGGTGGTGATATGAGGAAGGTTTAAAGATCCCCTAGTAGGGAGAAGACAATTGGAGAGTTGTCGAGTATCGGTTAAGCATGATGCTGAGCCTGCTGATAAGAGCGAGAAGGGGAAAAGGAACAAGAACTGTGCACCAATGAACATTATCAGCTGGAATGTTAGGTTAGGGAGTAGGGAGAAAAGAATTCAAATCAACGATGAGTGCGCCTAATTCAAGGCTCAGATAGTAGCATTATAGGAAACCAAGTTTCAGGTCGTTGATGTGAAGATGATGGATTCATTATGGGGTGGAAAAGAGACGGATTGGGTGGCCCTCAATGCGGTGGCATTAGATGGAGGTGTTATGAAATTCCTCCCTGTGGAAGGAGGGCACGTGGTGTGGTTTGTACTCTATGTCAGTGCTGTTGAGGGAGGCATCATCGAGCTTTAGATAGATTTTCACAGTTGTTTATGGTCTGAACAACGCAGTGTTGCATTTAGCTTTTTGGGAGGAGCTAGATGACATTCGACAGAGATGGCAGAGGCTGTGGTGTGTGGGGGTTGATTTCAACATGATCGGATTTATACATGAGAGATTTCGTGGCAATCGGATTTCAAGGAGCATGCAAGACTTCTCTAATTGGGTGACTCGTAATGAATTGGTGGACCTCTTCATGGGTGAGATAAAGTTTACTTGGATGAATGGGCCAGAGAAAGTAGTGAGGTGCAAGTTGGACTGGTTCCTTGTCTCTTCCAAGTGCGTAGAGAAGTATCCATTGGTTCGGCAGAGTGGCCTCTGAGGCCGGTATCCGACTACTGCCTGATCTTGCTCGAGGTTGTCGAGGACAAAAGAGGGCCCAACCTGTTTCGATTTGAGTTGATGTGGCTTCAGGTGGTGCGTGTTTTGGAGCTTGTAAAGGAATGGCGGAACTCCTTCCAAGTTGATGGTTTTGTAGGGTTTGGACTCTTTCGAAAACTAAAAGTTTTAAAGGGGAAGATAAATGGTTGGAAGAAGTAGGTGCTAAGGGGGAGAAGTGGAAATGGAGTCGACTCTTTGGGAGATCCAAGCCACTAATCTTGAGGAGGAGAGCGGGGAGGTCTCAGAGGTGGAGAAGGCAAGGCATGCTACCCTATCCTTAAAATATTTGAAGCCTCTTAGGGAAGAAGAGATAAAATGGAGGCAACTATCTCGCTTGACTTGGTTTAAATGAGTCGGGAATGCTAAATTCCTCCATAGAATTGCAAGTGTTAGGTCAAGGAACAACATTAACCCATAGTGTGGTGGTCCATGTCACTAGGATTGAGGAAAAGGATCAGGTTTGTGACTCAATTATGAAGTTTTATAAGGAGTTACTAACAAACAAAGGTTGGGTTCACCCTCAGTTGGACAATCTACCCTTAAGTAGTTATTGGGGGAGGAATTTGAAGGTTTGGAAAAACAGTTCTCCTTGGAAAAAATTAGAGTTGTGATAGATCGTTGGCAGGGACGAGGCTCTAGGCTTGGATGGGTTTTCTTTGGCGTTCTACCAGTTATTTTGGGAAGTGGTGAAGGGCGACTTGTTGAGCTTCTTGATTGGATTATGGGAAAGTGGCCAGATCTTGTTGGAGCTGGGGGCGCCATTTATAGCGATCATCCCGAAATCGATGGTGTGGAATGCTTGTGGGGTTTTAGGCCCATTAATCTCATTGGAGGGCCCTGTAAGATTCATGCCAAGATTTTATCCATAAGATTTTAGGCTGTGTTAGGCAATGCTATTTTGGAATTCTAAGGGGGCATTTGTAGTAGGAAGACAAATTTTGGACAGTGTTCTAATCAGTCATAAATGTATGGATTTAAGACATAAGGGAAGGAAAAAGAGAGCGATTTGTAAGTTGGATATCGAGAAAGCTTACGACCATGTGTGTTGGGATTTTTTAGACTATATGTTAGGTAGGTTGGGATGGGGTCGAGAGTGGAGTATGGATTTAGGAATGTGTTCTCTCAACCAGGTTGTTGATACTAGTTAACGACTCTCCTAATTTTTTTTCAAGCGTTGAGGGGGTGGTGGTGGAAACTTGAGTAAGATGCTAGAAAAAAGGTTAGTCTGTTGGGTTGGTAAGTGGCTTTAGGGCAGAGAGAGCTCACATCTAGGTATCTTTTTGTAGATGACACACTCATCTTTTATGATGTCGAGGATGGAATGGTGGACAACCTTAGGAAGATGGTGAGGTGCTTTGAGGTGGTTTTTGGGCTAAAGATTAATATTTTGAAGAGTGAGATGTTGGAGATCCACATGTCCAAAGAAGAGGTAGAACGACTTGCAATGGTGTTCGGGTGCTAGGTTAGGGACTTCCCATCGACTTACCTTGGGCTCCTGTTGTGTGTTGATAAACTGGCTAAGCATCTATGGGAGAAGGTCATCGAAAGGGTTGAAAGGAAGTTATTTAGGTGGAAAGGTTGACATCTCTCCTTGGGAGGGAGCACATTGATTAACCTTCCGATCTCCTATATGTCCCTATTCAAATGTCCATTGATGGTGTTGGATAAGTAGGAAAAGTTGAGGTGTGATTTCTTTGACAAGGTGCTGAAGTGAAGAAAAACCATCACCTTCTCAGGTGGGATGAGATGTGCAAGTCGTACTTGTAAGGGGAAGCAGAGACAAAGAAATTAGATTAGATGAATCTTGCTTGCTCAAGAAATGGTTGTGGAGATTTAAGGTGGAGATAGGGAGGATGTAGAGGGAGGTGATTGCAAAGTAAATATGGTGTTGAAGAAGGGAGTTGGTGGGTTAAGGACTCATCTTCTTATAAGACCTCTGGAATATGGAAGGTAGTTGACAGAGTGATAAAGAATTTCTAGAAAGCAGTTAGGTTTCTGTGTAGTGACAGGACGAGGATTAGGTTCTGGTAAGATCTCTAGATCAACAAGCACCCCCTTCAAGAGGTGTTTGTATTGATTGCCAACCTTGCTCCAGACTAGAAAGTTTAAGTGGTGCAGTACTTCTCCTTATCTAGTGCAATGTGGTTTGGTCTCCCCCTTTAAGAGGAATTTATTGAACGGCGAGGTGGTGGAATTTAGTTGGCTCCTAAAGATGCTCTAGCATGTTGGGTCGTCACTGGGGAGTGACATGATGATGTGGTCCAATGTCAAGTTTGGTTGGTTTTCTATTTGATCCATCTAATGTTTTTGGGTGGGCTATGGGGTGGGTGATGGGTCTAGAGTGAGTTTTGGAAGTATGTGTGGCTCAGTGATCACAAACCTCAAAATATCTTCCCAAGGCTCACTCAGGTGGCAATAGACCCAGATATTTTAGTCAATCGCTATGTCTCTTGCCTTGAGAATTAGGGGATTTGGACTCCCCTATTTAGAAGGGATCTTCTTGACCTAGAAATAGAAGAATTAATGGAGGAGCTCCTAAATCAACTATCGGGGGTATCTCTCTTGGAATAGAATGCTACGCTGCGGTGCGGTGGTTAGGGACAAATTCTAGGAAATTCTTACTTACATCTTTGTTTTCTATGCTTTCAGGGGGCTCTTGTGTATGTGATAAAGTGCATACTTTCAGTCTTAGGTCCTGTGGTGCCCCCTCTAAGGTGGCAGCGTTTGCATGGTTGGATGGAATAGTGTACTAACAATTGGCAATTTAAAGAAGATGGGCCTTGTCATCATTAATGCTTGCCATTTGGGTTGGCAAGATGAAGAATCGATGAATCATCTTTTCTTACACTATCCTTTTTTTTATATTTTAATAACAGTTTGAGAAAGCTTCTTTGGGCCATTTTGAATCTCTTTGGTTATGTTGAGGTCGATTGAAGGCTCCTTTAGGCAATGGCACTGGTGATCTTCGAGCATTAGTTTGGAGGCTCTCTCCTAGCTGGGCTTTGGGCTCTTTGGAAAGAGCGGAACAACTGATGTTTTAGGGATGCTTGTGGGGTAATCCAAGGGGTGTCTTTTTTCGGGCAAAATCAAGCGTTGTGGAATCAGCAGCGGCCTCTTGTAGGGATGAGGGTTCTTTTTTGAATGGGTTGTAGGACTTTAAGTGCATTGCAGGTTTTTGTTTTTATTTTTTCTTGTATTCTTTCGGCTGCTATTTGATAATAAAATAGTCATCATCTCCCCCCCCCCCCCCCCCCCCCCCCCCCAAAAAAAAAAAAAAAAAAGAAAAGGTTATTGGGTGGAAATCGGCTCTTGATTCGCTTTCGAGCCCCTCTTAAGGTGGCAACTTTGATTGGCTTCCAGGAAGGAATAGGGTTTTCATAGTTAACAACTTGCAAAATTATTGCCTAAAGTACATGGAGAATGCAGAGTCAGTGAACTACTTGTTCATCCACTGTGTGTTCGCAGGGAAGGTATGGAATAAGTTCTTGGTCTGCTTCAAGATTTCGTGGGTGATGCCAAGGTTAATCGGTGAGTTGTTCCTTGCATGGCATGGGGGATGAGGTGGGGGTGAAGGTAGGGTAGTGTGCAAGCTAGTTATGTTAGTAGTCATTTTGGGCTTTGAGGAGGGAAAGGAAAAAATTCTCCTTCTAGGACAATTGTGGGGTCAAAAGAGGTTGTTTTTGAGAATGCAATGTTAGATGTATTTTTCTTGGGTCAATTGTTCTAAGGCCTTCAATATCTTGTTATAGGTATGTGAGATAGGATTTTTGTTGTAGCTCATCTTTTGGCCCTTTTTAATAATAAGAGATTCTTAATTTTTCAAAATAAAAAAAATTTAAGCGGGGTGGAAGAAATGGAGATGTGCCTATAGAGTTTTATGTGATTGTCATGTGCCACTCAAATTGAAAGTGAAAATTTATAGGATAGCTATAAGACCAGCCACGCTTTATGGGATAAAATGTTGGCAAGTTAAGGAACATCATGTTCATAGGATGAGTGTAGCTGAAATGCGGATGTTGAGATGGATGAGTGCAAGACAAGGAAGCATAGAATTAGAAATGAATTGCATTCAAGGGAATTTAGGAGTAGCACCAAGATGAGGGAAAGTAGATGGTTTTGTCTTTGTGCTATGGAGGCCAAGAACAGCGCAGTTAGAAGGGGTGAGTTGGACAAGTTGAAGGCTCTAAAAGGGCAAGGGGAAGGCCCAAAAGGATGTGGGTGGAGGTAGTAAGAAAAGACTTGATGACCTAAGTGGAATGTCAGAAAAGGATACGTATAGCTGGACCCCAATTAGTTCGGTTAAGGCTTAGATGATGATAATAATGATGATGATTTATTTGCAGGCCTTCTCCTTTACCATTTCATTGATTTAACAATGAATCATTTTTTAGGAGGTTGCGATCAAAAGAATGACTGCTACAAAGACTAAAGAATTCATGGCAGAGATGAAAATTCTCTGTAAAGTTCATCACACAAACTTGGTATTGCTCCTTGTACTCTCGAATTGGCTGTGATTTTTTTTTTTTTTTACCTTCAACCTCATTTTCTCATTGATTCAGCTTCTTCATTTTAACTAAGAATCTGATTTTGACCTTATTTGTCAAGGTAGAATTGATTGGTTATGCGGCAAGCGATGATGAGCTCTTCCTTGTTTACGAGTATGCTCATAAAGGTTCCCTTAGAAGCCATCTACATGATCCTCAAAGCAAGGGTAAGATCACATGTTCATTAACTGATGCAAGGTTTTTAAGTACTGCCTGTTAAGGATCTTGCTTTTGTGCAACCTCATAGTTTTATTAGTTTTCCTTCAGATATTTTTCTGCTAAAAGCAGGCACTTTTTTTGTCTGTATGTCTGAATGTTAATGACATGGACATTTTGATTTTAGGTAAAATAGGTCAGGTTTTGTGTCACTCCAGGAGACCTCCAGATTGTGTCTCCCAGTCTCCACCACATGTGTATGATTTCTGGTGTTCAGGACCAACAACCCAGTGGGCCCTGCTCTGAGTGGTTCTTGGTGCAGAAATAACAGCTATTAGGCATTCCTAATTTCCTATTAGTGGCCTGTCAAAGGAAAGTTAAAACTAGACAGACCTTTTTTGTTTATGTTTTGAGACAAATATCATTGGACCAAAATCCCATATAAAAATACACAGAGAGTGAACAAATAAATATAATATACCCTTATGAGGCTTCTCCACTGCTAACTGTTCATATCCATATTTGGCAGCCAGTTTCTGGGTGTATCTGACCTAAATGTGTATGTTCTCTGGCACCTAAAAAATCTACAATCGCACTGATACCATGTCTGTAAATTAAAAGTTTTACAGCTTTGTGTGTGTTCTTGTGTCAGTATGAATGTATGTCTGGTTGGTTATGATATTTTCCGTTGACCACCATTGCATACTCAGGTCATACGTCCCTTTCCTGGATTGCTAGAGTTCAGATTGCACTTGATGCTGCTCGAGGTTTGGAATACATTCACGAGCACACCAAAGCTCATTATGTTCATCGAGATATCAAAACAAGCAACATCTTACTTGATACTGCCTTGAGAGCAAAGGTTTTCATCAACACTGAAGTCAATGATTTTTCAGTTGTGTTTCTAGGTATCATGTAAATTTATCTAATTGACCATGTTCATTGTAAGTAGATTTCCGATTTTGGGCTAGCAAAGCTTGTTGGAAGAACCAGCGATGGAGAAGCTTCAACCACAAGAGTTGTTGGAACCTTTGGTTATTTGGCTCCTGAGTAAGCAAATCTAGAAGCATTGTATTGTGGTTTATTGATTATCAAAAATGAAAAATAAAATAAAATAATAACCATTTCTTCCAAGAGCAAGCTCCCATTCACTCGTTATTTTTGTACCTACCAGGTACTTGAGCGATGGACTGGCCACTACAAAAAGCGATGTATATGCATTTGGTGTTGTCCTTTTTGAGCTAATATCAGGAAAGGAGGCAATAACACGAACTGAAGGGAAGGTGTTGGTCAATCCGGAAAGACGCTCATTAGCATCTGTTGTAAGTTCCTTTCTTGTAAATCTCAGGAGGCAACATATTGTACATTCTGCATTCATCCACCCAATATTTCTTCAAATGAATACTACTTTTGCGGAACTTAGTCCCAGGCTATCTTTATTTATATAAGGGAGTTGTTGGCTTGTAATAAGTAGAGCATAAATTAACAGGTCCCTTGCATTATTTGGAGTCATTTGGCCCATGGTTGATGGCAAAATTGTAATATAGCTTTTGGTTTTTTAGTCTTTTTGGTCATTGAACCTTCCTCCAAAATCACAAAAATGCCATTACAAGGTGACAGGATGACAAACACTATTCGGAGTCTTTCTTGCCTTATGTGAAGGAACAACATCCTTCACATGCAACAAATGAAGATGTAAGGCCTCCTCCTCCCCTTCTGGCTTTTTGAAGGAATGGGATCCTTCACATGCAACAAATGCATATGTAAGGAGAGTAGGATTTTGGTTGGCTACTCCAGAAAGAAGTCACTGATTTCGCCTCTCCTCGGAAAGAAGTCATTTGCAGGAAGAGCTTTTTATCACTAACTTGAGGGCAATTCTGCAATTTTCTGTCCCTAAAATGGTAAACTTGTTAAATGATCAAAAAAGAAAAGAAAAAAAAAAGAAAAGAAAAAAGAGAACACCCATCACCTATATTACAGTTTCACCATCAACCAAGGGAAAAATGAGTCAAAAGTAATTATTACTCACTGTCATTGGCAATTCTGTAATTTTGTCTGCAAAATAAAAAACGTTGTTAAATGGCGAACAAACCATCACCTATACCATCAGCCAAGGGGAAAATGAGTCAAAAGTAATTATTCTTGACTTTTAACCAACATTCATTGTAATGTTAACGAGTCCCTTTATATAGTTTGTCACTTAAGGCTTTAAGCATGAGTGTAAGTTAAAGAGATTCTTCCTAACTGAAACTTCAGCCTGTGCTTGTGAACATGAAATTGTCTCAGAAGATTTATGGCTTCTGTTTGACAGACATCATGTCATGTTGATAGGTTCACTGTTCACTAAATGGCTTCCTGTAGCGAAACTACAAAAGCACAGCATGAGGTTACAACAGTGATGAATGGCCATTACATAGCTTCTGGTTTAGCTAGTGTATTTCCCATCCCAATTTAGGCATCTTCCGTATCTTGCAGATTGTGATCTGGCAATCAAAAGTTCCAGAAGGTATAGAAAATAGAGAAGTCAAAAGGATAGTGGAAAGGTGTTTTGTAGATGGATGCTTTTTGCCAAGGGTGAGGGTCATAAGAAAACGAAACACATTTATCTAAACATGTGGCTGGAAACAACCGTATAAGGAAGAGGAGGGATAAAGAGAACTGATTACTGTGAAGGAAGAAATGGAAGAGAATGAAAAGTTTTGAAATGGTTGGAATTGCAGTTGCTAAGAGAGGACAACGCCAAGAACTGCTGTTGCGTTAGCAGTTCTGTTTTTGGAAAAACGATAAACTGTGATGAATAAGGGGTTCTGTAAGCAACATTTCTAGGAAGTTGAGGAGGTACTTATCTGCCATTATACTCTCAACTCCAAGAGTATGGTTGTTCCTTCCCTTTTAAAAAGTGGCAAGCCTTGATAGCAACCTTAAAAATAGTCATGATAGTTTTAACCTGTCATAACCAAATGCTGACAAAGAAGCAAATAAAGGAAGCACGGATATGACTTTGCATTCCTTATATCCAGGACCCAGATGCAGATTTGAGTATGACCAACTGATAACATGCCAACCAAGTCTAGTTTGATATCTCTGCTATAGAAGTATACTTGGTAGTAATTTTCATTTTTTCTTCAATCTCAGCAATATGCAAAATGTATTGAGTGTATTAATTTTACTCACACACACACACACACACACACACACACACACGACAAAAGTAAGGATTTTTCAAGGCTTTTTATCTTTCTTTTAATATTTCAATGACATAAAAGTTGTAGAACATAAGCCTAGTATTCTACAAATATTTGTATCAAGTACCAGAAGTGGTCTTATATCATGTTGATTCTGGTATAAGGAGTGTTAAGAAATTGTTGTATGTTAAGATGAGGAATGTGCAGAATATTGGGTATAATTATGCTACCACTGGTGGAGGGAATGGATATGAATCCAGTATGAGAGATAGGAAGACAAGTACCATTAGCAACAATAACAGTGCCTAAGCCAGTGTAAAGAATAAGCTGAGAAAGCATCCCAAGATCACTGCTCATGTGAGTAGTAGCACCGGCATCAGGGTACCATTGTGGGATCAGATGGGAAGCAATAAAATGATAACGAAAAGTCTTAAGTACATATAGAAGTTGATTGAACTGAGAAGATGAACCATAGAATGCAGCAAGAGCCTATGGAGTCTGGTAGGAAGAAGCAGTTAGAGAAACATAGACCTGCCGTTACAATAGATAATGACAGATCTAACAAACGATTGACACAGAGAAGGGATGTACCAGAAATGTTGTTGGGATGGATATAGGTTGACTGATAGTCACCACCTCTGCCACTGTCACCTTGGCTGGACTATCACATCTTCCAATACCACGAAGGAAGCCATAGCCACCACCTTAGCCATCTTACTGAGCACTGAGACTGGAACAACTATGGCCAACACTATTGCCTACCAACACAGCCAAGATGAGTGATAATGGATGAAGGTTGATTGGATACCAACACAGTAGTTTTTAGGATGTGCTTCTTGCTGGAGAGGAATGGTATGTGTGGTGGACGCTAAGGGAAGAGTATCGAAAATGACTCGCATTTGGGTCCAAGATCACTGCATACCATGTGTAATTTGTCTACATGAGAGACAGGACAATCAATAGCTGCAAGTTGATCATAAATGCTCTTGATGTTGCCATTGTTCGAAGAATCCCCGATATTATCGAAACATCCCTCATATTATCCATATCTCCAACTCAGCGATACCGATAACACTAGTATTATCAGAAATTCTAGGTATCGGCAATGTATTGCTAAGTATTGCCAACATACCAATATCACTAATGTATTGCCAATATTTTTTACTGTGTAATTCCAGGTGTTGCTTGTATCGCCAATATATCAATATCGTTAATGTATCACCAATATTTTCAACTGTGTAAATTTCAGGTTTCGCTTGTCTCACCAGTGCATCGACTATATTTCGATAATATTGCCCACAATGTTTTAAATAGCTACACCATGTAGCGTAGCTTAGCCTTAACGCTACGTAACTCATGAAAATAGCTTAAGTCACTTGTAGCCTATATTACATGATAATTTGCATATGTTACACGCTACATAAACTAGGCTACACGTTACGTACCTCATATTACAAGTTATTTTTCATTACAACATTAAAATCAAATAATATTTTCAATGATTTGTTACATTTTTCTATTTTCAATATTTAATGCTTTTAGTAAAAATAATATAAGTAACAGTATTAAATTAGTTTTGTTGCTCTTTCTTTACCTTTATACTTAATGATTATCCTTTTCTATTACTTTAAGTCGCGCTTGGTTGCACCAAATATCATGAAAATTTGTTAAATTTCATTATTAATCAGTCTAATATGGTGAATATCATGGAATTAGTGCAACCAAGAACAACCTTAATTAAAAATCTAGAAGTAACGTGTAGCTTACACTACAATCTATGTAGCTTACGCCTCACACTTCTGAGGGGTGAATGCTATACTACACGCCATTTGCTATTTAAAACACTGATTGCTCATGCATCAATATCGCCGAACATCTATTGATTAAAATAAATTCCATTTCAAATTTTTTTGTAGGTGCATGGTTGTATGCAGTGTTCAAATTGTCGACGATAATATTGCGATATTATTATTATCGCAACATGGGCGATATCGAGACCATGATCTTTCGTTTCCTTTCTAGTTGATCCAAAAACATTTCTCAAAACATTTTTATTTTGTTAAAGATGAGATGTTTTTTAAAATTAAAAAAAAGGTTAATGCTTTGAAGTAAATAAAAAGAACAATTTTGGAGATGGAGAGAAAATGAGTGAATTGTGAAAAAAGAAGAAGAAATTTTTTTGAATGAAGGGAAAGAAGGAGATTTGGGAAGAAATTAATTGAAGAATTTAGTAGAAGAGGAAAGAAAAGAAAATGGAAACAAATTGAGCGGATAAGATTAGTTGGAGTTCTAAACGTTTTGAATGCTAGAGGATGGAGGGGTTAGATTGGCCACCTACTTGAACGACAAGGAGAGTTGGATTAGAGTTCCTACTCTAATACCATGAAAAAGAATCTTGAAGCTTGGGAATTGTTTCTTGAATTAATGGAATAAATACAAAGGTATGGCCTTTTGCAACAAGAAACCAAAAGATTTATTAACCCCGAAAGGATAAAAAGGGTATTTGTAGGCTTCCCAAATCCCATGGCTATCTAGATACTAAAAATCTTCTCAAGTTTATCTAGAGAGATCTAGGAGTTGTTCTTAGTCTTATTTAAAAGATTTGCATGCATTACCAAAATTACAAAGAATGCACTCATGCAATATTACACTACAATTTCTTAACATAAACCACGTCACATGGAAGTATCCAGGGTTAAGCCATGGGTGCCATCAAGTGGCAATACAGGCAAAGCCTTCTGGTGCTTTTCCATTGCAAAACACAAAAGTTGGAAATTCGTGATAGCTGGTTAAAACCTTACAGTCAAAAGCACCCTTCACCATGGGATACCTCTCATGCATGGTTGAGCTAGGTGCCCAATAGTGTTATATATTCTTTCTTCTGAAAGTATGAATGAAAGGGTGTGCAACTAGGTCTCAATGCGTGGCTTAGTGGTAGATGCTCTGCATTTCAACACTGAAGTTGTGGGTTCAAGTACCCATGTGGGGTGTTGTGTGTGTGTGTGTGTGTGTGTTAAAAAAAAAGGAGAGGAAAGGGTGTGCAACTTGTGTTGCCGAATGGTTATTTATCCAAGTTCTCAATCCCCAACATGTCCAATGCCTTAAGAGCTATTTTTTCTGAACCATTGCTTACTCGAGAGTTTTAGAACTGACACATTTAACCATGTAGTAGTAACAAGTTCACAAATATTTTCATAGTTTTTTTTTTTTTCTTCAATTATATGAGTGCCTTTTCTTTTATCCTTATTAATGTCTCTAAAAATTGACACCTTGTGCCTCATTTTTCTCTTGCCGCACACCAGTTTAAGCTCATGTTTGTTTTTTGGTGGAAAGACCTTTAGTTCTGTTAAAATTTGCCTTTTCTAACATGGAGATTTTTCAGATGTTAGCAGCTCTTAGGAACTGTCCAAATTCAATGAGCATGGCCAGCTTGAAAGAATGCATGGACCCCAACTTGATGGATTTGTATCCTCATGACTGTGCATACAAGGTGAGTATGTCATGTTAATTCCACTTAATATCATTAGTAACTGCACAAATTGCATCAAGCCATGGCCAAGTGGTTAAGATGGGTTCGTCACCTATGATGCTCAAATACGCCATGCAGCATTGGTACAGATTTTACATAATAAGTTGAAGTTTCAGACATGATAACTATTATGAACCATCCGGATACCCTAAATTCACAGGTTGTAGCCTTCAACTTCGAGTTATACCGATTCTTACCCACTGAGAAAAGTGAAAAAGAAACAGGTGCAAATTAAGAGAAACCTCCCTGTTTTTTTTTTTTTTTTTTACTGTCCCCTTTTAGGTTATGCACTATTGTTAGACTAAAGCATAGTGTTGGGCATGACTGTGGTGGCTCCTTGGCATTTGAGTGGTATTTTGTAAATGTGTATTGGTTGCTTCTTACTATTCATTGCAGCCAAGTACTTGAGCATGCCCTTTCCAGTTGAGGTCCTATGGTGCTACATGTGTGTCCCTCGGTGCCAACTTAGGTGCTTTTTTTTATTACCTGACATGAGGAACTCGATGTGTGCGCACACATCTAGTCCTCAATAGTACGTGTTAGGATTTTCAAAACGCAGTGGAAGATCAAAGTTTCAAAATCCAGATTTTAAATTTTATAGCCTTAAGGATCCCCATTAGATATTCTCAAGTTGATAGAAAAGGAAAAACATAAATTCAATGGTTAGAATTTGCTTGATCAATGCCACCGATAAACCTTCGATTTTGTCGATGTCATTCCTTTAACTAGAAGGTCTCTCTCCAATTTATCCCAAATGAAGGAGTGGGTAGAGAGCTAACACATCAGCCCTTGGACCAGGGCTAAGGGAGATGTATAGAACTGTCCACGTAAGTGGAACCCACATGTGTAAAACGGGCGATGGAGGAGGTAGGAGAGACGGAACCTCTCTCTACTTCTTTTCTTTTGTCTTCTCTCTCTCTCTGCACGTGACGTGATGCAGGATGGAGTGATCTAACCTAATATGATGCCTTGAAAGAAAGACAAATTAACTAGATCAATAGAGCGACAAAATAAAGCTAATTTACCATAAATTCGGAAATTTCAGATACATGACATGTCCAAATTCAAGCCTTCGACAGTCCCGCAATGCGAATATCATAAATTACTAATTAACTAGGACCTATGGGAGATAGAACCCCATCCTAGCATAGGGTTAAATCTGAATTCAATTGAAATCGTCTTGTAAGAGTTTTGACGTGTTAGGGCTGTTTAAAGGCTAGGAAATGTGAGAAAATGTTAGGGGCACTATGATTTGGCCAAAGGATTTTCAAATTTTGGGGATTGGATATTTAGAGTTTTGATAATCAAGGGGTGGAGAAATAGGATTTTGAAAATAAGGGTTTGGTTGCGCATGCATTTGGATCGGTTAAGGTTTGATTGAATGTGGGTTATAGGGAGACAAAATAAAAATCAAATATGAGAGAGATTGGGGAAAGTAGAGAAAGAGAAAAGAAAAAAGAAGAAAAATAATACCTTGATGAGGAGAAAGAAAAGTAGAAAAGATAACTAGGGAATCGCTCCCCGTGGCTTCGCACCACCAATCTAATCACATGATGAAATTTTGCTCAATCTCAAAGCAAAAGGAGAGAAATCTCTTTCATTCATAACGTGAATTGTAACTGCTCCGAATTTTCGACTCTCGTGGACAACACGATCTGTCGAGTTTCGGGTGTTAACTCCTGTGTGTTAACATCACTATTCTACACACACATACACTGTACTTACATACATTCATGGCATTCAAGCAAAATGACGGGAAATAAAGATCTTATTTCATGATTTTCTACTCTAAGTTCGAAATCAAATATAAAACATGTCTAACGAAATGTTCACTTAATGTCTCCATAAAAGGAAATTTATTTGGAATTTAAAGAATTAACTTTTCTCTACTAAAAGCAATAAATGGATCATCATCAAGCTACGTAGGCTTCATCGTCCGCCATTTGTTGCCATGAGCCTTCATATTCGTCACCCTGCAGATTGGGCTCACCTAACGGATCGTCACCTGCAATGTCTGGTGGTGTTTTAAAAACACCGTCCCAGGAGGACGTGAGTTGCTCGCGATCAACTCAGTAAGGATCACCAACTAAGACTAGTACAATAATATCCAAACACAATGCATATATCAAACAAAACACGCAAAAAGAAATATCTTGATTAATGTTATGAATGAAATGCATGCTCTGGTTCAGGCACCCTGACCAAATGAGACGGGATCACTCCACTCTTCTCACCAGTCACTAGCAACCAGAGGTTCTAGTTAGGACGGGATCACTCCACTCTTCCCATACACCAAAACAGTTAGTGAAACGGGCCCATGCACACTTTCACTAGCAAACGATGAATGCATGATTTAGTTCCACATTTATTTAAGTAGCTTATTATCCAGCAGTTTTAATGATGTTCCCATCCCAAGGTCGCTCTATACCCCATCCATGGTCCGTCATGACGTAGAATAGCCGTTTCCTCTCAATAGGGGCCAACCACGAAAAGGCGTACATATCTTAGTCAAGATGAGACACAAGGCACCTAAAACACTTGTATCTGACTCAAGAGTCCATCATTGACTCATTTACATAGATCATTGGCACTTCATTAACATCACGTTTATGGTCTTGCCAAAATACATCACATGGGCTTCTTACGAATCATTTATTCTCCACATATACAATCATATTATCCATGGGGCAAGGGCTTCCATTAGGACGACATCCATACATATAACCATTCTCACACATGAATCATAATCTTCATCTTATACATGTGAACAAACATATTGAAGCATGGTGCATACGTAATCTCATATACACATGTGAACAAAAGTATTGAAGCATGGTGCATACATAATCTCACATACACATGTAAATCAATCATCATTCTTTCCTTAACCATCACATATAACGTATAATCTATATAAAATAAAATTTCAGCAATTAATATCAAACATACTCATCAATACATGGTTTCATAGAGGCTTCACAATCATTTATGTTTTCAAGTGACATACAACAAACCATAACAATAAGGCACAATTCAACATACCATTCGATATTGTTGTAGTTAGAATTAAAAAGGAATCCTCACCTTAGAATTCAAATGATATGATTTATTGATAGTGTGCACCTCCTCTAGATCCTAAACCTAGTATAATTGTGGAAACACGCAATCATGAATTGTTTCAGCATGATATACAATATTATGGACATGTAAGGTTAGGTCCATCATAATGTTAAAATGTAGGCTTTCTATAGGGGACAAATATCATAGTAGATGGGGCCTACCTCTTAGAAATCCGGATGCCGGCTGAGTCGACTCGGTTTGGCTCGGTTCAACTCGGTTTGGTCGAGATTTCTTCTCTACCTCTCTTTCTTCTTCCTTTCTTCTTCCTTTCTCTTTCTTCTCCTTTTCTCCTCCTTCTCCTTCCCTGGACGGAGTCCAGCAGCAGCCGTCCGGTAGCAACTGTCCAACGGCAGCCCCTTCCTTCTCTCTCTCTCTCTCTCTCTCTCTCTCTCTCCTCACGGCTTCCCTTTCTCTCTCTCTCTGACGGCTTCTCTCTCTCTCTCTGACGATCATGGAAGCGGCAGAGATAAAAAGAAGGTTTTATATAGCTCTGGTTAGGGTTCGGAGGAAGCTTCTAGGTTTCGGTTCCGTAGTTCACAAGGAAGTGACGGGAAGCACAGATCTCTCTACACACCGGTTCCTTACGCATGAGAACCGTCCAAAGTGAAGGTAGGGTCCGCAAAAAGGTTTTAGAAGTGGTCTCGTGTGCCCATGCAGAGTGATGGATCAGATCTTGATCCTTCTTCTATCGAACAGTAGTTTGGAGCGGGCGGTACAGGTGACGGTCGGCGGAGATTTTTAAAAGGACTGTTTGGCTAACCGATGGTTCGATTGGACGGAGTGGATTTGGCAGTGGGGTCCACTGGAGGGCTAGCGTGGAGTTCACGGACGGATAACGTCGTTCGCTTTTGAAGCAACGAAGAAGACAGAGGGATGGGTTGCGTCGTGCGCACGCGGTACGGAAACCGCGTGCCACCGCTGCCCTCCACACATTGGGTCCACTAAAGTGGATCTGGTTGATCCGGCCCATTAGATGTGTTGACATCATGATTTTAACCATTGACATGAAATTTGGTTCGAATCCGAGTTGTGGTGGGCCGTCTATTGACCATTTTTTTATTAGGGCATTTGCACAATGATCGGGGAACTGATTTTCGACGTGTACGGTTACTTTGAGTTAGATAGGCTATACACGAAGTTTAGGGTCCAAACTGATTGTGGAAACTAGGTTACTTAAATGGCGGGGTTTTGATAGCGGCATTTTCGTAATTTTTTGAAAACAGTGAGTTTAACAAAATCCAACCGTTCTGGACCATTTTTGAGGTTAATTTGAGCAACGTTCTAAATGGGCCCGCCTTAGATTCCCTACAGTTGATTAGATATGACTTTTTAAAAATCAAAGGCTAAAAAAATATATATATAAAAAAATTCAAAATTAAAGAGGAGAAAATACGGGTAAATGCGGGGTAAATACAGGGTGTTACATGAATAATGGCTAGGCCGGGGACGTCCAACCCTCAAAAAAGACCTTTTACAAAAAGGCGCTCTCAGATAAAATTCTCAACATGAAGACGTTTAATGAATTAAAAATTGTTCGTAACTCACTAATCTCAACACAAACATGAGCTATACAAAAAATAACGAAACATGTAAACAAACTAAACAACTAAAATATTTCGTGGCCCATGGAAGTTCCCAATCAAGTTGTTCGATGATGATGATCTAATGGTCCGATCACCGTGTCCATTCGATCCAACGGTCTGATGTGTCTATCAAGCTCATATATGTAGCCCATGTGCATCTTCCTAGTTTGGGGTCTTCAAAGATGCACAAACATGCATGTGGGGTCTTCAACGTGGCTAGAGATGTGAATTGGGCCAAGTGGGCCCCATGTAATGGTCGTCCAGCCATAAGGAGACTGGCTCAACCCTCCTCTGGTATGATGTCCTCATGATGACGTTTCAAGGCTCTCTCTTCTATCTCCACTCCCTCTAGGATAGGATCTATATATAAAAGGAGTTGAGAGTTTCAAGTAGATACTATTTACGGTACTTTACCACCATTCAGTCTTTCATACGCCTTACTTCATTGAAAGTCTGTGATCTTGTCTTAATCATTTACTCTAATATATGATCCAATCTCCTCTATCATGGCCATTCACCATTAATAAAATGCTCATGAAAAAGCAAGTGGCATACCCATAGATCAAAATCATCATATCATCATCAGGTGTGATTAAACCTTTATAACAATTAAAAGCAAAAGTTTAATGGTTTAAACATTTGTAAAACCATTTGAGTGTTGGGCACAATAGAAAAACTACTTGATGAACATCTAATCTCAAGATCTAAGCCATAACCAAGTTCCAGGAAACTAGTGGATCTCTTGTTGGACCATGTGATCCTCAATTGGACCTTGATGGATGCGCGTAACTACACCCTCTTTTGTTAGCCACATGATGACCTTGTAAAGTGAGCCAAACGACATATAATCAAGACCTTGAACTTCTCACATGTTCTCAAGTCTAAAGATTAAACAGATCTAGTATATCCTCAAGTTGATTATAGTCCAGGCATGATTGACCTCTTGATTTAGAGACTTGAACTCGATCCACCGATGCAAGTGTCCAATAGGTCCAACACCAAGAGCCTATTCCCATGACACACTCACACTTATGTAAGGTAGGGCAAAGGCACACCAACACGTCATTGTTCCCGATCGAAGCTGAAGACGATCCTGACTCATCATTAGTCTCCCCCCACATGATGACCACATAATAATGATAGCAACCACATGTCTGTCCTACAACCTACTAGGCAGTCATGGTATAACTAGATACCAAAATCCATGGCTCACAACTGCCTTTTGGTCAGTGACCCTTGTCTCAATTCTCAAGTTCCCTAGGAAAACTAGAGGAATCCATCTCCTTTAACCCATGTTCATATACATTTAAGGCACTCCCACACAATGTTGTCAAATTGCATATGTGATCTCATGCGATCGGCATATGTTGTTCGCATATGCGATCGCATATTTTTTTTCAAAAAAAAAAAAAGAAATTCGAAAAAAATTAAAAAATCTAAAAAAGAGAGAAAAACTTGCCTAATTAGGGGTTATTTTACTTATTTCATTATAGTTTAAGTGTTTCATTAAGTTATATATTTAATTACTTATATTATATTATATAAATTTTTACAAAACAATCAACAAGCTCATTAAATGAGAATTAATTATTAAAAGCTTCGAACAAAGAAATTTTATTAATAAATTGATAACTTGAAACAACTTACAATTTAATTTACAAAAAACAAGCACAACATACAAAATATAAAAATTAAACACATATGAAATATTTGTAGAGAGATTAGAGTAAGAGATTTAAAGCTTTGGGGTAAAGAATAGTGAAAGTGGAGGTGATATGAGTGCCTATTTATAGGCAAAAATTTCCCAAATTAAAAAAAATAAAAAAATTGCTCCCATTCTGACCATTGGGAAATATGCTCACATATGCGATCGCATATTTGTCGCATATAAAAGTATGTCATGGCATACTTGCCAGGATCGCATATGCCATCATGGCATATGCAATCTGATCCATAGTATGCACATATGTGATCGCATTTGACAACAATGCTCCCACATATTAATTATGGCATTGCAACTTGTCCATCTCGGACCTATGGTCATCATGATCTACAGACAAGATCATTAATATCACATCCATGTCATCAATGGATAAGATTCACATTAGTTTTCCAGGGCACATCTCCAACAATATGCCTTTCAGTCGCCCTTCCATGATCCTCCTTTTCTTGCTTTCCCTTCGAGGTGTTATATATATATATATATATATATATATAGGGTCGAGCGCATGTAACCCAAACATAAGGTCGAGTCGTGTCTTCACTTCAGTCGTTGGATGATAAATTTTCAAAATGTACCGTGGAGATGCTAGCGCTGTAAAACAAAGAAGGGAAAACTGGCAAAATCGACATTAGATGACCTTGGCGGTGTGTTGCCATCACCAATTGTGGGCCCCACCATGATGTATGTCTTATATCCAAGTACCCTCTGTGTGTGTGTGTGTGTGTGTGTGTGTGTGTTTCCCTATATATATATATATATATATATATATATATATATATATATATATATATATATATATGATTTTGTAGGGTCGAGCGCATGCAACCCAAACATAAGGTCGAGTCGTTTCTTCACTTCAGCCGTTGGATGATAAATTTTCAAAATGTACTGTTGAGATGCCAGCGCTGTAAAAAATGGGGAAACTGGCAAAACCGACATTAGACGACCTTGGCGGTGTGTTGCCATCACCAATTGTGGGCCCCACCATGATTTATGTCTTTTATCCAAGTACCCTGTGTGTGTGTGTTTCCCTATATATATATATATATATATATATATATATATATATATATATATATATATATATAGGGAAATGGTATTATAGGGTCGAGTCGTGTCTTCACTTCAGCCGTTGGATGATAAATTTTCAAAATGTACTGTGGAGATGCCAGCGCTATAAAAAAAAGGTGAAACTGGCAAAACTGGCATTAGACGACCTTCGTGGTGTGTTGCCATCACCAATTGTGGGCCCCACCATCATGTATGTCTTATATCCACACCGTCTACCCATTTCGAGAGATGATTTTAGGGAATGAACCCAAAACTGAGGCAGATCCAAACCTCAAGTGGGCCACAACACAAAAATAGTGGGGACAATGATGCCCACTATTGAAACCTACCTAGGGCCACCTTGATGTTTATTTTCCATCCAGCCTGTTCATAATGTCACACAGAGTTAGATGAAGGGGCAAAACAAATATTAGCTTGATCCAAAACTTTTGTAGCCGCAAGAAGTTTTCAATGGTAGGCATTCAAATAGTTATCAACCTCCGATTCAACACAAGAAAGCAAGTCAAATCCCTATCAATAATAGACTGAAGGGTCGACTCACTACTACTGCCTCTCCATTCCCAAGCCGAAGGCGCATCTATCTCTATGATAGACGATTGCCCATTTTTTGAGATTTGGATCTGCATCATTTTTGGGCTAGTGCTCTAAAATTATCTCGCCAAATGTATGGACAGTGTGGATATAACACGTACATCATGGTGGGGCCCACAGAACTTGGTAATGGCAACACACCACCAAGGTTGGTGGCGTGTGGCACACCAAGCATTCCGCTTTGGACGCGCAGAAGGGAGTGGATTAGGCGAGGCCTCGTCCTCACCTAAGACAGTGCGAACCATGTTGGCATGTGAGTGTTGTCCGTGCAAGCCCCTACCATGACCTATTCCAGAGCCTGGTAAGAGAGGAAGGTTGATGTCCAGCAGGCAGCCAATCATATAATGTTCCCGGTCCTCTTCTTTTAAAAGCCGATCAAATTGTGGAGGAAAAGGTTATGATGAAGATGATATATTTTTGGTTTATTAAAAAATTCAATAAAAAGGATAAGTTGCAGATACTTCCAAAAATAAAGGTAAGTAAATGTAATTTATAACCAAAATCTTTAGTAAAAAAAAATTTACAAAATATCTCTTGGAATCAAAGTCTCTGGTCCTTTCATTTTTCAACACCCTTTTTATCTTCAAACCATCTTAATTTCTCTTCAGGCCCCTTCCAGTTCACGATAGCTATTTAATTCTATCTCTAATGGCCATCTCTGTAAGCGTATTCATAGGCCCAGAGGCATATAAACTGTAGTATAGGTTAAGTATATCTGGATATGGCTAGGGATTTCTGAAAAATTCGGCTACAGACACACAGAGGTCTGGGAATGGTTGTTTATAGTATCAGGATGCGTAAAGTTAATCTTAAAGAAGCGCCGACTCTTTCCTGGACCCTGAAACTATTGTGAGTCTACCACTGAGGCATGAGTAAGGAACCTAAATGGCCCTAAATGAACTACTGTAAACGCATTTATCAATTATAAAACTGAAGGCTGTGATACTCACCTTTGATCGTTTTCCTCATCTGCCTGTTTTGTAGATGGCCATGCTGGCAAAGCAATGTGTGGAAGAAGATCCAATTCTACGACCGGACATGAAGCAGGTAGTGATTTCCCTGTCGCAGATCCTCTTGTCTTCTGTGGAATGGGAAGCAACCCTTGCTGGAAATAGCCAAGTTTTCAGTGGCCTTGTGCAAGGAAGGTGATGATGAGTTAGTTCCTTTTTCTACAGTCTCCTTTTTCTTTCATCTTTTTGAGTGTGTTTTGCGTGTATAGTAGCAAAGAGTATCCACGAACAGTAACATCTCTGCTGCAAAAGGACCTTTCTCTTCCCTCGAAAGCCCGTATTCTTTTGTGTGAGAAAAATTTGTACCATAATGTTCTAATTCTGCAAAGGATATGATTTCCTTTGAACTGCTTGCAATCCATTTGAGAAGCTTAGGGTTTTGATTATTGTAAAGGGAATAATACATGGTGGTGACCAGGAATCTTGTAATTTTATCCGTGTGCATGAGGAATCAGATGATCCTCTTGATTGAGAATCTGTGTTCTTCGGCCTTGGGTTCATGCACGTGGAGCACATCATCCAGCGATCTACGCTGTTGTTCTGATGACTATTGTGGATGGCCCATGCCTCAAAAATTTCTCGGACATGAAGATCCCTAGTTTGGATACAGCAAGCAAGAGGCTGGGAATTTGATGGCGTTGTGCTTTTGTTCAAAGTGATGCAATCCATCAAAAGTGGGGCCTAGCAGATCAATGGTCTGATCAATTAACCATGGCTCCACTCCTATGAACTCTAGGTCCAAGATATGCAGAAGATGTAGGAATTCATCTCCTCAGCATACAGATATTACATAGGTTATCTGGTGTTTTGGAACAGTCTTCTTCTTTATTACTGTTTATATACCACATTTATGGCGTTTCGTTCTTAGTGCTTTTGTTGGAATGGGGAGCATCTTTAGAGGAGGGGGCCGCCGGGGGCGGGGATTCCCTGCCTGTAATTGCTTTCCACCGAAACTCGCTGCTTTCTCTTGTTTTCCTTTTCTGCTTTCCTTTCTACCCTATCTTCATTGATTCTACTTTTTGTAGCTTTGAGTCGTCCGCATGGAATCGGATTACGTCCTGCCCCGCCTGGACAATAATCCATCCAGGCAGGGCTCTGTGATGTCCACTTTGATGTATGGGCTTTATCCACGCCGTCCATTCATTTTTCCAGATCATTTTCAGGGATGAACCCAAAAATGAGGCAGATCCAAGGCACAGTGGGGATTGAATGTCCACCGTTAAAAACTTCTTGGGACCCACAAATTTTGGATTAAGCTGATATTTTTGTTTTCCTTTTATCGAGGTGGATCTTATGAACGGGTTGGATGGCAAATAATCATCATGGGATCATGCCCTAAAATGATATAAAAAAAATGGATGGATGGTGTGGATAAAACCTATACATTAGGGTGGACATCACATAGCACCAATGGGTACTTGAACCCTACCCAGACCTCGAGTTGAAACTTGTGGAAGTCTACCTCCTAGTCAAGGATAAGGACCCCGGCTTCCTGGTTATAGAGGGGGGGTGCCGAGTTGTTCGGAGGTTTTACAAGGAAGCTTAGCATAACAAAATCAATCTAGTGCAAGGTAATTCGGATTGTCCATCAATCAGCCTCCCCGTACATGGACGAAGCCTACAATTCAACGGATCAGATGATCCCAATCGGTGGCCTGCAGAGCCTACAAGCATCATTGATTCGATAATACCAGATTGGTGGCCTGCACAAGGACTACTAAAGTGGTGAGCAGTAGTCCACATTATCAGCACAAACTACTGTTCAACGCTTCTGATTATGTGGTTGATGCCACCATTTGGGCTTAGAGGTGGGCAATGATCCGCGCCGGGCTGAGTTAGCCCAAGTTTGGTTTGGTTTATTCTTGTGCCACTCTAGTTTGTGGATTGGCTCGATTTGGGCTTCGGGCCGACCCATGCGGCCTGAGTTTGGTTTGCTCTAGAAAAATCTAGTTCAAGCCGGGATTGGTTTGGTCGAAAATTTCAAAACCGAGCCCGGCCAAGTTCAAAAAGGTGGTGGCTCTAAATTTTGGTTGTTTATTTAAATAGAAAATAATTTAAAAAATAGAAAGACAAAAAAACAAAAGTATCTTACTACATGATGTTTAACATCCTTCAAAGGAGCAGTCACAAACACGTAAGAGCCTTTTTCCAAACAAGTACACAAGCACAATTTTATAAGTTCAAAGAAACATTATGCATCCATGTATATGTATTATGTATTATCCACATCATCATGTATATGTATTATCCATGTTGTCCATTCATTTTTACATATCATTTTATGACTACAAGCCGAATCGAGCCGATTCAAACCTAGCTTTAAGCCGAGTTGAGTCGGTACTGCCCTAGTTTGAGCTCGGTTTGTTTTTTTCAAACGAGGCTTGGTTCATTTTGAAGAACCAATCCAAGCCGAAAATTTTCAAACCAATCCGAGCCGAGCTTTCGAGCTGGCTTGGTTTGTGCCCAGCTCTATTTGGGCTGCACTTCGTTTATGGTGGGGCAGTGGGGATTTGGGTACATGCACCCAATGCATGGGGATGGAGTCGGGGTCTCCATTCATGGCTCAGTGATAGACTCACGAGAGTTTCAACAGGATTGAGTGCCCATGTGGTGTGAGTGGGTGAAAATAAATAAATAAATAAAAGAAAAATAATAAAAATTGGGGGGAAGATGTAGCCTCTTAGCCCCTTTCCCTTCCATGCACGGCTATATGGGAGCGGATTGCAAAGTGTGCCACCTGGGGTGGTGTGTGGACGTCACCAAGTGATGTAGGGAGAGATCCCCCGAATCAAGGGCGAGGATCGAGCACCTTCCTGCAAGAAAAAGACCGAAAGGACCAAGAGAAAAGTTCAAGAAAACTATTCAAAATTGTAGAGGTAAGAGCTATGGAGGAAGAGAAAGAGGTAGCATCCACCATCGACTCAGAAAATATTCAAGGTTTTGAGAAGATGGAGGAAGATGATATCCTAGAGGTGGTGAACAAGGAAAAGGATCATGTTGTCATTCCAAAAGTTGTAGATCTCGTTACGCTGGAATCCATAAACATCTCAGAAGAAGCCGTGCCAACAATACAAGAGATTGAGACGATTGTGGATGCTGAATTCTTTGATGATCTGTGTTCAATGCAAGAGGTTAGCCTCCATCAGATTGAGCCCATCTTTGGCAGCACGAATGGTATGGCAACACCGTTTGCAATTTTTCCTATTAACATTGAGACGAAGTATGATGCGGATGATGCGCCATATCTCCTATACGAAGTAGGACAAAAGTCGAGAAAGAATCAAAAGTGCCGACCTCTAAGGTCGAAATTGAATCGTGTCTCTAGCTTGAAGCAAAACTCGAGGTCGAGTTTTCTCCAAGTAGAGGAGACTGATGTAGGGAGAGATCCCCCGAATCAAGGGCGAGGATCGAGCACCTTCCTGCAAGAAAAAGACCGAAAGGACCAAGAGAAAAGTTCAGGAAAACTATTCAAAATTGTCGGGTCACCACACAGCAACGGAGGATCTCTCTATCCACACAAAGCAACTGCAAACTGCATCAAGTAGCTCTTCAATTCAGCCCACCATCAAAGTGGGTTCCTCCATCAGATCAACCAACAGTTCGGCGACCTGCAATCACCGGCCACATCAGCACACGTTCCAGCTATGGTCCATTGTCCAGTTGTTGGAACCCACACATCAGCCGGCTCCAAAGAGAGGATCTCTCTCTCATCCGTGTGCAAGACGACCAATAGTTGTGGACATCTTCTACACCTAGCAATCATTCTCAGCCGTCCATTGTCCCGATCATGGCAGCCCAATGAAATCAATCTCCAGCGTGCAATGCCCAAACATCCAGCTGCTGGGATGCTCATTCTCAGTCATCCATTCAGTCTTCCACAGCAGCTGCTCACTTATGATCATTCAATGGGGGACAGATCCTTATCTCCAGCTGCAAGGTGGGCCACCAAACAAACGGCATGGATGCGTGAGGCTATATCCAGCAAGCTTCCTATTTGGAGTTGGAAAGAGAATAGGAAACAAGGCTGCTATTGGTTTTGGGGATTTCAAAACAGAAAAGGAAGCAACGTTTCCGGTTTTGGAGTTTCACCAGGAAAGTGTTATTCCCGTTTTTGGATTTTGGCCCAACTTGTGGGGCCCATCTTGATCATTTATGATGATCCGTTCCGTCCATTTCGTAGAGCTGCTCGACGCCGAGAAAACGCAATAAGTTTCACTTCGATCCGAGTTACGGATTGATCGTGGCGTCCAAAATGATACGAACTGTCCATAAAGTTTCGAATTCCGCCCACTGAAACTGGAGATGGTCCAGGTGGCCCACTACTACTGATATGGCGAATCTAAGCCGACCATCTTGAAGAGTACGTCGATATCAGTAAAACCATAAAGTTTCGTGGCAATCAGATATGTGGATTGCTCGTATCAGTGGAAGGAAGACGGTGCTGGCGTTATACAGTTGCGCAGATTTTTCTATTTCTTTTCTAATCATATTAGGATTCTTTTCTTCCTTTGCAAGTTAGTATTAAGTACGAATTTAGGATTTAGTTTATTATTTAAAGCAAGTTAATTATGTTTATTTGATTATTCATTCAATTATAAAAAAAACAATTATTTGGAATTAATTTCTTCTTTTTATTTTTATTTCTTCTAGTGGATTCGAGAAACACTCGGTTAGGGAGACGGTGATCGACCTACCACGTATCCCCCTACGTTACCAAGGTCTGTGGGCCCACCATGATGTATATGTTATATCCACACTGTCCATCTATTTTGCCAAATCAATTTAGGGCATGGCCCAAAAATGAGGCAGATACAAAGCTCAAGCGGACTAAACTACAGGAAGCAATGGGGAATGCAGGCCTACCATTGAAAACTTCTTGGGGGCCATAGGAGTTTTGAGTCCAGCTAATATACGTGTTTTCCCTCCATCCAGGTCTGTGTGACATTTATGAATAGGTTGGATGGCAAATAAACATCATGTTGGACACTAGGAAGGTTTCAATGGTAGGTGTCATTGTTGCACTTTTTTTTATGGTGTGGTACAGTTGAGCTTTGATCGGCCTTATTTTTGGGCCCATGCTCTAAAATAATCTCTCAAAATAGATGGACAGTGTGGATACACATACTAGTTGACGTCAACACACTAAACAGATCAAGTACCTCATTGTTAAAGCATTTGTATGACCACAAAAGTTTCGTATCATGCTCGGGTTTCTTTGTGTTTTCACTTCATCCGAGTGGAAACGAACTTATAAGCGGTTTGAATGGTATATAAACATCAAGGTGGAACCCAGGAAGATTTCAATGGTTTAAAACTATTTCCATAGTTTTCCTTCTGGTGTGGCCCACTTGTGTTGTGAATCCACCTCATTTTTGGTCGCGTGGACTAAAATGAGATCACGAAACGGATGGACGCGGTGGACTTCTCACAAACATCACGGTGGCCCCACCTAACATCCTAGTGCAAGAACTTATTGAGAAAGGCTTTGCAGGAAATCCGCGTCCAACACAAACCTCCAAATTGTGTTGGATTTGGCCAACAGAAGGACAGTGTAACGGAAATGCCAGCCGTTCAAATTCAACAGGGACATTCATATTAACAGGGACATTGAATCATCTGATCCTTTAAAGGTCATGCACCCAAAGTGTGGCCCACAAATAGGACAGATAGGATTGTGGCACATATATACACTGCATGTAACAATTGATTGCAATGTGCCAGAGTAGCATCCAATTCCTCCCACTAACGTCGGGAATGATATCTCATTTATACTGGAAGGTGCTTTGCCCCCCAAAACCTCTCAAAGAATGATGGAATAAAGTTTACGCTATAAAGGTAAGAAAAGAAGACAACTACCTTTAATCATGGAATAAAAAATGAGCTTTTTATGTGTATACGCTCAAGGTTTGGGAGTGCGGAAATAGTATCACTTTTCAAAATTTTATTTTTCCATGGTATATTAAAATGAGTTTTTTCTCATTTTTTTTCTTTAAAAAATTCTAATAAGATAGGTCTTTTGCCAAGAAACAAAAAAAAGAAAGAAAGAAAAGATATAGCAAAAACCTAATTTTTAGAAGATGGGTTCTTTCTACATAAATTATACTCAAATGGATCTTCTGAGAAGAAATTGATATAAAGAGAGGAAAAATGTAGAAAACTTTAACTTTAAAAGACGAGTTCATCTTTTTCTTCAAAAGACTTGACCTAGATTGATTCTTTTGCTAAGAGTTGAATTTTGAGCTGAATTTGATAGTTTGTTAAATGAGATAATTCTAAAGCTATTTGAAAGTTTGTTGAATTATTTTTTCAATGAGCCTAAAATCATCCCAATCAGAACTATAACGAGAGTTATAACCATTTACCTAGGATTGCACGATGTTAGAAATGAGAGCAAATATGACATGACATCATCATAAAATTTGGGCCCACTTTTGAACGGTCAAATAGTACAAAATCAGATGATTCCAAAACTATTTAAAAATTTATTGAATTATCTTTTCAACGAGCATAAGATGACCACAATCGAACCCGTAACGAAGGAGTTGTGATCGTTTTAGCAGGATCACACAATGTTAAAAACGAGAACTAACGTGACTTAACACATTATAAACTTTGGACCCACTTTTGTACAATCAAATGGTGTCTAAATGGGATGATTCTAAATCCAATTGCAAATTCATTGAATTATCTTTCTAACAAACATAAGATTACCCTAATACAACTTGAAACGAGGGAGTTATGATCATTTTCATGGGATTGCGCGGTGTACGAAAAGAGAGTGAACATGACCTCATGCATCATGTACTTTAGGCCCACCTTTGAACGGTTTAGTGGTATTTATATGAGATAATTCTAAAGTTATTTCAAATTTCATCGAATCATCTTTCCAATGAGCATAAAATCACCCAATCGGACTTGTAACGAGAGCGTTATACGACCGTTTTAGTTGGATCGTAGGATGGTAGAAATGAGAGTGAACATGACCTAACACATGATGGACTTTAGGCCCATTTTTGAATGGTCAAATTGTATCCAAATGAGATAATTCTAAAGTTATTTGAAAGTTCATCAAATTATCGTTTCAACAAATACTAAATCACCCCATCTAATCTATATTAAGGAGGCATAACAATTTTTGTTAGATCACACAATGCTGGAAACGAGAGTGAACGCGACCTGATGCCATCATGAAATTTAGGCCCACTTTTGAATGATCAAATAATATCCAAATAAGATGATTCCAAAGCCATTTGAAAGTTCATTGAATTATCTTTCCAACGAGTAAATCACCCCAATAAGATCTATAACAAGAGAATTATGACCGTTTTAATGAGATTGCGTGATGCTTGACACGAAAGCAAATGCTACTTCACACATTATAGATTTTAGGCCCACTTTTGGACAATCAAATGATGACCAAATAAGAAAATTTAAAAGCCATTTGAAAGTTCATTGAATTATCTTTTCAATGAGTCCAAAATATCCCAATTGGACTCATAATAATGAAGTTATGACCATTTTCATGGGATTGCGTGAAACTAAAAATGAGGGCAAATGCGAGTGTACACTCGCGTTCTCTCTCATTTCCAGATTCCAGATATGTGTAACCTCACAAAAAAGTTATAACTCCCTTGTTACGGGCCGGATCGGGGTGATCTTATATACGTTGGAAAGATAATTCAATAAACTTTTAGATGATTTTGGATTATTTTATTTGGATACCATTTCATTGATCAAAAGTGGGCCTAAAATCCATGATGCGTTCAGTCGCATTTTCTCTCATTTCTAGCATCGCACAATCCATTAAAACGGTCACAACTCCCTTATTACGGCCTTATTGGGGTGATCTTATGTTCGTTGGGAAGATAATTTGATGAACCTTCAAACCACTTTAGAATCATCTCATTTGGACACCATTTAACCATTCAGAGGTTAGCCCAAAATCTATAATGCATTAGGTCGTGTTTACTCTTGTTTCCTACATCACGTAATCCCGCGAAAATGGTTATAACTTCCACATTATAAGTAAAATAGGGTTGATCTTATGCTCGTTGGAAACATAATTTGATGAACCTATAAACGGCTTTAAAATTATCTCATTTGGACACTATTTGACCATTTAAAAGTGGGCCCAAATTTTATGATGCGTGAGGTTGCATTCGCTCTCATTTTTTACATTATGCGATCTCACTAAAATGATCTTAACTCTCTCATTACAAGTCATATCAAAGTGATTTTATGTTCGTTAGAAAAATAATTCGATAAACTTTCAAATGATTTTAGAATTATCTCATTTGTACACCATTTGACCATCCAAAAGTTGGCCCAAATTCGATGATGTGTGAGCTCTTGTTCGCTCTTGTTTCGAATATTACACGATTCTACAAAAATGGCCGAAACTCCCTCGTTACAAGTCGGATCGGGGTGATCTTGTGCTCGTTAGAAAGATAATTTCATGAATTCAAATGGATTCAGTATTGTCTCATTAGGAAACCATTTAGGCCTAAAGTCTAGATCACTATTTGGGTAAAACACAAACCGTTGTTGGGACAATGCATCGCACGGTCCAACAAAAATAGTCATAACTCCTTCATACAGGTTGGATCAGGGTGATTTTGTGCTCGTTGGAAAGATAATTCGACAAACTTTCAAATGACTTTAGAATTATCTTATTTAGAGACTGTTTAACTTTTCAAAAATAGTTTGGACAATGTATTATAGATCCCACTAAAATTATTATAACTCTCTCATTACAGGTAGGATCAAAGTGATCTTGTGCTTGTTAAAAAGATAATTTGATGAAGTAGACTTATAACATAACTCTCTTATTACAAGTTTGATCAAGGAAATATTGGGCTCGTTGGAAATATAATTTGACAAACTTTTAAATTGTTTTAGAATATAATCGTATTTGGATATCGTTTGACTTTTCAAAAGTGAGCCTAAAGTCAGGCTTTTGCCCAAAAATCAATCTACGCCTAATCTTTTGAAGAAAGAAGAATTCATTTTCAAAAAGTGAAGTTTTTAATATCTTTCTTCTCGTCATATTAGTTTCTTTCCAAGCAAATTTATTTTAGTATAATCTTTATAGAAAGAAGAAGACCCCATCTTCTAAAAGTTGAGTTTTTGTGTCTCTTTTTTTTTTCATTTCATTTTTTTATTTGTTTTTTTTAACAAAAGACTCATTACAAAAGACTCATTTAAACAGAATCTTTAAAGAAAGAAAAAGAAGATCCCATTTTTTTAAGATGCATAAGAAATTGATAAAATTGTATAGAAAATTGAAAAAAAAGGTGTGTAAGTAAAAGAGTTTGCAAGAGACTAATGATAAGAGAATGTAAATGTGTATAGAAAATTGGAAAAAAAAGTATTTAGGACATTTTTGTTGAAGGAAAAGGCAAAAATAGTGCTCAAACATGTAGAAAAATAATGATTTGAAATGCGATGTTATTTCCACACTCCATAAAAACCTTGGGTGCCTATAGGTAAAAAGCCTAATAATAAATAGATATAAATTATTTTCCCAACATAGATTGTGGGTGCATGAATAGTAAAGTTTGTGTGAACACTGTGCACCAAAAACCTGTGAACACATCTTCTGCATCCAAATACTGGGATGGAATCCAATCACGTTGGATTTTCAAGCTTGTAACTATCCATTACGAAATAAAATACAGCAAATGAATTTTTCCATGTGATTGCCTGCCTTCTCAGCTCTGTATAGAAAACCTCCCGTGTAAAAACCCATTTACAATTTTCACCGTTAGACATTAAGCCACTTGCTGTTAGTTATCTATATGAGTGGGTTTTTTTACTCTGTTATTGACAAACTGCCTTCATTTTCCTGTACTTAGACATCTCCACTGGTTCCGTAGGATTCATGTGCGTGCCACCCTAACCCCTGGCCATACGTGGGGCTCACTTTGTTGTTTGTGAGAAATCCACCCTGTCCATTTATTTTGCCAGCTCATTTTACGGTATGGGCCAAAAAAATGCATTCTAAAATGAGGCAGATCTAAAGCTCAAAGTGAGCCCAGCGATGGCCTCAAGAAGTTTCAACAGTGGGGATTCAATCCCTGTCGTTTACTGTTGTTTGGCCCACTGGAGCTTGGTATCAGCCTCAATTTGGGTCTGTGCCATAAATTGAGCTGGAAAAATAGATAGATGGGGTGGATTTGTCATAAACATCTTGTGGCCCCATGAATGTTTCAACGGCCATGTTTAATCCCCAGTATTTCATGTTCATTTGGCTCACTGTAGCTTTGGATCAACCTCATTTTTGGTCTCATGTCCTAAAATGAGGTGGCAAAATAAATGGATGGAGTGAATTTGTCACAAACATCATGTTGGACCTCACCTATGGTCGAGCAATCCTCGCACACTGGACTGTTACCAAACCTCTTGCTCATATATTTATTGACGTGGATTGTCGTGTTAACCTAACCTTGACCATACATGAGGTCCATTTTGATATTTGTGAGAAATCCACCCCATCCATATGTTTTTCCAGCTCATTTTAGGGCATGGACCCAAAACTGAGGCAGATCTGAAGCTCAAAATGGGCCCCATGATGGCCCCAAGATATTTCAATGGTAGGCATTCAATTCTATTGTTTCCTGTTGTGTGGCCCACTTGAGATTCGTATATGCCTCATATGAGTGTCCATGCCCTAAAATGAGCTAGAAAAGTAGATGAACTGAGTTGTTTTATCATAAAAATCCGACAGGCCCATGAATGTTTCAATGGTGGGCATTCAATCATCACTCTTTTCCATTTGTTTGGCCTACTTGAGCTTTGCACCCACCTCAGTTTTTTTGCCAATGCCCTGAAATCAGATGGAAAATCCAATGGATGGAATGGATTTGTCTTTTTTTTGGGTCCATAGCCTAAAATTATGCAATGCACCAATTGGACTTGGCTTCCATCTAATCTCCAGTTTAGTGGTAGAGGAAAAGGTTGGATCATACCCTCGTGGGGTGACTTTATGAAAAGGTGATGTATAGAGAGAATCGTTGATGATTACATCACAAGGATGGGCCAATGAAAGGAGCAGAAGGAGCCCAAGAAAAGATAATTTTCGATCAGAAGAAGCCCATGAGAAGACAATTTTCAGCACTATTGATCAATCGACCATGTAGGAAATAGTCTAAAGAGTTTACTGGACAAAACACACATTTGTTAATCGATCGACAGGTTTGGACGATCAATCACTAAAATCACCAAAATTTTAGTTTTGCCTCTAGACCTCTTTGGACTATTTTGAGGGCTTCGATTGATCACCTGACTGATCGATCGACAACCCTTTTGGATTGCATGAACTTGCACCATTTTTTTCTATTTTGTTTCATTTTTTTGTGATGACTCTTTTTAATTATACATTAAGGTTTCTTCGTAGTATTTAAATACTTGTTAACCTCATTTTGAAGTTAGCTTTTCATATTATTAATAAAAAATTTGACTTTTGTCGTTCTTCTTCTCCTGTATTCGAAAACTTTTCCCTTGTGGATTCAAGTCCAGTTGGGGATTCCCAGAAGCTCTATGAATTCCAAGTGGTTATCCTGTAAGGGAGACGCTGATTGATCGACCTTACCATGTCTACACTTGCATCAAAAGGTTGGATGACAAATAAACGTCATGGTGGGCCATAGGAAAGTTTCAATGGTGGGCATCATCGGAGTCAAATTGCGTCCTTCCTCAGTATGCCAAGTTGTGGAGGGGCCCACCATGATGTATCTGTTTATCCACTCCGTCCATTCTGTTTCTGAGATCAGGCGGACCACATGAGACCAAGAATGAGGCAGGTCCAACGGTAAGATTGACCACACCAAATACTGAGCTCGGGTTACATTAGATGCAAGAGTCATTTTTGGTGTGGTCGATCTGACCATTGGACTTGCCTTATTCTTGGTCTCATGTAGTAGGCCTGATCTTAGAAATGGAATGGTCGGAGTGGATAAACAGATACATCACGGTGGGCCCCTTCATAGTTTGTGTCCATACTGAGGAAGGACGCAATCCAACCCCGGCATCATTGTCCTCACTGCTTTCTATAGTGTGGTCCACTTGAACTTTGGATTTGCCTCATTTTTTCGGCTCATACCTTAAAATGATCTAGTAAAATGGATGGACGGTGCGAGTATAACACATAAATCATGATGGGGCCATAGAACTTTGCCATGTCAACACAGTACCAACATGGGTGCTGTGTTTTGATACTATGCAATCCAAGTCAGTCTAAATCATGGTAGTGGTATTAGCCTGGATGAATGTCAAGTACAACTAGAGGTGGCAATGGGTCGGGTCGGGTCGGGTCGGGTTCGGGTCGGTTCGTTTCCACCTCAACCCTAACCCAACCCAAATTGAATTCGGGTTAGATTTTCCTAACCCTTACCCAACCCAAATTAAACCGGGTCGGGTCGGGTCGGGTTGACCCACATTTTAATGATCAACTAACTAATTTGTAGATTAAACTAAATGCTTATGAAACCAGCATTCAATTGAAAACCAAACCATCTATGTTTAATAGATACCAAACCATATGTGTGTGTGTGTGTGTGGGGGGGGGGGGGGGGGGGGGGGGGGGGGAGGACCTTAAGGGAACTTTCCATGAGGTTGCGCTGTGTGGACCCTACCATAATGTGTGTCAAACATTTACCCCATCAGTCAGATGCACCATTTCATGGTGGGCCACGAGCTTAAAAATCACGTCAATCCATGACTTAGATGGGCCACACCACATAATAAAGTTAAGAGGGGTAATCCGCCCATTAAAACCTTCATGATCATTTATTTGGCCCACTGAGACGTGGTTCACAAATCCAGCCCATCCATTGTATGTGTCCCACTTGGATGAGGGGTTAGACCAAGTTTCAGCCACACCCAAAACCCAATTGGACCCCACCAAGTGCTTTTAGATGTTTTAGGCATGTCTTCACATGGTTTTAGATGGTATGGCCCACCTGAGTTTTGTATATAGCTAATTTTTGGGATATCCCATGACTTGAAGGTGACCTATCAAATGCACGGTGTTGATGTCTGACACGTGGGGCCCACACAGCTCTTTCCATGAGGTCGACCTCATAGTACCAATTCCCTTATATATATATATATATATATATATATATATATATATATATATATATATATATATATATATATAGGCTTTTTTTATAGAGTATTTTTATTAGGCAAATATTGAAAGAGAAAAATAAATGGATATAATGGAATGCAGATTTAAAACATACTTCTTTAAGCATCAACATAATTAGAGTAATGGGATGATGCTTCAGACACGTCGATTAAGTTTATTGAATTGATAGACATGTGGACCGCTCTCAGCAAGGGATGTGAGAGAAAAAAAAACTATATATTATTTAACTAATAAGAAAATCAGTATATAATAGTCTTAGGGCCCACTGTAATTTTTATTAAATTGACAGACATGTGGACTGTTTCTAGGTGGGTGTGTGAGATGAAAAAAAACTATGTATTATTTAACTAATAAGAAAATCAATATATAATTGTCTACTTAACCCCTATATGATTCGGGTCAGGTCACCTTTAACCCTAACCCGGGTCGGGTCAACCCCAAAATTGAATTCGAGTCAAATTTTCTAATCCTAAACTAGAAAAACCCAGGTCGGGTCGGCCGGGTTCGCAGGTCGGGTCAAATTTTACCAGGTCTAAGTACAACACTAATAAGTCAGTCTTGTCCATACGATAGTGGCTTTAAGAACCGCTAAGGTAAAAAAAAAAAAAAAACGTCAACTGAATACCCCCATCAGCTAAATTCATGGCTAGATATGTGTGATGGGTGTGATTTTGATAATCTCTATCCATCACTGCCACGTGGACTGTGGATGTTAGTTCAGAAGAGATTCATGCGATTAACAACATTCACATGGACCGCACCTATCTTCATGCAGAAATGTTCATGTGAACCGCCTATCTTCGTGCGCCCTCATGTAATGATGTTCATCAAACTGGCTCAAACGAGGGTAGACCGGTTGAAATGAGGGCAAAGAGGGAGGGCAGTACTGCCATTTGGCAAAGGTAAAATCAAGAGAAAAGGGTAAACAGTTTGGCTCGTGGGATCAAATTGTATAGAATTGCATTAGGCTGGGTTAACACCATTATTGCACAATAATTGCATGTCTGTAAATACTATGGTATTTTGACAATCCAATCCACATGTTCGTGATAATATTTTTCCTCAAGCAAAAAAAGCATATTCGGCAAAACCCTGTTTGGCGGACGATGGATTTGTCATCAATGGACCAGATTCACAACTGATGTCAGTCACTTGCACACATACAACTCAAATATAGGTGTAAAGAATGCATATGAATGGACCGCATGGACAAAACACATGCATTAATGTCGGGCCCATAGATGTAATGGATTTCAAAATCCACCTAAAATCTCGCATGGGACTAAATCTCATTCCATTCCACCTAATCCCATTCCTTCCAGTGTCTTCAAACGTCTTGTGGAATTTGCACGAAACCAAATGCAATTCCATCCCACTTAATCTCTCTTAAGCCCACATACCTAACAGGCCCTAATATTTATGATCAACCAAGGGTAAAGTTGACATTTCCATAATTAACAGCCGCACCCACTTAGGCTCGTTTGAATACCACCCGATAAGTAACTATTTCAATTACATTAAGTTAATAAGTTGTCTTTTAACCTAAGTTAGTTTGGTAAGCCCAGGTGCCGAAATAACTTATGTCATGAAAGTTACTTATTCCCATATTTCATTCTTGCTTTTTAACTTGTTAATTTTCCACTTATCTCGTCCCCTCTTATCTCTAAGATGGATGTCCATATCAAAAGAGGCCACACATTATAGACAGTTCACATTGAAGGTGGGCCACAAGATGGATGATTCACATCAAAGGTAGGTCCACATGATGGATGGTCCATATTAACATGGGCCCAAATAATAGATGGTCCACGTCTAAGGCCGTCTCTTGACAATGAATGACCCACATCCAAGGTGAGCTCTACATGATGGATGACTCACATTGAAGGTGGGGCCCACACGATGGACAGTCCACATGAAAGGTGGGCTCCATGTGATGGGCGGTGGACATCGAAGGGGCCCCTAATGATGAATAGCCCACATCCAAGGCAGGCCCTGCATGATGGATGGGACACATTGAAGGTGGGGCCCACACGATGGACAGTACAGGTAGGCTCCACACGATGGGTGGTGGATATTGAAAGTGGGCTCACATGATGGATATCCTACATCAAGGTGGGCCCTATGTAATTGATGACCCACGTCGAATGTGGCCCTCATGATGGACGACCCACATTGAAGGTGGGGCCCACATGATGGATGGGCAACATCAAAGGTGGGCTCTACATGATGGGCAGTGGATATTAAAGGTGGGCCCCACATGATGAACAATAACATTGATGGTGGGCTCCACATGATAGATGACCCATGTCAAGGTGGGCCCACATGAGGACAGTTCACATTAAAGGCCGGGCCCTAATGATGAATGATCCACATCCAAGGTAGGCCCCGCTTGATGGATGGCCCACTTCAAAATTAGGCCTAACATGGTGTACAGTCCACATTAAAGGTGGGCCTACATGATAGACGGCCTACATCCAATGTCGGCCCAACATAACGATATCAAATGTTAGTGTAAGGATGGACTGAACAAACGATATCAAATGAATATCAAACTATATACATCAAATGTTGGGCCCACATGATGGATGATGGATATTAAGGATGGACTGAACCAACTTAAGGTGTAAATACTTATGCTAGAAATCAAACATACTTTTCTACTATTTTTATTTATTTATTTATTTATTTATTTTTTGCCTGATAAAGATGTTGTTTATCTAACAGACTCATCTACTGAATCCAAGATAAGCTACTACTTGATGCATAAGTAGCTTTTCTATAGTAACTTACGATCCAAACGCCCCCTTAGCATTTGTTAGTGTAAGCAGCTGCAAGACCTATCAAATAGGTAGGCAGGTTTTGAGAAATAGTTTAAACGTGGGAGTTTTTTTTGTCCATAGCTGAAAAGGCAGGCGGCAGTATGGAAAAATACTAAAGTAAAAGCAGAGCGAATCATTGCATGTTGGGTCCGCTATTTGATTAGTGAGAGATTGGCATTCGTTTACTGATGCCGGATGCTTTCAAGAAATCAAAATTGAGGTGATTTACAATATTAGACAAGAAGAAGAAGAAGAAGAAAAAGAAGAAGAAGAAAGGAATGCTAAGAATGAGTGTTGCCGTCCTCTCTTTCATTTTTGTTCTTACGTTTCTCTCTAACCTCCATGTTACGCTGAATTGCAGCACGCCTGCACATAACATAAACTCCCAATATCACAGCCATGAAACCGCTCTTCCGTCGAACCAAGAAAACCCGAAAACCAAACCCAAAGAAGAAATCCTCCTTCAAATCTCAGGCTCTACAGCCCACCTCATCGAAGATGTAGAGCCACTCGAACTCACCAAAGGAGATTTCACACTCGTCAGACTTATTGAAGAAAATGTCATCCTCACTACTATCATAAGAATCGGCGCTGATCTTCAATGGCCTCTGACCAAAGACGAACCGGTGGTCAAGCTTGATCAGCTCCACTATCTCTTCTCCTTGCTGGATTCGTTTCTTCAGGAAAATTCATACTTCTCGATACCTACATCTTTGAACTCTTACTTTCGCTTTGGATTCTCATGGGCTCTATTGGAAGATTTCGCTCCCAGGATTGAAGATTACAATGAATTTTTGATGAGGGCGATTGCAGGAGGGACGGATGAGATTGTCAAGGGTATTTTCAAGTGCACCAGCGCTTACACGAAGAAGGTTAGAGGTTTCTATTGGCCTTCCACTGATTTCTCAGTAGTGTTAAATTTTCAAATCTGCAAGTGAAGGGCTCATATCTTTACCCGTTCACAGTATCTGTTGTATCTTAATCTTGAAGACGACGGAAATCTTCCAACTCCTGATGCGCTTTGGATAACTTAAAGGATCATTTAGATGCCTATAAATGAGGCTAACTGTAAATTATTTACATTCTTGTGTTTGGATGCTAAAAAATGCTATAAATGATTTACAGGCTGTAAATCATTTATAGCTTTCAGCTTCATTTAATTGACAGGCAAAAAGCTGTGATTTCATATATAGGCTCTTCATTTACAGCCTAATAGCTATAAATGTAAATGATTTACACTTTTTGTTAAAGTCCCTTCATATACATTGACACACCATCCTCCAACAGCTCGAGCTTTTATAGAAAGTGGTTGTTTGACATGGTATTAGAGTGGAAGGTAAAGTGTTTTAATTCCGGAAGTAGCAAATATGCCACCGGAATATATTCACCCACAGGGGGCTATTTATGGTGTGAATTGAGTGTTCCTCCACCCTTGCCCAATATGTTTCCCCAATATGTTCTTGTGCGTACACTGATTCACCATCCTCTAACAGCTCGAGCTTTTAGAGAAAGTGGTTGTTTGACGCCTGTAAATCATTTACACTTAAACCATTAATGGGCATCCAAACGACCTTTAATGGATTTTTTTTCATTAAATGTTTTCTTAAATGATAAAAAAAGGGGGATTCGAGAGTCATCTTCCATGGTTGCAAAGATGTACTGAAATTTTAGTTCAAAAGTAGCTCTTGAAAGCTGAAAGTTGATATTATGGGATTACATTACATGCAGTGCAACCTTGGCATGAAAGAAGAGTCCCATTCAAAGTCGGCTGTGGTGAATCCAGCGAAGATCTCAAAATTTGAAATTTCAAAAGCCCATTCAAACGTTTGTTAAGATGCCTGCCCACTATTACATTCAATTTAGTCCTATTGAAAACCTCAGAATGCCCCTCCTTTTTCCTGAAATAGTGATTCTTCCCTTCTAACTAGATGCACCATTTCTCAGCTAATAGACTTAGTCTCCAAACTTTCTTCTCGATTTTTCCAATGCTTCCACCATGCCAGGCAACTAGAAAAGAGTCACTAGAATTCAGCGAAACCCATATTGTTGAAATTGTGGTCTTTAATTTATGTTGTATATAGGGGAGTTAGATCCGATCGACCACCTGACGCAGGGAGGACGTGGTAGGTCGATCACCGTCTCCCTAACCGATAGTTCTCGAATCCACGAGAAGAAATAAAAGATAAAAAGAGGAAATAAATTCCAAATAATTGATTTATTGATAATTGAATGAATAAAATCGGAATTACAATGCATATAAATAGGAAACTAAACCCTAGGTAAAGTATCAAAATCCAACTCCAACTAAAACTCCTAGAAAACGCAACTTACTATAAATAGTAAACTTACTATTTATAGAAGTCGTTCAATCCTACTAGAACTCTTGGTTTTCGGCCAAAAATAGAAAGTTATCAAACGGCCTCAACCACGTTGTTCTACGAAATATTCTAAGCCCTTTTCATGTTGGGCACTAACTCTAAAACCCTACAGATGCAAAGTTATGATCGAATTAAAACTTACTATAAATAGTAAAAATAAAAATAAACTAGCCTAATGACCGTCGATACGGTCGATTCTCGCGATTCCGGGTTGGGCAACCCGGCGTAGCGGGTTGGTTGGCTAAAGTAGCTCGAGCTACCCCAAATTGATATATTATACGTCCCGTAACTCATTCCGGATTGTGAGATATGACCGATTCACGGTCTTGACGGTCCGGATCACTTTCGGCCCCGTCCGATCTTCTTTTGCTCCATCTGGGCCATGAAATAGTCAGCGACCTGTCCTACATCACCACCTTGGCTTGATTGATTGAAATTCCCTGATTTTGTTAGTTTACTGGCTGGACAATTTTGGTCATGTTCGGTCGATCAAACATGGGACCTCGATCGATTGACCATTCAATCTATGGCACTCAATGGGTCAATGTTAGATCGACAATGCACGCAGTTTTGGGTAATTGCGTGATTTATTTCCTATTCCAGGTGTAGCACTATATATAGGTATATGCAGGATTTGGGTTTAAGGTTAAGTGATTACTGCTGGTTCTAGAGAGATCTGTTGAGTGTGGAGAAAGACTCACCAGACCATGGTTGGGCGCTCGGACGGTCTTATGGCCGAGCGCCCGATATTCACCCTTTTTTGGCATCAGTCCACTGGACTATTTTGTGAGCAGCCGGGCGCCCGGCGGTCAAAGTGATCGGGCACCCGATATTACCCTGAATTTATGTCTTTTGTTGCTGGACATATTTCGTATGACCGGGCGCCCGACCGGCCGCGGATTCAAAGTGCGGGTTTCCTATTATGTGTTCTAATTGCGGGGTTTACCATATAAAGGGTTGTAAACCGGGATTAGACATAGGGATTAGGGCTTCTATACGTCCAAGGTGAGAAAAAGGAGAGAAGATTAATAAAAGGGCCATCTCTATGCATAGGAGCATAGGAGAAGGTAAGTGCATTGCTTGTAACTTCGTTTTTCTTCATAGTGAAGTTTGCACCTGTGGTTTTTTACCCTTGTTGGGGTTTTTCCACGTAAATCTCTGTCTTGTGGATTGTTGGTTTGTGTGATTCCTTTTCTAGTTATTATTACTTCTTGTTTATCGTTTGTGGGTGAGACCGGAGATTGGATCTCGGTTCACCGGCGTTGTTGGCGTGCTGCGCAACAAGATCTAGGGTTTAGAAGAGGGATTTGTCGACGAGACAAGGGTATTGCATGTAAGTAGATCTCATCTCTTGTAATTTAGTTTCACAGTGGATTTGCTTGTCACTTTGTGCTGTGGTTTTTTCCCGCAAGGGTTTTCCACGTAAAATCCGTGTGTTTTCCATGTGTTTTGATTGTGTTTGTTCATTGCTTGTTTGATTCGACTCTGTGATTGCTTCCACTCGCACTCCAACATACAACACATCAAGCACACATTCAGTAAAACCATCTTCCTCTTGTGCAAATTGTCCACATAAGAACCTTGTTTCACTCCACCAAGCTAGAGCTGCCACCTTTGAATGAGCTCCGTAACGCCCCACATAAGTTGAATGACTCACACTACTTGCACCTGACTACCCACTTATCATTCTATAGAAAGATGGTACCGAGAATTTACTTTTCTTTTAACCATATAATGAAATCTTTTTCTGACCTTGAGGGATGTACTTTGCTCCACATATCTAGTGTTGGAATCTTTTAACCACACCCTTTAAGGGTGTGTTGTTTGCACCAGGTATCAAATTTTGTTTGCACCAGGTATCATGAAATTTGATTTAGACTGATTAATCATGAAATATCGTGATATTTAGTGCCACCAAACAAAGGGTAAAGGCCATGAGTCTTTTTTTTTTTTTTAACTTCCATTTATTATTCAAAAACATAAACTAATGGTGTTGGTGGAAAAATAAGATCAGGTTCAAAAGGCTGGAGAGATGATTCGAGTTAGTGCTGCAAACGGCAGGAACAGGAGCTCCACCACAGAGGGTAGTAAAATCAGCAAAAGCAAAGCTGGGGGAGAGAAGCCGCGTTCAGAAAGCCATGAAACGGTATTAACAAGAACATTAAGCTGTTCTTTTTGAAGAATGATCCACCGTTGTAGTAGCTCCAACGAATTTCCAGAGCAAGCAAGCTTATTGCCCAAAAAGCTTGCTACATGTAGGGACCACTACCTCCTCACCTTGAGTTATATACAAATCAGACAATTACCATTTATCATTTAATTGTTTAAATGATTCTAAACACTAACCTATTGCAGCTAGGAAACTTTGATGATTAAAACCTTCCTAAAATTATAACAAGAAAAACAACCAAAATTAGTTACTACTAAATGGTGGAAAAGGAGCCCTAAACAAAACAATAGATGACAACTATCCCCTAGAAACGCTCGGAAGAGTCCTGCTTTGAGGACAAATTCTAAAATGAAGTTTCCTGGACACGTCAATAGCTGAAGCTAGCCAAGCAGCTCAGACTTCAGATATCTTACAGCTCAAAGAGTACTTCAGAAAATTCAGCATCCCAAATTGACATCTGGCAGAAAGTCATGCATCCAAGTAGGCAGAGTGCACACCTGAGCTTGTGCGCACATCACAGTTAATTAGTGGCCCAAAATTCATTGTTTCAAGGAAGCATTCACAAATTAACAAATGTCCTTGGAAGATGTAGGTTTTTTTTTTTTTTGAAAGATACCAGAACTTTTATTAAAACAGAGTAAACGAAAAAAAAAAAAAGGCACAAAGCCGCTGAGATGGCGACCAGGCTAGACCCAAGAAAATCAAGATTACAACCCTTAAGCATTGGAGGAGTAGAGGCCCATTCAACAACAAACAATCTAGCCCTTTGAGAAATAGCCTCCACGGGCTTGCTTTCATTCATAATAAAGCATCTTGCATTTCTTCCTCCCAAACAACCCACCAAATAGCAAGTAAAGACATTCACCACAGCTCCTTTTTAGCCTTCCTTTGGCCAAACACCCAAAAGCAGCTTTCTTAGGAGGGACTTTATAATGCCAAACGAATTTGGTATGAACCACCTCCCCATCCCTCCCCTTTGCGCAAAAGCGAGAGTAGAAGGACCAAACTGAAAAGGAACCAGATTAATCTTGGTTCCATATCGTTTTATCTGTGGAAGAGGCATGGCAAGTGAAGATGAATGCAGTCCAAAACTGCCGAAAAATCATCCTCCTCATCATCACTAAGAAAGCACTAGATTGAGGCTCCCAAACCACCACGTTTCCGATGATAGAGCAGCAACCGGCCACAACGACAGAGGGATCCAGAGCAAGGTGGAATATAAAGGGGAATTGAACCTTCAAAGGGAGACACCCCAGCCAAACGCCTTCGCTAACACATTGCAGGACCCACTCAATGGAAGATGTAGTTATAACCACTTACACGAAGTACCTAGAACAAATGAGGAGGAGAATTAGTTTCACTTATATCACATGCCATGTGTGTGGGGTGTGTTTGTGCATTCTGATGCTTCTTTTTCACCCCTATTTTTCAGCTGTTGAAGTACTTCAAACCATCTACCACAGCATTGTCCCATATCTGCAGTTTGAACACATTTGTGTTTTCAGGGTGTGGAAGCTATCGAAAATGACAGAGAAGTTGAGCCAAAGCCTGCTTAAAAGAGTTTTTTTAGTCACTGGATCTGTGACTGCACCACTGGTCCGATCAAAAGCTGGCAATGCATTTCTGGCCATGGTCCCAAGGGAGGTTCTGGTAGCTTCATTTGATGCTTTCAGTAAGTAAACATTGCCCCTGTGCAAGCTTACTGAAAACCCATCTCGATTGGCTAATGAAATGTTTTAAGAGAAGATGCTATAAAGAGCTTAATTTTTTGTTTCTGCTCCTGGAACTGCAGATAAGGTCATGTATGCATTGGAGGCCACTAAAAATGATGCTTTCACTGCCACCTCAGGCGCAGCAGCAATAATCATCTCCCAGAGGTAAAGACCAGCATGTATGCATGTGATTGTGTGCACACATGTGCGTGCGTGTGAAGAGAGAGAGAGCCGGGTGTTTGCACCTGTCTATGCACATATGTGCGCATCAGCAGATGACTGATGGTAAACCAAGCTTCCATCTGTTGCATTTGCTCATATTAAATTTTTTGGGTCCCAATATGGCCCCAGATGCTGATATTTAAAACCTTGATATAGAAGTCTGTGAGATTTTAGTCGAGATTCATCTGATAATTATCTTTTCCTGAATTGAAGGTTTGGAGAGAGCGCAGGGGAGGTGACGGAAGATGCATTTGCCACTGCAAGGCATGTTGCTGGCACGGCTTGGAACATTTTCAAGATCAGAAAGCTCATCAATCATGCATCGTCTCTCCCTTCTGCGATAATGAAGAATACGGTGAAGAAGAAACCTTGAACCTATCAACCATACCAATCTCTAACCAACCATCCGTTGGCAGTTTAGTCCCTATGCACATTCAAAAATGGGATTTTCCATTTTTCAGTGTGTTTCTGAATTCAACCCTGCTGCCAATGGATGGCAGGAGATACGTGCATACTTCTGTACTTTTCCTTCTTTTTTTCCCAAATGAACAAACAATCTTTTCACTTTCGGTGATTACAACATGTTGCAGAAGAATTAAGAAGGCATATTTTAATGTATGGCATAGTAGAATAAGAAACAAACCTCTAATAAATATTGTAAGGTGCAGCCAAGGGCTGGTAGCTGCTTTGGCTTTGCTCATGTCAATTCCCTGTGATGGTGATGTGTGGCTGGCGGCTCTTGCCTGTTGTGGTGATGGAATGGGTTGTGTAGCATTTCGTAGGAGGCACTGGTGGGCCATGGAAGAGAGAGAGGCAAATCAAGGAAGGAAATTGTTTCCTTTTTTCATGACCCACCAGAGTTCTACATCAGGTTGAAAGTTAGAATGAAAGTTAGGCCCTGAGGTTTTTCGGGGTACTGCATCACGTGGACCGCTCAGATTTTGGGGACACATCATGTGTGATGAGTCCTCAAAAAATCTCTCCCCAGTTCTGCAGGTAAGCATTCATATATATATATATATATATATATATATATATATATATGGAAATGGTATTATGCGAGCTGAGTGGGCCCACTGTGATGCGTGATGGACATCCACACCATCAGTCAGATGCACCATTCCGTGGTGGGCGATGGGCCTAAAACTCAGGCCAATCCATGACTTGGGTGGGCCACACCATAGACAACAGTTAAGAGTGGATATCCACCCATTGAAACCTTTATGATCATTTATAGGATCAGCTGAGATGTGGTTGATAAATCCAGCCCATCCATTGTGGGTGTCCCACTTAAAAAAGAGGTCACACGAAGTTTCAACTGTATAAGGCAAGGAGGATCAAATAATCGCCAAGAGTGAAAAACAGCTAAATTGTCAAGCAGTGGCCTCGGCATGAACCCGAACATAACTTGGCCCGAACACGACCTGGCCCGACCGAAAGCACCCAAAGGTGCTGCTGGTGTGTCTCGAACCTGAGACCACTCAACCAGCTGGGCTACATGATGATGGGTTCAATCCTAGCCAGTAGAGATACTATGTATATACATACATAGTGGCAACCGGCAAGTGACATTTTTCTATCTGTATAGCATGAGATAATCTTATAAGCAGGAGCTCATATGTAAAACAAGGGAGAAGTGAACACACTTCTATTTACAGAGTGAATCCAATATAGGGCAAGGAGGATCAAATAATCACCTCGAGTAAAAAACAGCTAAATTGTCAAGCAGTAGGACGTCACCCTTCTTCCAAGGAATAGCAACACTTTCCTCTTTTAGGATTTTCGGACAGTCGTACAGTTTCAGCTGGCAATTGAGTTCAATCCCCAAATGTGCCTTCATGGTATCATTGCTGTTATGGCCTCCTAGCCAGTATGAGCAGCCACCATGCTATTGAGCCACCATCCTATTGTTTTGTCATATTTAATAAGGCATTGTTGGGTGGGTCATTTGGCACTATGCATTCGGTGCAATTGACGTGAATCATAAAAAGTTAATGCATTTGGCATCAGTGATAGTAAGTGGATTCCATCTACCACTAATATATGTATTTTGAAATCACTGAGTCGATTGTGATGTTGATATCCCCACCATAATTTTTATGTCAAATCCACCCTGACCACCAAGTCTGTCACCCCATGTTCGGGGGCTTGAGTTCAATGCCAATCACCATAGATGCCACCATTGGTTAAAAAAATTGACCATTGGAAATGATGATGTAGATACCGATGTTCGGTGTTGAGTGATGGCTCAGGTGAGCGTGGGTGATCCCTACCATAATATTTATGTGAAATTCACTCCGATCACCAAGTCTACCACCCCATGTTAGGCCTATGACAAGAAATTATCCCATTGTCTAATTCAGGTGGGCCATACCAAGGGAAAGGGTTGTGAGAGGGATGCCCACCATTGTTTTTTTTTTTTTCCAGGGTGAAATCCACTCCAACCGTTAGACACCACACTAAAAATTAGGCGTCAGGAAGAAAAATCAAACTCATCTATGATCCAGGTGGGTCACACAAAGGGAAACAATCTAAAGGTAAGCATTGCCTTGTATACTGTTTCCAATCATGTTGTCCACCTAAGCACAAATGGGGTTAAAATTTAGATCGTGGGCCTAATATGGTGTAAGGCACTTGGCCATCAGGTTAGATTTTACATAAATAAGAGTACGAGCATTCCTGTGGCCTCACAAAAAGAAATGGGCCACACCTATCATATAGAACCTCTATACATAGAGCACCAATCAGAACAAAAAAAAAAATGGAAGCTGAGCCAAGGCAAAACTGAGCTGATCAACAAACCAAGACACACTCATATGCATGGGTCCCTGCTGCAGTGGGATTATAGAAGGCCTGGCAGTAAAACACCATCATTACCACCATTACCACCACTTTCCCAAATCCAGGAATCTACCTCAACCGCTCGATCTCAATATAGCACAACAGCAGGATGGGGAAGACCGAATCAGAACTCCAGCGAACAACTACAAACGCCACAACAAAGGGGCCACAGCTATGGGAATGAAACCAAACACCACCCTGCAACCCAAGAAAACAACTCACATCTGCATCAGCTGCTGCCCCACACAGATGCAAACCCAAACCCCACGCACTGAACCAGCACCAAAATCCAAAGGGTGGAAGTCTCCCATCGCACATCAGCATCCATCCACACAGCTGCACAGAAACCATCCAGCCGATCGCGATCCTTCTCCTTGTCAACACGCAAAGAACTGTGATGACAATGCAACAGACAATCAAGACAAGCAACACTAAGCCGTCCAAAATTGGGGCTCTGCTCTCTAACTGAAGCCTCGCCATAGTTATGAGGACCCAAATCCGGTAAGATCACATAGAGAGATGAAAAGGGAAGACTCTGCTGTTGATGATACATTTCCTAGCCATCTCCACAAGGATCAGGATCAGGATCAGCAGCCTGTCTTCGAGCATGGCACAGCTAAACATGAACAGCAGCACCTGCGCCCCTAACCTCAACAGTAGCTTGGAGAAGGCAACAATATTGCAGCTGCACCTTGCATCTCCTGGTTCATGAGACCTGCAAAATCACCCGGCTGCAACAATCTGCTACCAGTAGAAGATTCGACTTCAATAACCACGGCCATTCTCCTTCAAATGAAGCATTCCAACCCCTCGACCAAGACGCAACCCAGTATCAACAAGTCTGTCGCCAGTCGTGCGGAAATTTTTGAGCTCTGCATGTGGTTGACATCTTAACATTTGACGTCAACTTCTACCGAAAATCAGTCATTGCATGTTCAAGAATTAGTAAGTCGCACCGTGATTAACGTAAAATCCACCTCCATCACCAAGTGCACCAACCCATTTTAGTTGTAGGGCCCAAAAATCAGCCTAGTCAAGGATCCAGGTGGGCCATACCAAGGAAAACCCTCTTACCCTTGATTTTTACATGGCCCATTGATGATTACAAGATATCAATCCACTCCGACCGTTGATGTGTTATCCTAAATTAGGTTGAGGGCTAAAAGATTCTGCTAAAATGTGATTCAATGGGCCACACCAAAGAAACAGTGGGAGAAGAGACGTCTACCTTGATTTTTTTTTTCAAGATGAGTATAAGAAATCCACTCTAACCATTAGATAGCAAGCTAAAATTTATGCTCGCGGACAAAAGATCAAGCCAAAAGTAGGTGGACCATATGAAGGGAAATAGTTGCGAGGGTGAACATTGTCCTATATAATGAACTTAGCTCAGCTTGGTTCAAAATTTTCAACCAAACCGATGTAGGTTCGAACCAGATTTTTCTGAAGCAAACCAAACTCTTGAGCCGCATGGGTCACCTCGAAACCTAAACTAAGCCGACCCACAAGCTCGGGTGGCATAAAACCAAGCCAAACCAAACTACGGCTAACTCAGCTCGCCGAGATCGTTGCCCACCTCTATACCCAAGTAACACCGAACGTGGATTAGCTACCGACAGGTTGAGTAGCTATCTCCCTAGTGAAGTGACGTCATTAAGTTATGTTTCCCCACCATGATGAATGTTTTGTATCCACATTGTCCATACATTTGGAGAGATCATCTTAGGGCATGTGGCAAAGAATGAGGCAGATCCAAAGCTCGAGTGGACCTCACCAAAGAAAACAGTGGGGATTGATCTCCTGCCATTAAAAACTTCCTGGGGCCATAGAAGTTTTCGATCAAGCTGATATTTATGTTTTCCCTTCTTCTATGTCCGTGTGAACTAATGAAAAGGTTGGATCTCAAATAAACATCATGGTAGGCCCTAGGAAGGTTTCAATGGCCATCGTTACTGTCCCCACTGTTTTGTTTAGTGGGGTCTAGTTGAGCTTTGTATTTGTCTTATTCTTTAGCTCATTCCCTAAATTGATCTCTCCAAAATGGATGGGCGGTGTTGATGCAATACATACATCGTGGCGGAGCCCATAGAAGTTGCTGCCAGTAGCTAATCCGCGTCCAGTAACACCTTAGTGGGTGTACCCTTACCGTGGGGCTCACCTAATTAATGATGTGTTGCATATCCATGCCGTCCATCCGTTTCCAGCTATTTTAGGTAGGGTTGTCAATGGGCCAGGGTAAGTCTCGGCCCAGATTTTGAACTGTTTTGGGCTTGGTCGTTGGGCCGGCCTTATTCAAAATTCTGATTTTCCAGGCCTAAGGCTGGCCCATTGACACGCCTAACTTTAAGATGTAGTCGCAAAAATTAAGCAGATCCAATGGTAATTGAAAGCCTACCATTAAAATCTTCCTGGGACCCACATTAATGCCCACTATAATGTTTATTTTCCATCCAACCCCTTGATAAAGGTACATAAAGATCGGATTGATCCAAAACTTTTGTGGTCCACAAAAACCTTTTAATAGTAATTCGCCACTGTTTCCAATGGTATGGCCCACCTGAGATTTGGAACTGCTTAATTTTTGAGATAAAAAAAATAATAATAAAAAAAAAGGATGGATGGCGTTGATATACAAAACATTGTTCAAGATGGGCCCACAATCGCTCCCAAACCGACATGCTTTGACTCCGACATGCACTCAAAGACCGAATAAAGTAGGCTACGACACGCGAAAAAAAAGTAAGGGAGCGGATTAGGTGCGTCCCTAGCCTCAGTACCCAAGATGGTGTAGTCCTTACCGTGGGTCCCACCTTGATATATTTATTCTATATCCATGCCATCCATCCGTTTTTTCATATCATTTTAGTGTATGAGCCTAAAAATGAAGTAGATCCAAATCTCAGTTGGGCCATGTTATAGGAAAAAGTGGTCCACTCGAGAATTGGTATGGTCCACCTGAGAATTGAATCTGCTTTATTTTTAGGCTCATGCCATTAAATGATCTCGAAAAATGGATGGACGGCGTAGATATAGAATACATACATCAAGGTGGGACGAGGGTAAGGACGGTACTGTTTTGGGTGAGGCTCCGGCGCACCTAATCCACTCTTGAGAAAAGAAATGTTTTTATAATGGAATAAAAAACAGATGTACATCTTTTTTCCAGCGTAGATTGCGGGTGCCTGGAAGGTCAAGTTTGTGTTAGCAGAGTGTGCACTCAGAACCAGTCCAAATGCGGACCTGGTATCCACTGGATTTTTCCCTTTCCACTTTATAGGAATCGGATTGCGTGCGGTCCGCACGCTCTTATTGTGCGGAGTAAACTCAGTTGGGTCCACCTAGAATATAAGTGCTTTATCTATTCCGTCCATATGTTTTTCCAGCTCATTTTAGTGGTTGAGCCAAAAATTTAAGCATATCCAAATCTTAAGTGGACCATGCCACGGGAAACAGTGGGAATAATGATTTCCACCGTTGAAACCTTCCCAGGCCCTACAGTGATGTTTATTTGTCATCCAACCTGTTCATAAGATCCTATGGATATGGATGAAGGGAAAACACAAATATCAGCTTGATCCAAAACTTCTTTGTCCACCTAGAAGTTTTCAATGGCAGACATTCAGTTCAGACTTTTCTTGTGGTGTGGTCTACTTTAGATTTTGATATGCTTCATTTTTTATCATCGTACCTAAACTTATCTTTTAAGATAGATGGACGGAGTGGATAAAATACATAGATCACTGTGGGCCCCACAGAGTTTACTCCGCACGCTAGGGTGCGGAGTTACTCAGTACGCAATCCGCTTCCCACTTTATAAGGCTCGCCCATATGATATGATGGTTTCTTAATCTCTAAGTCATAGTTTCGAGGAGTTGGTGCCATCATCTTTTATTTTTAAGTTAGCTGTAAATTAGCGAAAATAACTAATTATTATTCTTTACTCTTGTTTGAAAAAAAGGTATTTGTCTTCACCTTATATCCATGCGGTTTATCCGTTTTACTGAGAAAATATTTGAAGGCATGAGCCAAAAAACGACCCAAATCCAAATCTTAAGTGGCCCATGCCACACTCGCCAATGGTCTTAAAACTTCCCCCCTTGAGTTGTTTCATTCCTAAGGCCCACGTTGGTGTTTATTTATCATCTAACTTGTTTATAAGGTCACACAGGCGTAAATTAAGGGGAAAACGAAAATATCAGCATCATCCAAAATTTCTAAAAGCCCCAATAAGTTTTTTTTATGATAAGCATTCAATTCCCACTGTTTTTCATGGTGTGGTCGGCTTGATCTTTGGATCTACCTCTTTTTTGTGCTAATGCCATAAAATTAGTTGTCATGATGTGTGCACGGCGTAGATAAGCACATACATCACAGTGGGCCTCACATATTTTTACTCCCTTAGTTCTAGTGCTCAAAAAGCCCGCCATCAACCTAGCATTGAAAGCCGTGCAGCAATAATTATTACCTATCTACATGAGTTTATAAAAAAGAATTAAAAAAACAAACAAGCCTTAAAGAAAAAAAAAACAATTAATTCTTAAATAAAATAAAATAAGGAGAATTTTACCAAATAGTACCTCATTATTTTGGTATTTATGTCATGGTACTTGTTTAATTAAGTTTTCATTAAACTACTTCATTAAAGAAATTATTGCCAAATGGGTACCTTTTGTGAGTTTTCTCAAACGTATGTTTAGAGTATAATTTTTCCTACGATGAAAATGCCCACTGATCAAAGGAAAGAAAAACAAAATCTCTGGATGCCGATTGCATGGTAAAAGGACGTGGCATATGATCGTTGCTTTGTAGGACCCACCATAAAGAATGTTTTTTTTATCCACACTGTCCATTCATGAGCCCAAAAATGAGAGGCACATCCAAATCTCAGGTGGATCACGACATAGGAATGAGGGGTGATTGAATGTTCACCATTAAAAATTTTCTAGGGCCCACCGTAATTCCCACCATAATGTTTATTTTGCATCCAACATGTTTAGGTATAAAAAATCGGAATAAAAGAGAATATATATATATATATATATATATATATATATATATATATATATATATATATATATATATATATATGTAATATGATCCAAAACAATTGTACCAAAAAAAGGTTTCTCATAGGGTGTTCATTACCACTGTTTCCTGTAGCGTGGTCCACCTAAGGTTTGGATCTGCCTCATTTTTTAGTTTCATGCTCTAAAATGATCCGGAAAATGAATAGACAGTGTGGATTAAACACATGCATCATGGCAAGGCCCACCAAGCAGGGTATGAAATCGGTTAAAGTCACCCCTTTGGACTATTTGCCAATATTGCGGATTCGCCGTCCCCCTGCAGTTGGAAACGGCGCAGGGGCCACAGAAATTCCTGTTGCAACTCCACTCCGTCTATCAATTTTGTAAGAACAGAACACGACAGGGGTCTAGAAATCAAGCAGATCCAACACTCATGTTAGTCACACCACAAGAAACATTGGGAACAGAAACGTACACAATTGACACCTTACAAGAAAAGATCACTATGTTTATAGGCTATCGAAACCGTTCGTAGGGTTATTACCACTCAAGTCAACTGTGGGCACAAATATCATCCTAATACATAACTTCTGTGACCCTACAAAGTTTCCAATGGTGGGCGTCTTAGGATAGCTGATGCAGGGAGGACGTGGTAGGTCGATCACCGTCTCCCTAACCGAGTGTTTCTTGAATCCACGAGAAGAAATAAAAAGATAAAAAGAGGAAATTAATTTTGAATAATTATTTTTTTTTTATAATTGAATGAATAGAAACGGAATTACAATGCATATAAATAGGAAACTAAACCTTGGGTAAAGTATCAAATTCAAACTCGAACTCAAACTCCTAGAAAACGCAACTTACTATAAATAGTAAACTTACTAGAATTCTTGATTTTCGGCAAAAAATAAAAAGTTATTAAACGGGCCCAACCATGTTGTTCTACTAAATATTCTAAGCCCTTTTCATGTTGGGCACTAACTCTAAACCCTACAGATCTAAAGTTATGATCGAATTAAAACTTACTATAAATAGTAAAATCGAAAATAAACTAGCCTAATGACCGTCGATACAGTCGAATCTCGCGATTACGGCATGGGCAACCCTGCATAGCTGGGTTGGATGGCTAAAGTAGCTCGAGCTACCCCAAAACGATATATTATATGTCCCGAAACTCATTCCGAATTGCGAGATACGGCCAGTTTAAGGTCCTGACGATCCAGATCAATTTCGACCCCGACCGGTCTTATTTTAGTCCATCTGTGCCATGAAATAATTAGCGACCCGTTCTACATCAATAACCCACATGAGTTTTGGATATGCCTCGTTTTTTTTTTTGAGCGAATTAGATGTTACCCCTACTGTGTGGGGACTACCTTGAAGTATTTTTTTTGTATATCCATGCCGTGCATCTGTTCATCTATTGTTACGCCTAAGTTTAGGACACGATCCAAAATTATAAGAATATTCAAATCTCAGGTGAACCGTTCCAATAGAAAGAGTAATGAATAATCATTAAAAGCATTTTGTGGGCCACAAAAGTTTTAGATCAAGCTAATATTTAAATTTGCCCTTCAGTTGGACCTTCTTGACATCATGAAGAGCTTGGATTGCAAATAAACATTAAAAAAAACCTTGCAATGGGCTATTTGAAAATTTTAATGGTGAGCACTCAATCAACACTGTTTTCAGTGGAATGTTCCACCTGAGATTTGGATTTGCATAATTTTTGGAATCTTTAATGGTGGGCACTCAATCAACACTGTTTGCAGTAGTATAGTCTACTTGAGATTTGAATTTTCATAATTTTTTAAAGACCATCCTAAAATGTGCTGGAGAAACAGATGAATGGCAACGCGGATACAAAATACTATTCATGTGGGCCACACGGTAGGGTAACACCCACTAATCTGTTCCTGGGACAACACCTAATTAGCTCCCCTGACTTTTACTTTCTTATTAAAATATCGGTGGGCCCCACACAGTTTCCAACTGCAGACAGTTCCCGGGTCACAAGCAATATTCCCGTCCATCTTTGCCGCAGGTTAAAGCTTTTCCGATTATGTGCCGCTTGGCTTCACCCAACACGGTGCATCCCTGACCGTGGGGTCCAACTTGATATATGTATTATATATCCATCCCATTCATCTATTTTTCCAGCTCCTTCTAGGCATGAAACCAAAAATTCAGAATATCCAAATGTTAGCCGGACCATACCATAGGAAATCGTCGATGATTGAACGCCTACCATTAAAAACTTCCTAGGGCCCACCGTAATGCCCACGTTCATGTTTAATCCCATTGATAAGAACACACAGACCTGGATGAAGAGTAAAAAAAACAAATATCAGCTTGATCCAAAACTTTTGTAGCTCAATAGAAGTTTTTAATCATGGTCATTCATCACCATTATTTCCTGCAGTGTGGTCCATCTGAGGTTTGGATCTATCTATTTTTTTAAACATATTTTAAAATGACCTGAAAAATTGGATGGACGGCACGGATTAAATACATAAATCATGATGGTTTCCACAGAGCACCAACCAGTAGCCACGTCCCTGCAACTAGCTGTTTGCGCGCTTCTAGAGATTTTTTTCTTTTCTTTTTCTGTTTAACAGAAGGTATTGGTTTGAGAATAACTTGGTTAATGAATAACTTAATGAAAACTTAATTAAAAAAGGTACGATCTCTAAAATAAACGTAGCCCAAATCATTGCAGGGAGCGTACACTGTTAGGTTAGTGAGAGATTGGTGTGCGTTTGTTAATGCCGGATGCTTTCAAGAAATCAAAATTGAAGTGATTTTCAATATCAGAAAAGAAGAAGAAGGAAAGGATTGCTAAGAATGGGTGCCATCCTCTCATTTTTCGTTTATCTTCTCACATTTCTCTCCAACTTCCATTTTACTCCGCCAAAAGATGAAAAGATACTGAATTGCTGCGGGCCGGCACATAACAGAAACTCCCAATTCCCCCACCATGAAACCACGCTTCCGTCCAATCAAGAAAACCCAAAACCCAAGCCCAAAGAAGAAATCCTCCTTCAAATCCCAGGTTCTATAGCCCACCTCATCGAAGATGAAGAGCCACTCGAACTCGCCAAAGGAGATTTCACACTCGTCAGACTTACTGAAGAAAATGTCATCCTCGCAATCATTGTAAGAATCAGCGCTGATCTTCAATGGCCTCTGACCAAAGACGAACCGGTGGTCAAGCTCGATCAGCTCCACTATCTCTTCTCCTTGCCAAGCCAAGATGGAGAAATTTTGAGCTATGCTATCTCTTTCTCCGAACCCAATAGCAGTTTGGCTTCGCTGGATTCGTTTCTTCCAGAAAATTCATGCTTCTCGACACCTTCTACTTCTTTGAACTCCACTGCTACTACTGCCTCATATGATTCTCATGGGCTCTATTGGAAGGATTTCGCTCCCAGGATTGAAGATTACAAAGGAGTTTTGGCTAAGGCTATTGCAGGAGGGACGGGTGAGATTATCAAGGGGATTTTCAAGTGCACCAACGCTTACACGAAGCAGGTTAGAGGATTCTATTGACCTTCCATTGATTTCTCAGTAGTGTTAATTTTTCAAATCTGCAAGTGATGGGCTTATATCTTTACCCGTTCACATCTTTACCCATTCACAGTATCTGTTGAATCTTAATCTTGTAGACAGCCAAAATTTTCGACTCCTAATGCACTTTTTTTTTTATTTATATTTAAAGAATTTGATTTTTCATTGAGCCAAATGGAACTATACAGCCAGATACACATTTTGGTAGCCCCCAGCACAAAATTGCAGAGACTACCTATCATAACCCCCCTTAGCCTAAACAGAGGAAAACTAAGACCCTAATGCACTTGGGACAAAATTGCAGAGACTTACCTATCATAACTCCTGATGCACTAGGGACAACTTAAGAGCACATTTGAATGCCTGTAAGTTCTTGGAGTCTTAAGTAAATTACATGTGTAAGTAAGTAGGTATTTCTATTTCTAGTACGTTCATTTTTGGGTTTCTGTGTTTGGGTAACTTCCTAAGTTATTTACAGGTATAAAATCAGATGAAAAATCAGATTAACATGTAAAAAAGCTTGGATAAAAGTATAACATTTTGTTGAGTCTATCTAGATGAAAGTTAAATTGATTCATAGGTTACATTAGTCATCATGTAGGCCATAAAAGTGAACCCACCCATTCGAAATACCTATAATGCAGAACAAAAGTTAAGGCAAGCAAAGGGGAATTTAAAATTTTCATTTTCTTTCCAATTTGTTGGAGTTGATTTCTATTATGAACATTTGATGAATGCAAGAATCATGCCCATATGAGCCATTTGAGAATGGGCTATAACAGTTTAAATGCACACATCACAGAATGGTCTATCATGCAAGCATCATTTCCCATCTGACAAATATGAATTATTTTATCAATGGCCATTAATACGGGCAGTCAAGAAATTTTTCACATAAGTAGGTCCAATGACATATAATCCATCCATTTATTTAAAAAAAAATAAAAGCTATATCTTAAATAAATCTGAAAATTTTGGCAAAACAATACAACTTTAAAAAAATCACTTCACATCATAATGGAGGGCTAAAAATTGGTCTAATATATTTCGGACACTATGGGCCATATGATGAGCAGACCATCATGCTTTTTTAGACCCAAGCCCTAAAATCAGCTGTTAAAACTGATGGACGGCATGGATCGAGCATATAGAAGATGACAGTGGGCCCCACTGTTACAGCCTTAGTGAATCTGTCCTCCCCGTTTTTAATGGACGCTGATTTTCTGTGAAAACTAGGTGGGGCCACTATGATGTTTGTAAGAAATCCATCCCATCCGTCCATTTTGCCCGATCATGTTAGAACATGGGCAAAAAACATTAGGCATATTCAAAACTCAAGTGGGTCACACGACTGGAAACAGATTTAGATGAACATCCATCATTGAAACAATTATAGGGCCACAGAAGTATTGGATTGATATATAGCAGGCCGCAGATACATTCTTAGCATGGCTTGATCAAAAGAAGCCCAATTCGAAGCAAAACTAGTGTGCCAGAATCGGGCCTAGTCCTACATATGGCATGATGCAACTGGGCATAGGCATGTCCGGTCCGAAGAAATTCATTTTAGATGGGGAAAAATTGTCGTTCGAAGAGTAGATCGTAAATTAGCCATAACTTTGATCCAGGCATCATCTCAAAACACACAACTTATCAATCTTTACGTAACGATGCTTCCGGTATCAACCAGCCAATTACACCAACTAAATTCATTCAATTTGCTAGAAAACACACCCCTAGGGCTGCACATCTGTCGGGTTAACCCGATCGACCCGCCCGATTCAACTCAGTAGAAACCCGATCCAACCCGACCCGACAGAGAAAAGGGTCCGGTCCTGGGTAAATGCAGCTGGAACCGTTTTTAATCTAGGTACGGTTTAAAATACATGCCAAACCCGACCGGCCCGACCCATACCCCGACCCGTTCCGCCCGACCAGAACTGCCCTGATTTCTATTAGAGTATTCTAAAAAAAAACTTTGGATGGTAAGGTGGTAACACACCTAGCTATATCCGCCCTTATTGTGGGGGTAATTTTTTCATGGGCTCAATAGGGAACTCCAGATCATTTCTATGGGGCCCATGCTTGGGTTATCCAAGCCATTGATGTGATGCCCCATCATAAGTATACCATCCCTCCAAAAAATGTTTCAAATTGGAAGATTGTAAGCTCCCGACTTAGGCCTCGACCTGACCCGATCTGGTTTAGCATATAGGGTCGGGTAGGGTTAGGGTTGACCCTTTTGCAAGTAGGGTTAGGTTAGGATTGGGTCAGCCCAACCCGATCACAACCCGGACCAAAACCCGAACCTTTAAAATATGTTGAGGTTCGATTCAGGATTGGGCCAAACCTGGCCCTAATTCTACTCGTGTGCAGGCCTACATACCCCTCTAGTTGAACACTACAATTTTAGGAAAAATTTACTATTTTTAAAAAAATTCATTTTCATCATAGTTTTTTATTCTTAAAGTTTTAGGATTTCTGTCTTTTTTAGAAATTTCTTGTAATAATGTTGGAAATTCTTCGATAAGATTTATTTAGACATTTCTATTTTTGAAAAATTAAGCAAAGGAGAGAGATTTTTATACTTGGGTTTTCTTTGTTAGTGGTGTAATCGAGAAATCATACACACATTATTCAATAAAATTTTCAAATTTTTTCTCTTATTTTCTTGTGGACTCAAGAATTCACTTTATGGATTCAAGGTTTTGTTTACTCAGGGAAAATGATGATCTTCCTCTTTATTGTTTCACTTTACTCCATGTGTTAGTTGGTATCAGAGCGAGGCTTTTCCTCAATTTGATGGCATCTAACAATGGTTTAGGCAACAATCTCATGGGCGGTGCTCTAGGGGATAATCCTATGCCTATGGTGGTCTTTGAAGTTTTCAATGGGAGAATCTACAAACCATGCAAGAGTTGTAGGTAACGATTGATCGCTTAATGGAGGCCTTAGGACAGACCCATATCCATAATGATGAGTAACCTAAAATTGGAAATGAAGATTGCAATTGTCCTGTTCGTGTTGTGATACCGATGATGAATCGTAGAACACCACCCAATAATGGCGAGTCTAACGATGAAGAGATTAATGACATGATTATTTAGCGAGAATAACGAAGAGGTGCGAGGTAAGAGCAAGATTGAGATTACATGATGAAGATTGACCTCCCTAGCTTTAATAGCCAACTTCACATTGAGCACTTTCTTCATTGGCTTCTTAAAGTTGAACGATTTTTCAACTATATGAAGATTTTTTATGAGAAAAAGGCCAAGCTTGTGATGTAGAGAGGATCGCCAAAGAATACATGGTTTGGATCGATCAAAACAAAGAGGGAAGGAAAGATTTGAATTTTAGAAAAATATCCAATCAACAGGCTCTGTCGATTAATCGCAAGCGTCAAGTGATCAATCACAGGCCCCAAGCGACCAATCATAAATTGCCCAGCAACTGGTCTAATTTTGTCAGTTTACTTGTTAGACTGTTTGGGACCCCATGCAACCGATCGCACACAATCAGCGACTAATCGCAATTCCCATGCGATTGATCGCAAATCGTCAGTGATTGATTGCAATTTGTCCAGAGGGGCCTCAACACGTTGGACTGTTTTGTGCTCCGTGTTACCCATCACCGGGAGCCAACGACCGATTGCCGCCCAACTTGCAATCGATTGCCGACCCCTGCGACTAGTCCCCAGATTGCGCAGATTCGCATGAAACATGCCTTTTTTAATTATTTCTTTCCGTTTCTATTTAAGACTCTTGATTTACGCAATTAGGGTTTCCTAAGAGTTGTATAGGCTATTTAAACTCTTTCAATTTGTGTTTATTCATTATTCATCATCTTATTATCAATAAAAGATTTTGCTTTCTTCTTCTTCTTCATGGATTTGAAGAAACCCGATTGAGGATTTCTGGTTGCTCTGTGGATTCGGAGTGTTTATCACGTGAGAGAGACAAAGATGGATCTCACCCAGTCTATGCCTACGCCAAGTTGGTATCAGAGCAAGGAACACCCTCGGGAATATGGCTTCTAACGAAGGCCATGACAATAACCCCATCGATGGTGATGGGGTTCGTTCAGTGAGTTTCGACAGGAGCACCTACAAGCTATGCAAGGATTGCAAACTTTGTTAGACTGTCTCGCAGCAACACTTGCCCCATCCCAAGCCCAAGGCAACGCTCCACCACCAGTACTCATCGTGCGGAATGATCTAGTCTTCCGTACAGCACTTCCAACGGCAAATCGTAAGACTGTTCCAGAGGACTCAAACGTCAGCGATGAGGATGTTGAGGACCTCCTTGTTCGACAACCCGCACTCGAAAATGATTATTTGGGCCGCGCTGAGAGACATTACAGAGGTAAGGTAGAACTTCATGCGTTCAATGGTTTACTATGCATTGAAAAGTTTCTAGACTAGTTAGTAGAAGTCAAAATTTTCTTTGATTATATGGATGTTCCAAAGCGTAAGAAGGTGAAGTTAGTTGCATACAAATTGAAGTCGGGAGCCTCTACATGATGGGAATAGTTACAACTCACCCAAACCCAGTGGAATAAGTTACCCATCCGATCATGGCCACAGATGAGAAGACTTCTTCTGTCACGATTTCTACCCCGAGATTACGAGCATGTATTGTTCCAACAATACTGGAATTGTAGGTAGGGAAACCAGACTGTTGACGAGTACGCAGTAGAATTTAATGGGCTAGTAACACTGAACGACCTATCTGAGACAAATTCTCAGAAGGTCGCGAGATTCATCGAAGGTTTAAGGACCACTATCTAGGATCGTGTGCAACTACTTTCGGTCTGAACTGTGGAAGAGGTAGTGTAATGTAGAAACCCAACTCGCTAGGGTTCCTTCACGCCCTACGTTGCCACCCGTGTACCTACAATGGATCTCGCTCAAGATGCATCCCTGTCTAATTAGGGAAATGAGCCTATTGGTGGGCGTGCTCATGAGCCCCCAACAACTGCGAACTAAATTGTAGGGAGCGGTCATGTTAGGCCTCAACGCACAACATTCGTTACAGTAGGCCCGAGTTGGGCTCCCAATCCATATGTTCAGCTAAGGCTGGACATTTGTTACCGCCGTGGCCAACCGGGCCACTTATACAACACATGGCCCCAGCGCCCCACCTCCAATCTGACCACTAATGAAGGGGAAGTCGAGGAAGAGTTCGTGGAAGGAGAGCCCAGGAATAAAGAGTTTGATCATTCCATTGAGGAGGACGCGGATGGAACGGAATGATTGGCTGAGGATCGTGGCGAGACCTTAGTTGTCAAGCGCTTATGTTACACCCCTCAAGTGGAGGCGCATCCTTAACTCCACAACATCTTTCGAACACATCACACAGTGAACGAGAAATTTTTCGACGTCATCATTGACAGCGGTAAGAGCGAGAATATTGTGTCCAAAGTTACGGTGGACAAGCTTTGATTACTGATGACAAAACACTTAGCTCCGTACTCCATTGGTTGGATTAAGAAGGTCGGCGACACCAAGGTAACCAAGCAATGTTTAATTTCATTTTCTATCGATAAAAGGTATAAAGATAATGTGATATGTGATGTAGTGGACATGGAGGCATGTCACATGCTTCTCGATCGACCGTGGCAGTTGGACCAACATGCAACCCATTGAGGACGAGATAATACATTTATATTTATCAAGGATGGGCAGAAAAGAATCCTAGCTCCTATGGCACCAGAGAGTCGCCCCGATACTTTCAAAGTGGAGAGGAGTTATCTCCTTGTCATAAGTGAGTTTTAGAAGAATCAAAAGAATCGGGTGAGATATATGTTATGGTGGTCAAGGGAGAAGATCCCGAGGGCACAGTTATTCGCCCAACCCTTCGACCATTGCTAAATGAGTTTCGAGAAGTCCTGCTTGAAGACCTTCCTCATGGACTACCCCCAATGAGAGATATCCATCACCACATCGATCTCATCCTTAGGGCTAGCTTTTCCAATTGATTGCATTACCGGTTGAGCCCGAACGAGGGTGAAATTCTAAAAGACAAGGTTGAAGAATTGTTGAGAAAAGGGCTATTGAGAGAGAGTATGAGCCCTTGTGCAATACCCACTTTATTGACGCTAAAGAAAGAAGGTAGTTGGCGTATGTATGTTGATAGTAGGGCGATTAATAAAAATATCATCAAGTACAGATTTCTCATACCTCAGCTAGATGATATGCTTAAGGATTTGAAAGTGTTTTCTAAGCTAGATTTACGCAGCGAGTACCATGACATTTGTATCCACCTTGGTGATAAGTGGAAGATGAAATTGAGTCAGGAGTTTAAGACAACACCCTACGCTTATACACAAAGGCTTGGCGAAGCAACTAAAATTATGATTAAGTCCTAGAGCTTTAGGGGGTGATTAAGACATTTTTTAAATTCTTTTCACCTACTTAAAATGATTAATAATTTATACTAAGTAAGCAAGAACACTTCGGCCTCCAAGCCTAAGTGGGTTCAATCACATAGACTAGCAATTGATAAAACAATTAAGTAACTTAATATAACATGCATAGATTAACATATGATTTAACTAAATCAAGCATCTAATCTATGCAGCCTATGTAGACTATGAGAGGATCGATGGATCATATGAGCTCAAATTTACACTAATTAGTGAAAACACCTCTTGTGTGTGAATGTGCCTATTTAATGCCTAGCATATATTCCTATCAAGCATTCATAATTAAGTAATTAAACACACAATGCTAAGATAACAATGTGCTTAAATACATCACAAACACAAGCATATATAGTGGTTCGACTACGTGTCTACTCCACTCCCGGTTCAAGTACTCACCCCTTGAACACACCAGATTTCACTAGGGAGTTTAAATCAGGTTCCTCCCAACTTAGGTGTTTTAAATCGGTTCCACCCTACCAAGGTGTTTACGGGTTCCAACAAACCCAGGATTTTGATAAGGTTCCTCCCAACCTATTAAGGTGCTTAATGGTTCCACCCAACCAAGGAGTTTAACAAGGTTCCTCCCAACCTTTATAACATATATACACTCCCGTCGGAGGTTCCACACGGAGACTTAGTTCAACTCTCTCACAAGGGCCTAGGTCCTACAACCGAACCTATCGAGTGTAAAAATTCAAACTCTTATACTCAATCCTCCACGATGAAAGAGTATGTTGGACTCTACAAATTGACAACCTTACTTGTCGGATTTGAGCCTCGTTGATGCGTCGCTTTGGGTTGCTTGATATCCGCTCTCCCATGCTTCAATCAGCTCCCATTTGCTCCCCTGATCACTGATGCCATTGCGTTGCCAATGTTCCAGCTCTAATGATCAACTCCCTTGCATATGATGCTCCAACGGAGATGCCCAAGGTGCTAGGAGGTGATGAATCCTCTACAACTAGTAGGAAATGAGTTGTTGAGAGGAATACACCTATTTAGATTCATAGGTGGTGTTTAGACCAAGGCTCTACCTATGATCAAGGTGTCTAAACTCTTAGAAATCAAGAGGGAACAAGTTCATTCTCATTTGAGCTTTGAATGCTCCAAGCTTGTGATGAATTACAAGGAGAATGGCTTAAATGGGTTAAGATTAAAGCTCCTAATATGGTTTGAAATAGTCGTGGCTTTTAAATCCTCAAAATTCCTCTCTTTTGCCTAAAACTGAACTCCCCCACTTTTATAGATAAATCTCCAGCGGTAAAAAAATGGGAAGATTTGCGCATCTTCGATCGATCGAAGATATCCTTCGATTGATCGGATGTATCTTTGATTGATCGAAATCCCACTTCGAATGATCGAAAAACTGTCCAAAGAATTTTATGAAGTTGCTGGACATATGTTTGATTGATCGAAACAATCTTCGATTGATCGAAGAACTGTCCAAAGAGTTCAGTAAGTTGTTGGACATATGTTTAATTGATCAAATTGGTTCTCCAATTGATCGAAGTCCTATCGAAACTGAACTTCGATTGATTGAAGTCCACTTGAAAACTGTTGTCTGGATTATTTCATTTACAGCAGCTTGCACCTCTTTTATTAGTCTAACTTATCATACGTTTTAAGTGTTCTAAGGCTAATAATGATGACTAAGAGTTTTACTATTAGGTTCAAATCATCTAGAGGTTTAGGGTGTTTTGGTTCAGAGGGTTAGGGTCGTCAAGGCATGTTCTTCTTCCTTGATGCTACTTGTCCACTTAAATCTTCAGTCTTCAGCTTGCCAAGGCTCAACCGACATTACAATACATAGACGCACGTGATTGACAAATAAGGTGTACTAGTATGACATAGAAAAGTACACTAACAGAAGACAACTTTAAAAACAAAGGATGGGTTATATGAATGGCTGATTATATCATTTGGATTGTCGAACGCACCAAGTACCTTCATGCGCCTCATGAACCAAGTCTTGAAGCAGTTCATAGGTAAGTTTTTAGTGGTGTATTTCGACATTATTCTGATTTACAGCCAAGATGAATCAGAACATATGGGGCACCTCAGACAAGTTCTTAATTAAGTGCTACAAGACAATAAGCTATATCTAAATTTGAAAAAGTATATTTTCCTAACAGACCATCTGTTATTTCTGAGGTTTGTAGTGTCATCCACAGGCATTCTAGTTGATGACGGCAAGGTTAAAGCTATACATGAATGGCCTACCTTGACCAACATCCATGAGGTATGCAGTTTCCATGAGCTAGCTACTTTTTATCGTCGTTTTGTCAAAAACTTCAGTACCATAATCGCACCCATCACAGATTGTATGAAGAAATGAACATTTCAGTGGACGAATGAAGTTGACAGAAGCTTTACAAAGATCAAACAGAAATTATTGTCTATTCCAGTCTTAATCTTGCCAAACTTTGACAAAGTCTTTGAAGTAAACTGCGACGCATCTTACATGGGCATTGGTACAGTTTTATCGCAAGAAGGCAAAAGCCCATAACCTTCTACAATGAGAAGCTCAATGATGCGAGGAAGAAGTAGTCCACATATGAGATTGAGCTGTATGTTGTGGTATAAGCTCTTCGGTATTGGCGACACTACCTCATTCAGAGGGAGTGTTTTATATACAGACCATCGGCCTTAAAATTTATCAATCGCTAGACTAATGTGAGTTGTGTGCATGATAGGTGAATTTTGTTTTTACAGGAATTCATATTCATGCTGAAGCACAAGTCAGGCAAACAAAACAAGATTGTTAATGCATTAAGTCGTTGAGTCGCTCTTCTCGTTACCATGGGTACTGAGGTTGTCAATTTTGACTGCCCTATAGAACTATACGCTAAAGATGATGAGTTTAAGGACACATGACCGCGGAGCAAGGAAGGTCACCTGGGTGATTTTCATATTCAAGACGGGTTCCTATTATATGGGAATCGATTGTGCATCCCGCAGTGCTCCTTATGGGAGAAGATAATTCTTGAGTTTTATGGGGGAGGACTTAGAGGTCACTTGGGTCGTGACAAGACCGAGTCCTTGGTGGAGGAGTGTTATCTTTTACCTCATATAGGTCATGACGTGGGGAGGATAGTTCAGAGATGCTAAGTGTGTCAAACCTTTGAGGGTCATTCTCAGAATACGAGACTCTACAATCTGTTGCCCGTACCGAAAGGCCCTTGGGAGGATATCTCTATGGACTTTGTTTTGGGTCTCCCACAAACATGGAGACACAATGCGGTATGGACTCCATGTTAGTGGTAGTTGATAGATTTTCAAAGATAGCTCACTTCATCCCGTGTAAAAAGATCTACAATGCAACGAATGTAGCTAACCTCTTCTTCAAAGAAATTGTGAGATTGCAGGCATTTCAAAGACCATTACATCGGACCGTGGTACAAAGTTCGTGAATTACATTTGGCGGACTTTGTGGAGTCAATTTGGGACACAACTTCAGTTCAACAGCACTATAATCCACAAACTAAGCTTGTGAACCATACATTGGGCAATCTCATAAGATGCATCTCAAGGGACAAACCAAAGCAATGGTACTTGGCCCTATCACAAGTCGAGTTCGCCTTCAACAACATGGTGAACCGATACACAAGAAAGTCGTCATTTCATATCATCTATGGACAAGTACCTCATCCAGATCATCTCGACTTAGTCCCATTACTGAAGATTCCTAGCATGAGCATATATAGCTGTAGAAAATATGGCCGAGAGAATCACGGAGTTACATGCGAAAGTTCAGACTAAGCTTGCCGATACGAATGAGAAATACAAGCGGGATGCCAATACACATCATCACACCAAGGTGTTCAAGGTTGGTGATCAAGTGATGGTCCATCTACGCAAAGAACGTTTCCCGACCGGTACATATATCAAGCTGAAGCATAAGAAGATTGGACCGCTACCGATCCTCAAGAACTTGAACAATAACACTTATGTGGTAGACCTCCCCGAAGAGTTCGAGATCTCCCGAACCTTCAACATGGCGGATTTCTTTGAGTATCACGACCCCGAGACGATCAAGAACTCAAGGGCGAGTTCTTTTGAAGGAGGGGGGACTGATGTAGAGAGGATCATCAAAGAATACATGGTCCAAATCGATCAAAGCAAAGAGGGAAGGAAATATTTGAAGTCCAGAAAAACATTCAATCAACAGGCTCCGTGGATCGATCGCACACCTCAAGCGATCAATTGCAGGATCCAAGCTACCGATTGCAAATCGCTCAACGATTGGTCTAATTTTGCTGAAAAAGTCTCTTTGCTTGTTGGACTATTTGGGACACCATGTGACCGATCACACATAATCGGCGACTAATCGCAATTCCCATGCGATTGATCGCAATTTTGTATAGAGGGGCCTCAACACGCTGGACTGTTTTGTGCTCCATGTGACCCGTCGCCAGGAGCCACGGACCAATCGCCACCCAACTTGCAACTGATCGCCGACCCCCGTGACCAATCCCCAGATTACACAGATTCGTGCAAAACTTGCCTTTTTAATTATTTCTTTCTATTTCTGTTTAGGACTCTTGATTTATGCAATTAGGGTTTTCCTAAGAGTTTTCTAAGCTATTTAAACTCTTTTAATTCGTGTTTATTCATTATTCATCATCTTATTATCAATAAAACCTTTTACTCTCTTCTTCTTCTTCGTGAATTCGAAGAAACCCGGTTGAGGATTTCCAGTTGCTCCGTGGATTCGGAGTGTTTATCACATGAGAGAGACGGAGATCGATCTCACCCCGCCTACGTCTGCGCTAGCTCGTCGCCTACAAGTTGAAGGGTGGAGCCTCGGGTTGGTAGGAATAACTCCAACTTTCATACACCAAGTAGATGAAAGTGCCGAACAGTCGATACGAACATGATTTCTATCGATTGACTATAACCAAGTATTGTTCCAACAATATTACCAGAATTGTCGGCAAGGTAGCCTATCCATGAGAGATTACATGGAGGAATTCTATTGCTTGTCCACGAGGAAAAATCTGGTCGTGACCGAGTCGTAGCGGGTCACCAAATTCACTAGTGTTTACATACGACAATTTAAGGTCAGGTCCAAATGTAGCCCATCTAGACAATGAATAAGGTAGTCAAGTTAGCTACTTGAGTAGAGATACTACTGGAGCGTCCCTATGCATGAAATTATGCTTAGAGAGAGAGAGAGAGAGAGAGAGAGAGAGAGAGAGATGGCAGCTGCATTTCTCCCAAGCATTTTCGGATTCAAAACATTTATCTGGTAGCCTCTTTCTAAGTACAGGTAACTTGAAACTCAACCTCACTGCCTATGAAATTTTTGCAACAAAGTTACCCATAAGTTTCTAACATTTTACACAAGTTAAGGCCATCCAAATGGCCCCTAATCAATTTTTTCATTACATGTTTTCCCAATGGAAAAAAGGGGGGATTTGAGAAATCATCTTCCATGGTTGCAAAGGTGTACTGAAATTTTAGTTCAAGAGTAGCTCTTGAAAGTTGAAAATTGATATTAGGGCATTACTTCAGTGCAACCTTAGCACGAAAGGAGAGTCCCATTCAAAGTCGACTGTGGAGAATCCAACGAACATTTCAAAATTTGAAATTTCAAAAGCCCATCCAAAAGTCTGTTAAGATGCCTGCCCACCATTTACGGATGGTGGAGATGTGAGCACACCCACACTTGATGTACACTTACACCCAACAATTCCTTACCTTGACACTAAACCAAAAGTATGCAAAGCATCTTTCTTTTAAAGGTGTGTTGTTATTGTTTTTCTTTTCCTTGAACAGCTATGGGTTTATTGAGAAGAGGCCAAAGACTAAAGAATTGCGCACAAAACAAGAAGACAAAAGCTAAAAGTTAAAAAGGAAACTAATTACAATTCAGACCATAAATCTGGGGGACGGGCGATGCCTATAGAATTCGGTACTGCTTTCACCTATTCTATTTCATTCAATTTAGTCTTGTCGAAAACCTTGAAATGCCTCTTCTGGTTCCTGAAATAGTGATTGTTCCTTCCTGGCCATATGCACCATATCCCAGATAGTAGACTTAGCATCCAAACTTTCTTCTCGATTTTTCCAATGTCTCCACCATGCCAAGCAACTAGAAAAGAGCCGCTAGAATTGGCCGAAATTCATACTAGTCCAAATAGATTAAATAAAGTCTTCCATACTTTCTTAGCAAAGACACAATGAACAAAAAGATGATCCATTGAATCATCGTTCTGATAGCACATCAAGCACATATTTGGTAAAAACATCTTACTCTTGTGCAAATTGTCCACCATAAGAACCTTGTTTCACTTCACTAACTAAGCTAGAGCTGCATGCCACATTTTGAAAGAGCTCCATAACACCATGGTAAGTTGAATGACTCACCGCTTGCACCTGCCCATGCACTGATCATTCTATAGAAACAATTTACCAAGAATTTACTTTTCTTTTAACCATACAATGGAATCTTTTTCTGATCTTGAAGGATGCACTTTATTCAGCATATCTAGTGTTGGAATCTTTTAACCATATACATATAAAATGGAATCTTTTAACCACACCCTTTAAGGGTGTGTTGGTTTCACCAGGTATCATGAAATTTCATGATTTAGAATGATTAATCATGAAAAATCATCATATTTAGTGCCACTAAACTGAGGGAAAAGCCAATGAATCTTTTGTTTTTCTTAATATCCATTTATTATTTCGAAAATGTAAAATAATGGTGTTGGTGGAAAAATATGATTAGGTTCAAAAGGGTGGAGAGATGATTCGAGCTGGTACTGAAGAGGGCAGGAACAGGAGCTCTACCACAGAAGGTAGTGAAATCAGCAAAAGCAAAGCTGGGGAAAAGAAAAGCCGAGTTCAGAAAGCCATGAAACGGTATTAACAGGAACATTAAGCAGTTCTTTTTCCTACACGTTTATATCCTTTTTGAAGAATGATCCTGCATTGTAGTGGCTCCAACGAATTTCCAGAGCGAGCAAGCTTAAGCTTGCTACATGTAGGGACCACTACCTTACTCACCTTAAATGAGTTATAAACAAATCAGACAGCTACCATTTATCATAAAGTTAATTATTTAAATGATTCTAATCACTAATCTCTTGCAGCTAGGAAACTTTGATAATTAAAACCTTCCTACAATTATAACAAGAAAAACAACCAAAATTAGTTACTACTAGATAGTGGAAAAGGAGCCCTAAACAAAACAATAGATGACGTACAACTACCACTAGAAACCCTCAGAAGAGGCCTGTTTTGAGGGCAAATTCTAAAATGATTTTTCCTGGACAAGTCAATAGCTGAAGCTAGCCAAGCAAGTTCAGACTTCAGATATCTTACAGAGTACTTCAAAAAATTCAGCATCCCAAATTGACATCTGGCATAAAGCCATGCATCTGAGCAGGCAGAGTGCACACCGGAGCTGAGCTTGTACGTGTTGGAGGCGTCAGCAAAGCCCCGATATATATTGTTCTGTCGTTCCCTAACAGCTCGAGCTTTTAGCACAACTGGTCAGTAACATGGTATCAGAGCAGGATATCCGGTGTTCAAGTCTCGGGGTATGCAAAATTCGGTATTATAAGGCATCCGGTATTGTATCAGCCCAGAGTATCACGTGCGGGGCCAGTACACCGCCCGCACGTGAGGGGAGGTGTTGGAGGCGTCAACAAACCCCTTGATATACATTGTTCTGTCGTTCCCTATCAACTTGAGCTTTTAGCGCAATCGGTCAGTAACAGTACGCACATCACAGTTAGATTAGTGGCCCAAACTTAACTGTTTCAAGGAAGCATTCACAAGTGATCAACAAATGTCCTTGGAAGGCATATTTTTGTCTTTTTTTTTTTTTTGGGGGGGGGGGGGGGGGGGGGGGGGGGGGGGGGATCAGGATTACAACCTTTAAGCATTGGAACAGTAGACACCCACGCCTTTGGGACAGAGGTAGACTGAGTGAAGATAACCTCGTCTCAACACTGCAGGGTGTAGGTATCGATTCCCAATGTGGGGGAGGCTAACATTGCAGGGTGACTAACAGTGCGGGTGTGTGTACAAACAGTGGGATGTGTGTACTAACCCCCTCCCTCAAAAGAAAAAAAAGGCCTCAGAACAGTAGAGGCCCATTCAACAACAAACAATCTAGCCCTTTGAGAAATAGCCTCTACAAGTTTGCTTTCATTCCTATAGTATTTTGCATGTCTTTCCTCCCAAATAGTAAGCAAGGTCATTCGCCACAGCTCGTTAACCTTCCCTAGGCCAACTCCATGCCACACAAGCAGATCTCCCGCCTGCAATGGAGTGGACCAAGAGACGTTGAAACAGGCAAGGAAGTCCATCCAGACAGATCCAATAAAGGATTAATGCACACCGAGGTGATTAACCAACTCCTCATCACCTTTGCAACATAGGCATGAGACATATATTAGGAATAATCATCACACTCTTTTGTGCAGATTAAGTCAGGATCTTTTTTCACCCACCAACTACCCAAAAGCAGCTATCTTAGGAGGGACTTTATAATGCCAAACAAATTTGGTATGAACCACAAACCCATGCCTCCCCTCCGCACAAAAGCAAGAGTAAAGGGACCGAACTGAAAAGGAACCGGATTTATCTTGGTTCCATATCATTTTATCCATGGAAGAGGGGTCTGGGAAGTGAAGATGAATGTGGTCCAAAATTGCCGCAAAATCCTCCACTTCCTCATCCCTAGGAAAGCATCTACATTGAGGCACCCAAATCACCATATTTCTGATGACAGAGTAGCAACCGGCCACAACGACAGAGGGATCCAGAGCAAGGCAGAATATATGGGGGAATTTAGCCTTCAAAAGGAGAGACCCCCACCCAAGCGTCTTTCCAAAAACGAATTCTCTCTCCATTCCCAAAGCCAAAGCTAACACATTGAAGGACCCACTCCTCAAAAATGTAGTTATAACCACTTACACAAAGCACCCAGAACAAAGATTTCCTTGTAAATGACAGGAGGAGAATTAGTTTCGCTTATATCACATGCCATGTGCGAAGGGTGTGTTTGTGCATTCTGGTGCTTTTTTTGCCCTATTTTTCAGCTGGTGAGGTACTTCAAACCATGCACCACAGCATTGTCCCATATCTGCAGTTTGAAGACATTTCTGTGTTTTTAGGGTGAGGAAGCTGTCGAAAATGACAGAGAAGTTGAGCCAAAGCCTTCTTAAGGAAGTTTTGTTAGTCGCTGGATCTATGACTGCACCATTGGTCCGATCAAAAGCTGGCAAGGCATTTCTGGCCATGGTCCCAAGGGAGGTTCTGGTAGCTTCATTGGACTCTCTCAGTAAGTAAAAAATTGCCTCTGTGCAAGCTTACGTAAAACTCATCTCGGCTAATAAAATGTTTTAAGAGAAGATGTTATAAAGAGCTTTATTTTTTGTTCCTGCTCCTGGAACTGCAGATAAGGTCATGGATGCATTGGAGGCTGCTGAAAAAGATGCTTTCACTGCCACCTCAGGCGCAGCAGCAACAATCGTCTCCCAGAGGTAAAGACCAGTATGCACGCATGCATGTACGCATGTGATTGTGTGCATGCATGTGCGTGTGTGTGAGGAGAGAGAGAGAGAGAGCCGGACGTATGCACATATGTGCGCATCAGCAGATGAGTGATGGCAAACCATGCTTCCATCTGTGGCATTTGCTCATATTAAAATTTTTAGGTCCCAATATGGCCCCAGATGCTGATTTTTAAAACCTTGATAGAAGTCTGAGAGATTTTAGTCATTAGACAACTTTTTCTCCAAGATTCACCTTACAATTATCTTTTCCTGAATTGAAGGTTTGGAGAGAGCGCAGGGGAGGTGACAGAAGATGCGTTTGCCACTGCAGGGCATGTCGCTGGGATGGCTTGGAACATTTTCAAGATCAGAAAGGTCATCAATCATGCATCTTCTCTCCCTTCAGCGACAGTGAAGAATGCGGCAAATAAGAAACCTTGAGCTTATGAACTATACCAATTTCTCATCATCCATTGTCAGTGTAGTCCCTATGGATTCAACCCCGCTGCCAATGGATGGCAGGAGATATATATGTGCGTACTTCTATACTTATTCTTCCAAATGAACAAACGATCTTTTCAGTTTGAGTAATTACAACATTTTGAAGAAGAATTTAAAAAAAAAAAACATATTTTAATGTATTGTATTGTAGAACATGAAACAAACTTCTAAATATTGTTAGGTGCAGCCAAGGGCAGGTAGTTGCTGTGGCTTTGCTTTTTCAATTCCCTTTGGTGGTGATGTGTGGCTCATGGGTCTTGCCTGTTGTGGGTACTAATTAGCAGCTGATAGAGTGGGTTGTGTAGCATCAGCTGGCTGCAGGTGTCGTAGGTGGCCAAAAGCAGAGTTATGCTGGTTCTGTTGGTTGGAGAAGGATGTGTAGCAATGGGGGTTGCTGCTGGCAGTGTTTCCTTTCGTGGTTTTGGGTTGTTCCTCAGAGCAAGTCATGGGGGCTAGGGGTTTATTTGGGAGGTGTCTCTGGGTGGTGAAACCCATTTGATTTGGAGTGGCCCAAAGGCTAATAGCTCTTAGGTAGTGGATGCTGCTGTAGCATTGAGTTTGTTGCGGACTTGATGGTGGCATCATCATTCCGGCTATTGACTGTCCTACTTCCAGAGTTGGATGTAGAGGGGTCTGGTTTGGAGTGCCCTTGGCTGGGGTTGTTTTCCGAGCCGGTCCTGGATCTGGATGTTTGTTTTGTGATTTTCTTGTTGATTCTAACTTGTGGTACTATATGATAGGTGAGGTTTTTTGTTTCTTTTGTTAAGCCGGCCCGAAAGCCTGTTTATCTTTCTATAATTTTAATAAAGTTCCAGGTAGTGTGCTTCCTACCTTTTAGGAAGAAGAAGAAGGAGAAATTAGAGGCCTGTCCGTGGGGCATGTGCTTTGTGGGTGAGGCCCTGTCCATTGGACTCACCTTGATGTATGTGTTGTATATCTATCCATTAGTTTTTCTCGATCATTTTAGGGCATGGTCCAAAAAAGAAGCAGATTCAAATCTCAAGTGGATAACGCCACAGGAAATAATGTTTATTTGCCATCCAACTTGTTGATAATGTCACACATGAGGGGTGACATTATCAACCAGTTTGATGGCAAATAAACATTGTTTCCCACATGAGATTTGGAGCTGCTTCATTTTTTGGAAAGTGGATCTAGGACTAGCATAAGGGGTGGTTTCAAAGCTTTATGGCCCCACCCTGATGTATGCGTTTTATCCACACCGGCCTTCTATTTTTTTTCATCTGATTTTAAGGCACAATCCTAAAAATGAGACAGATTTAAATCTCAGGTGGGCTACACCACGGGAAAACAGTGGGGATTGAATGTGCACCATTAAAATCTTCCTAGGCCCACTGTAATGTTTATTTTCCATCTAACATGTTGATAAGGTCACATGGAGCGGGTTAGGTGAGAACCCAGATCCACCAAGGTGGGTGAGACCCCTGACTGTGGGGCCTGCTATGATGTATTTGCCTTAAATCCACACCGTGCATCTGTATTAAAAGCTCATTTTAGGGCATGATCCAAAAAAAATGAAGCAGATTCAAATCTCAGGTGGACAATAATATAGGAAACAATGGTAATCAATCATTAAAAACTTTCCTTACGCTACAAAAGTTTTGGATCAAGCTGATATTTGTGTATTCTCTTCATCCATATCTTTTTTACCTTATCAATGGGTTGGATGGGAAATAAACATTCTAGTGGCCTTCATGAAGTTTTTAATGGTGGGGATTCAATCACTATTGTTTCCTGTTGTATGGTCCATGTAAGATTTGGATCCGAGTTATTTTTTGGATCATGCCTTAAAATGAGCTTTCAAAACAGTTGGATGGTGCACATACATCGCTGTGAGCCCCATCCCGCCCACCTCAGTGGATATGGGGTCTCACCTAATCCACTCCCCACATAGACCTAGAGGAAGGGGAAAAGCAAATATCAGCTTGATACCCACCTTCTATGGCCCCCAAAAGGTTTTCAATGGTAAGCATCAATCCGCACTGTCTTCCTGTGGTGTGTTCCACCTGAGATTTGAATGTGTCTCATTTTTGGGTTCATGCCTTAAAATCAGATGGAAAAATGGATGGACGGCATGGATAAAACACATACATTATGGTGGGATCCACGGTCAGGGCCTTTGAAACCCCCCCTTACGAGGACTAATAGATCGACGCTCATTTTTTAGGACCATGTGATCTGGAAAAACTGATGGACGGCATGGATATACAACACATACATCAAGGTGGGCCCCACGGTCAGGGCCTCACCCACTGAGCTGTTACCTAGGCCTCACCCAATCAACTGCCAGCAGACGCTTTCAGTCATATTTTTGCATTTTCCTGCCTAGCTCACGGGTATACTCTCACAACCTAGACGTACGTGAGTACAGAGGAATCATATGCGTGCGCCCTATTGCAGATGGAAGCAGATTGGGTGGTGACCCAATGCTACCAAGCTAGGTGGTGTTCGGTGCTGTGGGGCCTACCATGATGTATGTGTTTTATTCATGCTGTCCATCCAGTTTTCCAGCTCACTTTAGGGCTTGATCAGAAGCTCAAGTGGACCACACCACAGGAAACGGTTGGGATTGAATGCCCACCATTAAAAACTTCTCATGAGCACGAAATATTTTGAATCAAGTTTATAATCATGTTTTCCCTTCATTGGAGTCTTATATGACCTTATCAACAAGTTAGATAGCAAATAAACTTTATAGTGGGCCCTATGAAGGTTTCAATGGTGGGTGACACTGTCTCTTTCCTGTTGTGTGGTCTGTTTGATCTTTGGTTCTACTTATTTTTTAGCTCATTCTTAAAATAAGAAGGCAAAATGAATAGGCATTGTGGCTGGTAACACCCCCACACCACCTAGTTGGGTGGTGTTGGGGTCACCACCCAATCTGCTTGGATTGCAGATTTGCAACATCTGTACCCTCAAGACAAACGTCCAAATTACACTGGATTTAGCCAACAAAAGTACAGCAACAGAAATGTCAGCCGTTCAAATTCAACATGCACGTTCATATCAATGGAAGCCATTAAATCATCTGATTCTTTAGGTCGTACACCCCAAGTGTGGCCCACAACTACGTTAGATAGCATTGTGGCACACCCATACACTGCATGTACAATGGGCGGCTGAATTAGACTTGGCAAAATTCAACCCAACCTGCCCTCTCCCATTTAAGGTTGGAAAATTTGTCCCGAATTCAATTTTTGGGTTGACCCGACCCAATTCAATTTTTTTAAGGATTAGGATTAAAGGTGACCCAACCCGATCCGAATCATGTAAGGGTTAAGTAGACTATTATATATTGATTTTCTTATTATTTAAATAATATAGTTTTTTTTTCTCACACACGATGTTGGGAAAGGTCAACATGTCTGTTAATTTAATAAACACGTGCACACCAATAATCACATTTTATGACATGTGGAACTAACTGACGTTCATACCTAAAGAGGTATGCTTTAAATTTGCACTCCATTTCATATATTTATTTTTTTCTTTCAGTATTTGCATAATAGAAATATTTTATAAAAAGCCTTGATTTACACACACACACACACACACACACACACAGAGATTTTCAGACGCGTGCGCAAATAACTCACGCGCACTAGGGCTGAAAGTCGGGCAGGTTCAACCCAATTGACCCATGACCGACCCGCCATTGGGTTGGGCTTGGGCAGGAAGTATCGAACCCGATCTCGAGCTTGGACTATGAAAACTACAACCTGATGAAGTTTGTGTCGGGCTTGGGTTGAGGTCTCGAGTTGCCCGACCCAACCCAAATCCAATCTATATACAAGTTACTTATAATTTTGTTATACTTTAATTAAGTAAAATTATAATGTTTAAATTTGAAATGCTTGAATGTTAAAAGAATAGTTATCCTATATTTTAACTTATTTGTTTACAAAAGGTGAACTTCTTCACAATAAATAATTTCATATATAATTAATAAGGCCATAGGTACAAAAAAATAAGATGTGTATTGAAAAATAATAAACTAATGTAATAACAAAAATATTAGCATGTATCAAACCGACCAACCCGATCAACTTGACCGAGCCTGCTTGGGTTGGGATTGGGTTGAGAATTCCTAACCCGAGGTTGGGTTAGGTTAGGTTAGGTTAGGGTTAATGTATAAGATCCTTGGATTGGGTTAGGGCTGAGCACCATCTTGAGAGAGACTTGCGCGACTAAGACTTGCACAATAGAGAGATTTTAAGGGCTCCCACCGCCACTATGAGGATGAGACCGACAGTACCATCCAATAATCTATGATAACCAACATGATGTATATGTTTTATCCATGCCGTCCATCCATTTGGAAAGATCATTTTAAGACATGATAAAAAAAAATTAGGCAAATTGATAGTTCAAGTGGACCACACCACTGGAAGCAGTGGGAATTGGAAGCTTACCCTTGAAAACTTCTTCGGGTAAGGAAAGTTTTGGATCAAGCTGATACTTTATGTTTTCCCTTTATACAGGTCTACCTGGCCTTCTGAATAGGTTGGATGGAAACTAATTAAACATCACGGTGGGCCTTTGGATGTTTTTAACTATATGAGTTCAACCCCCAATGCAAGACCGTCCGTCTCTAGCTATGTCCGATGGTACAGCATCCACCGTTTCTGAATTTCTAATTTAGAACAGACATTTGTTTTAAGTCTTAACTGAGTCCAGATTAGAAATGGAAACATCCTTCCTTGATTATGCGCACAAATAAAATTATGTATTGGACTACATGATGCTATATGGCCCACCGGGATATATATATGTGTGTGTGTGTGTTTTATTCAAACCCCATATGTTTTTCAAGATCATTTTAAGGCATGAAACCAAAAATTTCAATAGGTGTACTACACAACAGGAAACAGTAGTAATGGAATTACCACCATTAAAAATTAACTGGGGGCACAAACATTTTGGACCAAGCTTATATTTGTGTTATCTATTCATCCAAGTCTGTTTGAACTAATCAACAGGTTGGATGGCAAACAAACATTGCAGTGGACTTAGGAATCTTTTCATGGTTCGGTTCAATTACCACTTCTTTCTTGTGGTGGAGCCCTTGAGATTTGGATCTGTCTCATTTTTGGGCTCGTGCCCTAAAATGAGATGTTAAAATGGATGGACGACGTGGATGTAAGAAAGCTACATCAAGATGGGACACAAAATCAGGGATTGGTGGCTCTGGCTATCAACCGAGTCGGCATCCTCACCGAAGCCATGATAGCATGAAGTTATCCTGAAGCTAGGTGGGCCTACCGTGATGTCATACGCAAATCCACCGCCTCCACCTGTTTTAGACCTAATTTTAGGACATGCGAACAAAAATGAGCCGATCCAAGACTCAATTGGGCCGCACAAAGGAAAATGTGGGTGGGGGAAATTCCTACTGTTGAAACCTCCCTGGATCCATAGTGATTGTTTATATGCCATCTATACCGTTCATAATGTCATTCCTACTGGGATGAACTGAAATCACAAATATTAGCTAGAATAAAAACTTCTGCTGCCCCACGAATATTTGAACTCTAGACGTTCAATCCTCGTGTTCTCAGCAGAATTGAGTCTTGGATCTGGTTTTTTTTTTGTCCAAGTCTTAAAATGAGCTCACAGAAGTTCTCAGCGTATAGGAACTTCTTTGCCTTGCCGGAAATCCGCATCCAACACTGCTAGGAGCGGGTCGTTACTGGACAGTGCTGTGGACGGATGAAATTTTTGCTACACCCACGAGTTAGCTATGCTAGCTGCACCAGGTGTAGCAATGACCCCACCATGATGTATGTGTTGTATCTACACCATTCAGCCATTTGGCGAGATCATTTTAGGTCATCGCACCAAAAACGAGGCAGATCTGAAGCTCAAGTGGCCTTCAATAAGTTTTTAATGGTTGGCATTCAATCCCCACTATTTTCTATGCTGGGTCCGCTTGAGCTTCGGATCTGCCTTATTTTTTGTGGCATGTCCTAAAATGATCTCACCAAATGGATAGACAGTAAGGATACAACACATATATACATCATGGTGGGTCATTGCTACACCCAGTGTAGCTAGCTAGCGTATCTAACTTGTTGGTGTAGCAAAACCCCATCATGATGTGTTTGTTTTATCTATCCTGTCTATCCATTTTAACATGTCCTTTTTGGGCATGAGATCCAAATCTCAAGTGGCCCCAACCACAAGAAAGAAGTGGTTATTGAACATGAACCCTAAAAAAATTCTTAGGGTCCACTATAATGCTTGTTTGCCATCCAACCGGTTGATTAGGTCAAACTGACCTGGATGAACAGGTAACACAAATATAAGCTTCGTCCAAAATGTTTGTGGCCCAGTTAGTTTTTAATGGTGGGCGTTCGACTACCATTGTTTTCTTTTGTGGGGTCCACATGAGATTTAGATCTGTTAAAATTTTTGGTTTTGCCTTAAAATGATCTTGAAAAACAGATGGGCGGTTTGGATAACACATATATACATCATGGTGGGCCACAGAGCATAGTATAGTGTAATAGACAATCCTTGTCGGCGTACTCAAGATGGATGTTTCCTTCTGTGATCCATGCTATGTGAAGGCAGATGCCTCTTTCTAAAGGGCGCGAATTAGGTGTTACCCCGGTAACAGCTTAGTGGGTGTTACCCCTACCGTATGGCCCACATGGATGATATTTTGTATATCCACTCCGTCCATCCGTTTATACAGCCCATTTTATGATAAGGTTCCAAAAATTATACAGATCCAAATTTCAAGTGGACCATACCACTGTAAACAGTGTCGTTGAGTGCCCCACCATTAAAAATTCCAAAGAGCCCATGGTAAGGTTTTGGTAATGTTTATTTTCAATCCAAGCTCTTGATAATGTCAATAAGGTCTTGATTAAGGGAAAATATAAATATCAAATTGATCAAAAACTTTTGTGGCCCACAAAACGTTTTTAATGGTTATTAATCACTGTTTTTAGTGGTATGGTCCACCTGAGATTTGGATCTTCTTAAGGTTTTGGATCACTAAAATGATATGAGAAAACTGATAGACGGCATACATATATAAAAATACATCAAGATGGGCCCACATGGTAGGGGTAACACCCACTAAGGTGTTACCAGGGTAATATGTAATTGGCTCCCCTTTCTAAAGCCCCATGCTCTACCAACGGATCTAGCTAGGGCTCTCAATGGAGCGGGTCAGATCCGAGATCCAATTCGCTCTGAATCCGTTTAATGCGGATTTGGATCTTAAAATAGGTCCGATTAGTTAAATGGACCGGATATGGATCTTAAAATAGATCCGATTACTTAAATGGACCGGATATGGATTCACAGGAACATATCCGACTTTGATCCGAATCCGATTAAGATCCGACTCATTGTCACCTTAGTGTATATGTTATATTCATGCTGACCATCCGTTTTACAAATTATTTTAGGCCATGTCAACCATACGATAGTAAATAGTGGGATTTGCATCATTTTTCTACTAAATTAAATGTATTATATTATATATTTTATATCATATATTTTTTTAAATTTGTAATGGGGTGGATTCGGACCTAAATCCGACCCGAATCCGATGGTAATATGGATTTTGGAATGGAAATGGATCTAACAATTCATAAATGGATTGGATATGGATATCACATTTTGGATCCGAGTTGGATCCGAATCCGATCCGAATCCGTCTAGACTGACAGTTTACCAAGAGATCTGTGGGGCTACAATAGTGTATATGTTTTATCAATGCCATCCATTTATCTTTACAGGTTATTTTAAACTAAAAGTCCAAAAATAAGGTCAAAGGATCAAGTGGACCACAACAAAGGAAGCATTGGGGATTGAACTCACACCGATAAAAACATCCAAAGGCCCACCATGATGTTTATTTTCCATCCGACTTATTCACAAAGCCCGGTAGACCTGTATAAAGGGAAAACATAAAGTATCAGCTTGATCCAAAACTTCCCGGACCCCAGGAAGTTTTCAACGGTAAGCTTCCAATTCCCATTGCTTCCAGTGGTGTGGTCCACTTGAACCTTCAATCTGCCTAATTTTTTTATAATGTCCTAAAATGATCTTTCAAAATGGATGGACGGCATGGATGAAATACATACATCATGTTGGTTATCATAGATCACTGGTCTCATCCCCAGAGTGGCCGTGGGAGCCCCCTACAATCTCTCTATTGCGCAAGTCTTCATCGGGCAAGTCTGTCTCAAGATGGGTGCCGTGAGTTATTTGCGCACTGGAGTGCACACACACGAGAAGTGCTTCATATATGCACTTACCTCCATATTAAACAGATGGTTTGGTTTTCTATTGAATGTGAGTGTTACATGCATTTAATTTAATCTATAAATTAGTTAGTTGATGATTAAAATGCAGGTCAACCCAACGTGACCTGATTTAATTTGGGTTGGAAAATTCTAACCCGAATTCAATTTAGATCAGGTTAGAGTTTGAGGTTGAGATGGCCCGATCAGACCAAGTCAGGTCAGACCCATTGGCACCTCTAGGCTGAATGCCAACAATTCACGGTATTCTGCCAGAGCAGTATCCATTCACTCCTACTGACTGTGAAAAGTGACATCTCACTCTTTTTCCTGAAAGCAGCTTTGCCACCGAAATGTCCTCAGACAAGGATGGAATAAAGTTGCGAAAAGACGCGAAAAAGTAAGAAAAGAAAGAGGCGCCTTTAATAATGGAATAAAATAACAGATGATTTCCCACGAAAGCAGGATAGTCTAAGGAAGCGGATTTCGTAATATGTAGCTCAGCACACTTAGCGTAGGTAAACCTTGTGGCATTTTATAATGTAATTTTAGGAATAGACCCCAAACATTAAGAATAGAAAATGTTCAAGTGGACCACACCATAGGAAACAGTGTGAATTGAACTTCTACTGTTGAAAAAATCTCAGGGGCCACAGACGTTTTGGATCAAGCTGATATTTGTTTTTTCCTTCATTCATGTCTTTGTGATCTTATGAATTGGTTGGATGACAAATGAACATCAATGTGAGCCTTAGAAAGGTTTCATTGGCGGAAATCATTATTCACACTGCTTCGAATAGTATAGCCCACTTGACTTTTGGATATGATTTAATTTTGAGTTCAACCATTAAAATGATATGAAAAAAGGGATAGACTGCATTGATAAACCAAGTACATTTACAGTGGGCCAAATAGAATTTACTCGTAACAAAAAGAGCTGTGTGTACTGAGTTACTCAATAGGATAATCTGATTTCGTAACTAGAGGTGGGCAATGATTAAGGCCGCGCCGAGTTAGCCTTAGTTTGGTTTGGCTTGTTTTTGTGCCACCTTGATTTGTGGATCGGCTTGGTTTGGATTTCGAGCAACTCATGCGGCTCGAGTTTAGTTTGCTCAAAAAAATCTAGTTCAAGCTGAGATCAGTTTGGTCGAAAATTTTGAACTGAGCCAGCCAGGCCAGGCCAGGCCATGTTCAAACAAGTGGTGGCTCTTTTTTTGCTTATTTATTTAAATAGAAAAGAATTTAAAAAGTTAGAAAAAAGAAATATAAACATATCTTACTATATAATATTTAACATCCTCCAAAGGAGTGCAGGTTCAAAAGAGACATGTAAGAGCATTTTTTAAACAAAAGTTTACTAGCATAATTTTACAAGGGCAAGGAAAAAGTGCGCATTCATGTATATGTATTATGTATTATCCATGTCATCATGTATATGCATTGTCCACGTTGTCCCATCTGTTTTACATATCTTTTGAGGACATGATTCAAAAATAGATTCATATCCAAAGCTTAAGTGGATCACACCATAGGAGACAGTGTGCTTACAATCTACAAGCCGAATCAAACTGAGTTAAATCAAATCAAGCTTCAAGCCAAGCTGAGCTAGTACTACCGTAGTTTGAGCTTGGTTTGTTTTTTCAAACGAGCTTGACTCCAAGGCTTGGTTTGGTTTGAACTTCCATTCAAACCAATTCAAGCCAAGCTTCTTCAAACCAAACCAAGCCGAGCTTTTGAGCCGACTTGGTTCGTGTCCAACTCTATTGCAACTGTAATGGCATGCTAGGTGGGGCCTACTGTGATGTTTATCCCCATTTATCCCTTTTTCTACTCATACTAGTGGGAAGCTAGGTGGGCCTATTTTGACATTTGTCCCCCTTCATCTGTTTTCCTGCTCATTTTAGGATGGCAATCACAAGCTGGGAATCGGCATGAGCTTTGAGTAGCCACTATGCATGACGTACGGGTTTTATCCACACCATTCATCCATTTTTCTGTGGCATTTTATAGGATATGACCAAAAGCTAGGTAGATCCAAGGCTCAAGTGGACCGCACCACAGAAAGCAGATGTGACAATGACTCTCATGGTTGAAACTTTCTTAAGCCTCACCATGATGTTTATTTGTCATCCATCCTATTCATAAGTTTACATAGACATGAATGAAGAAAAAACACAAATATTAGCTCAGTATCCAAAACTTCCATGGCCCCAATAAGTATTCAATGGTAAAAATGTATTCCTCATTGTGTGGTCTACCTGTCTTGGATCTACCAAAGTTTTGGAATTAATCCCTGAAATGATACGGAAAAAGGATGGACGGTGTGGATAAAACCCAATACATAACAGTTCTTGCCCGTTCCTCGAGCCGAGGCATACAAAAAAACAAAAACAAAAAAAACACGTACGGCATACAAAACACGAGGAGGGTACACGAGAGGGAAAAGTAGGAAGAGAAATGCTCACCATTGAAACCTATTTGGGTCCACCTTGATGTCTATATGCCATCTAAACCATTTATAATGTCATTTCCACTGGGATGGACTGACAAAACAAAACGCTTGCCTGATACTAAACTTTCGTGGTCATCTGACTGTTTCAACGGGGGGTCATTCAATTCCGACTGTTTCCTCTCGTATAGTTCACTTGAGTATTGGATCTGCCTAATTTTTTGGTCTCATGTCCTAAAATGAGCAGGAAAAACAGATGTACGGGGTGGATTTATCAAAAACATCACAGTGGGGCCCGCTTAGCTTCCGAGAGGGCAGAAACTTAAGGAAAGCCGCGTCCACTTTGCTGCAATGGGAAGTACATCTTTTCCCAGCGTAGATTGCGGGTGCCTGAAAGGTATAGGTTGTGTGAACACAGGATGCATGAAGAGCGAAGTGCACACATCTTCTCCGTCCAAATATCGGGCTGGCATCCATCACGTAGGAATCTGATACTTGTGACTATGCATTTTGAAATGAAATAAATAAAATAAAAGCAGTACGAATCATTGCATGCTGGATACACTATTTGGTTAGTGAGAGATTGGTGTGCGTTTGCTGATGCCAGATACTTTCAAGAACTCAAAATCGAGGTGATTTACAATATCAGGAAAAACAAAAAATAAGACGGCGGCCGTGATTCTAGCGTCTACATGAAGAAAAGAACGCTATGATTCCTCTGCCTATGAGATAAGACTGGGTGTTGCCATCCTCTCCTCTTCCATTTTCTTCTTACGTTTTTCTCCAACTTCCATTTTACGCTGTCAAAAGCGGGAAAGATGTTGAATTGCTGCGGGTCAGGAAGCAACAGAAACTCCCAATCTCCCAACCATGAAACCACTCTTCCGTCGAACCAAGAAAACCCAAAATCCAAACCCAAAGAAGAATTCATACTTCAAATCCCAGGCTCTACAGCCCACCTCATCGAAGATGGAGAGCCACTCGAACTGGCCAAAGGAGATTTCACACTCATCAGACTCACTGAAGAAAACGTCGCCCTCGCTACCATTATAAGAATCGGCGCTGATTTTCAATGGCCTCTGACCAAAGACGAGCCGGTGGTCAAGCTTGATGAGCTCCACTATCTCTTCTCCTTGCCAAGCGAAGATGGAGAAATTTTGAGTTATGCTATCTCTTTCTCCAAACCCAATAGTGGTTTGGCTACGCTAGATTCGTTTCTTCAGGAGAATTCATGCTTCTCAATACCTTCTACTTCTTTGAACTCCACTGCTACTGCAGCTACTACTTCCTCTTTGGATTCTCGTGGGCTCTATTGGAAGGATTTTGCTCCCAAGATTGAAGATTACAATGGAGTTTTGGCCAAGGCGATTGCAGGAGGGACAGGTGACATTGTCAAGGGGATTTTCAAGTGCACCAACGCTTACACAAAGCAGGTTAGAGGTTTCTAATCACCTTCCATTGATTTCTCAGTAGTGTTAATTTTCAAATCTGCAAGTGATGGGCTTATATCTTAACCCACTCACAGTACCTGTTGAATCTTAGTCATGGAGATACCAAAATCTCTTAACTCTGATGCGTAAACGATATCTTAGTGGATTTTTTCATTATATGTTGTCTGTATGAAAAAAGGAAAAAAGGAAAAAGAAAGAAAAGAAAAAAAAAAACAGGGGATTTGAGAATCATCTTCCATGGTTGCAAAGATGTACTGAAAATTTAGTTCTCTTGAAAGCTGAAAATTGATATTAGGGCACTACTTCAGTGCACTGCCCCATTCAAAGACGGGATGCAGGGAATCCAACGAATATCTCAAATTTTGAAATTCCTGTCCACCATTTACAAGTGGTGGAGATATGACCACTCCACTCTCAATACACACTTCACCCTCACAATTTTTGCCTCGATACTAAACCAAAAGTATGCAAAGTATTTTCCCTAAGGCTGTGTTAGTTGCACAGGATATCATGAAATTTCACAGGTTTAGACTGATTAATCACGAAATATAATGATATTTAGTGCCACCAAGTTCATGGTAAAGCTAATGAATCCTTCTTTTTATTAACATCCCATTTGTTATTTGGTGGAGATGAGATTAGGTTCAAAAGGGTGGAGAGATGATTCGAGCTGGAGCTGCAGAAGGCAGGAACAGGAGCTCTACCACAGAGGGTAGTAAAATCAGCAAAGGGAAAGCTGGGAAAAAGAAAAGCGAAGTTCAGAAAGGCCTGAAACGGTATTAACAAGAACATTAACCTGTTCTTTTTCCTGCCACTTTTTATCATTTTAGAAGAATGATCCTCCACAAGTGCCTCCAACGAATTTCCAGAGCAAGCAAGCTTATTGTCCAAAAAGCTTGCTACATGTAGGAATCACTACCTACTCACCTTAAATGAGTTGTATACAAATCAGAAAGCTACCATTTACCATAAAGTTAATTATTTAAATGATTCTAAACACTAACCTATTGCAGCTAGGAAACTTTGATGATTAAAACCTTCCTACATAACAAGAAAAACAACCAAAATCAGTAACTACAAAATAGTGGAAGATGAGACCTAAACAAAACAATAGATAACAACCATCCCTAGAAACCCACAGAGGAGGCCTGTTTTGAGGACATTCTAAAATGATGTTTCCTGGACAGGTCAATAGCTGAAGCTAGCTAAGCAAGTTCAGGCATCTGACAGCTCAAAGAGTACTTCAAAACTCAGCATCCCAAATTGAAATCTGGCAGACAGTCATGCATCCAAGTAGGCAGAGTGCACACCTGAGCTTGTGCGCACATCCCAGTTAGATTAGTGACCCAAACTCATCAGCTCAAGGAAGTGTTCACAAATTAACAAATGTCCCTGGAAGATAGTAATTACAAGCACTTACACAAGTACCCAGAACAAAATTTTCCTCCTAAATGAGAACTAATTTCGTTATATCACATGCCATGTATGTGGGGCGTGTTTGTACATTCTGGTGCTTTTTTTTCTCCCCTCCTATTCTTCAGCTGGTGAGGTACTTCAAACCATGTACCACAGCACTGCCCCATATCTGCACTTTGAACACATTTCCGTGTTTTCAGGGTGAGGAAGCTGTCGAAAATGACGCACAAGATTAGCCAAAGCCTGCTAAATGGAGTTTACGTTCGTCAGTGGATCAGTGACTGCACCACTGATCCGATCAAAAGCTGGCAAGGCATTTCTGGCCATGGTTCCAGGGGAGGTTCTGGTAGCTTCAGTTGGATGCTGTTGGTAAGTAAACATCGCCCCTTGTGCAAGCTTACCGAAAACCCATCTCAGCTTTAATAAAATGCTTGTTCCAGAATGCAAGTAGCATATCAACATTTGGGAACACGCTATAAAGAGAGCTTAATTTTTCTTGTTCCTGGTCCTGGAACTGCAGATAAGCTCATGGATGCAGTTGAGGTTGCCGAAAAAGAAGCTTACGCTGCCACCTCAGGTGCAGCAACAAGAATGGTCTCCCAGAGGTAAAGACCAGTGTGCATGCATGCATGTGATTTTGTGCACACATGTGTGGTCCAACCAGTTGCATGTGAGACGTCATATTGTGTGTGTGTGTGTGTGTGTGTGAGTGTGTGTGTGTGTGTGTGTGTATATGAATGTGTGCGCGATGTGCGCATCAGCAGATGATGGCAAAACCAAGCTCCATCTGGAGCATCTTTGCCCAACTGGAGCATTGTTTTAATCCAGTACGATGTGGCTGTATGGTACCCTCATCCCCACATACGGACATATCGGCCGTATCACATCAGAAATTTGGGTCCCAATCCCACCTCAGATGCTGATATTTAAAACCTTGATAGTAGTCATGGGAGATTTTAGTCATTTGACAACTTTTTCTCCAGGATTCACCTGATAATTATCCTTTCCTGAATTGAAGGTATGGAGAGAACGCAGGGGAGATGACAGAAGATGTGTTTGCCACTGCAGGGCATGCTGCGGGCACGGCTTGGAACATTTTCAAGCTCAGAAAGGCCATCAATCCTGCATCGTCTTTCCCTTCAAGGATGGTGAAGAATGCAGCAAAGAAGAAACCTTGAGCCTATCAACTGTACAAATCTTTCACCATCCGGAGATTTGCACATACAACTTTGTACTTTTCTTTTTCCCCTCAAGTGAATAAACAATCTTTTCACTTTGGGTAATTATAAACATGCTGCAGAAGAACAAATGAGGCATATTTTAATGTATCGCATTGTAGAACAAGAAACAAACTTCTAAATATTGTAAGGTGCACTTATTTGTGCAGTATTTACATTGTCATGGCTAACAGATTAAGCAACAGAAAGTTTCAAATCACGTAATACACAGAACAGGCTGCCATCCCAAGGCCAACCATCGTGCCCAAGCTTGGCAGGTGATGGCTTCAATCCTAGCCAGTGCAGTATATATATATATATATATATATATATATATATATATATATATAGGTGGCATGCAGATTGTAGAGCACACCACTATTTGCAGAGTGAAGCCAATATGCGGCGAGGAGGATCAAATGATCGCCGAGAGTGAAGAACAGCCAAATTGTCAAGCAGTAGGACATCACCCTTCTTCCAAGGAATAGCAACACTTTCCTCTTCTAGGATTTTCAGGCAATCGTACACGGTATCAGCTGGCAATGGTGTCCCATCCCCAAATGTAACTGCCTTCACAGGATCATTGCGGTTATCCTTCCAGCCAGTATAAGCAGCCACCATGCTATTGAACCATATCTTGCGCCCCCTTGTTTTGTCATATTTAATAGCTGGAATTGGGCCCATAACTGTTTTCACCCCATCATCCACCCATTCCAGTTTCGTACCCAGTCGAGCAGCCCTACATTACAATTGGTGATCGAGAAGTCAAGAAATCAAAGTCCAATAATACAAAATATTACTGTCATAGAAATTTGCACATTTAAATCCTAGACTTGGAGAGATGCATTTTCTTCGTGTTGAAAAATAAGTGCATGAAAAACTGGGTGAACCACTGAAGAGACCATCTCGATTGAGTGCTTGAAAAGCTCACCAAGCCGACTTAATCCAATCATCGTTTATAAAAGAACGGGAAAGGAAAAATTAACTGACTACTAACAAATCTTCATTTTCAGTCAACTAGGCTGTGCCCTCGTCATGTCAAAGTTCTGTTCATTTCACTAAAGATAATCAACATTCAAATCAAAAGGCAAAGCTGATACCCTTCTTTTTTCTTTTTCTTTTTTCTTTTTTTTGAAGAATACCAATCAGTATTTTGTGAAATCTTCAGAATAAAATTCCAAAAGCACATCATGATTAATATGGAATTAACAATTATTGCAGAAAATATCATATTCCACCTGTTATAACACCATGGATTGCATCCCATGATGCCCAAAATGAAACTGCAAGTTGGAATATAAGATCTCCCAGAAAATCATGTAAAAAGGATAAGATCCCAAACCTTTCCTCGGCTGTTCTTTTGTCTTTGGTTAAGAACGTCGACTGCCACCCACGGCCAATAGGAGAAGAAGGGTCGTCTTCTGCCCCTAAAACCCGTGTATAAATCAAACCATGCTCCTCAAGTTTTTCTACAAACTCTGGGAACCTTTCCTCCATCCTTTTGTAAATGAGATGGCTGAGAACTATAGGAGTTTCACCCCCTCTTCCAGGCTCCTCTTCGCAGAAGAAAAACAATTTGGCGGGGTACTCAGGAACCTGTAAGAAGAACCGACAAAGAATCACATCTAAAAAAAAAATCTTTCTAGCAGGTTTAAGAAATCTGTATGCAGCTCTTATTATATGTCAAAAATAACATAAGAAAGAAGACCTTTAGAAACTTTGTCTTGTTCATAAATCTAAATCCAGTTCATTCACCTCCAGTAATTGCAAAAATAATAATAATAATAATAAATAAAGAGGAAAAAATGACAAATCCGAGTGAAACAAAAACATCATTGAAAGAGGAAGTCGCCAATTGACTGAAAAGCTATCACAGATTTCCTCAACAAAATGAAAAACCCAAATACAATAAATTCTACAGCGTCTCACTCAGACTTGAAGATGTCAAGAAGTCATCCCCACAGAATTGAAACCTATTACACTCACTCCTGCAAACAACCAATATGAAGCTCAAAGAAACACTTCTTCTTCTTCTTCTTCTTCTTCTTCTCCTTCTTCTTTTTTCCCCTTCTTTTCTCTATAATTGAAACACATCTTCACCATCTTCGAAAGAGGGAAAAAAGGAAAGAAAAGAAAAGAAAAAAACATTGTTGTACTCCCAAATACTTGTTTTATGTGCATGGAGGATGCAGAGTCAATCGACCACTTACTTATTCATTGCCCATTTGCTCAGAAAGTATGGGGCTACTTCCCCGCTGAGTCTCATGTGGGTCGAGTCATGCTGGACTTTGTGGAGGCTCTTCTCTGGGCATGGCACAAAGGAGGAAGTGTGAAGGTGAGCAAAGTCATTTGGAGGCTGATCGTTATGGCAACTCTCTGGAAAATCTGGAAAGAAAGGAATGATCGGTGTTTTAGAAATGGGAGGTCCACGGTGAACAGGGTGATTAAAATAGTTTTGGATCATGTTAAGGGTTAGGTTCTTCATGTAAAGGCAGCTAAGGCTGATTCCTTTTCTTTTGTGCGTCTTAGTTCTGCGTTGTATTCTTTGTAGTTTAAGAAAAGAAGTGTTAGACCAAGCTGCGAGCTTTGCTGCAGTGTAATGGAGTGGTATCACCACACCCACAGTACAGTTGCTTACATATATCAATCCAGACTGTCCAAATCAATGGCCCAATCGTGGATGGTGCATGGCCCAAAAATACACTGATTGGATGATCTTAGCCTCCTATTTAGCCATTGAATTAGGAATGCTGAATATTTCATTTTCTTAAAAGTCCATGTAAACATGTAATAGATGGTTAAGCAATTGAGTTTCATTTTTGGGCCATGCTCCTGCAACAGGGCCCATGATTTGTACTGGTCTGGATTGCTTCCACGTATGCCACTTGTACTCCGGATGCATAGCTCCTTTTCCCTTATTTTCACTAAACCCACATCACAGCCCTAAAATGATCAGAAAATTCACTCATTTCTCTGCAAATTAAATGCAAACTCCACTCTGCAAGTGAGAAATTTCAAACAGTAAACAAAAAAGAAAATGAAAAATAAGTTTGGCAATTCAAATGAACAGTACATCCAAACACAGCCTTAAAAAGAAAGAAAGAAAGGAGAAAAAAAAAAGGTCCAAGACACCAGACGAACAAGATGATTGTTTTATTAGTCAACAGGCCCCACCATCATATAAGAGGTCCACCAAAACCGTTCATCTAGTGAGCCATAGTCCACAGTGCCAGAACTTCCAATCACCCTTTTTAAGGATTTCTGCCAGTATAAAAATGAACCACTGGACTTCTACAGTTCTCACCGTTCCTTTGCAGGCCATGGCGGTAGGACTCACTGAACTGTCCAATCAGCCTGATTTCTGTGCCATGGAGCATCCATAGTGGAAACCATTCATTAATTCCAACCATGGAGCATAGCCCCTGTGAACTAGTCATCGTCGTCGTCATTATAGCCTTATCCCAAATGATTGGGGTCAGTTGCATGAATCCTATTCCGCCACTGCTACTCTATCAACGGCCATGCCTTCAATCAGACCATAGGTTATCAAGTCTTTTCTAAGTACCTCCATTCATGTCCTTTATGGGCTTTCCCCTTGCCCTTTTTAGAGCCTTCAACTCAACGCTTCTAATTGACACAGTTCTTGGTCTCCATTGCACAAGACCAGACCATCTACTTTCCCTCGTCTTATTACCTATTGGTGCTACTCCTAAATTCCCTCAAATGCATTCATTTCTATTTCTATCCTTCCTTGTCTAGGCACTCGTCCATCTCAACTTCCTCATGTCAGCTCCACTCGTCCTATGAACATGGTGTTCCTTAACAGCCCAACATTTTGTCCCATAAAGCATCGCTGGTCTTATACCTATCCTACAAATTTCCCTTTCAGTTTGAGAGGTACACCACAATCACATAAAACTCCAGAGGCACATCTCCATTTCTTCCATCCGGCTTGAATTCTATGGACAACATTCTTCTCAAACTCTCCACTCTCATGAATTACTGACGCAAGGTATCAAAAGTGGTCATTTTAGGAATCTTAACTAATTCCTTTTCCTATTGTTACTCAAATTGCAATCCATATACTCTGTTTTGTTGAACATTTTAAATCCTCTGGGGTTTGTTTGGATGCCTGCAAGTTTTGTAAGTGACTTCCACCTGAACATGACTTTCTGTTGCATGTCGCTTGGAGGGAAGTAATTTCTCAACCCCAGCCCCATGAAATTTCCCGGCAGTTTTGCCTGTAAGTGATTTACAGGTGAATTTCTTCCCCCAAACACCTGACTTAACTGTAAGTTACTTCCCATTCACAGAACTTGACAGGCATCTAAACGACCCCCTTTGTGTTTACACCCTCCCTTGTCTTGTCAATCAGAACTACTGTCATCAGCAAACAACATACACAATGGATCTCTTCCTGCAAATGCCTCGTTAGACCCCACATGCTCGTCTACCATCATCAATTCTCCACAACAGGCAGGAAAGGAAAATCACCTGAGCCATTTCGTGGTGGAACGGAATCTTCTGATCAGGCGGCGACTCGTTGGCGGTGAAAACCCTGCCGACGACATTGGTCCGAGGAGCGGCTCCTCCCACGTAGGGCAGCTCCTCGTACCCAAAGGCTTCGACGACTGCGTTGAAATCAGAAGCGGTTTGGACGGGGAAATCCCTCAAGAGGATAGCTCCGCTCGAGAGCAGCACATCTTCCAGCCATGGCTTCTCCTTATTTATGGAGTCTCTGAGTCGAGAGAGATTGGTAATGAGAGATGGGTTTGGAGAGAGGACGGAGGGAAACAGACCGTATCCGCTCCCCGATTTCTGCTCTGGCAATCGGATCTCTATAAACCCTTCTGCTGCGGTGGGCATTTTTTCAAGTTCTTTCGCTAGATTTTTGCAGGCGGATTGGATTTGTTGCCTGGGGTTTTGAAGCTGGACATGAAGAGGCCTGGCGGCTACATTGAATCTGGACAGGGAACGCCTCTTGTTTGATGTGGGGCCACCGGTTTGCTTGCCTAGACTGTTTGTCCGATGGGTCTCATCGTGGACGGAGAATCGCACAATCCCTACAAGACTACGAACATCCAGCCATCGAATGCGCGGTTACCTTTCGAGTTGGAACGTGGACAGCTGTATTTCTTTTTTACTTGCGTAGTTGAACAGCATCCATCGATACCTCCGTGATATGGCTGCAACTTTGGCACGGGGTTAAGGTTGGGAACTTGGAAACTGGACCGTCACAATTCACTGATTCATGTGAGAGCCACCGTTCGCCGGTTTAAGCATGGAACCATTTGCGAGCCGCAGTTTGTGAACAGCTATCCATGAACAGTGAAATTGCGGTTCATTTTTTACTTTATTTATTTCTTATTTTTAATAGGAATGGAAACAATTGTGTTATCATTATAATAATAGAATCTCAATTATTTCTAAGGGCCCAAGTTTCTCAAGAAGTCACTGCTTCTCTCTTTTATGTCTCTTGGTCTTTCATTCCTGCTCGTCTCGCGTCAACAACAGATACCCCCGCTCCCTTTCTTATATGTTCTCTCCTCTCTTTTTTTATTCAAAAATCGGAACTTCAAATACATACTACAAATGTGTATGTGTACACTCCATGCCTGCTCCAAACCTTTGGAGTTTTTCAAATTTGGCGCTCTACCACTCCCACTCTCGTTTCCGCTTCTAGTCGCTTAGGTTGGGAAGCATTGTCCTAGTATCAAGCTTAGTAATTCTAATGGGGTTAGAATTTTTTTTTTCTTTTTCTTTTTTCCAGTCGGGTTAAATTAAGTTGGGAATAATCATATATATTTAGGTTAACTGGGGCAAGCATGTTGCTGTTCAATTTGAACATGAGATTACACGTGTAACAAATGATGTATGTGCCAGGCATGCTAGAGTCGTATTCAACTCAAATAGAACAAGCATTGAAATAAATTGACTAAGGCCAACTTTATGAAGATCAGTCAGTCTATTCCACCAATTGACGAAGTTATTTGACAATTTATGAAGGGCGATGCTAGTCTTTTATATGGGTAACTTTTGCCTTGGAGATAAGACTTTTTCTATGATAGTGATGGCTTAAGGCGTGTTTGTCAATAATAGTAGTATAAATATAGAAAAATGGAGAAAAAGAAAGTTACTTGGTCGATTTTATGAACTTGAATATAAGTACAATATAATTAGCATATGAAATGAAGAGAGTAGAATAAATTACCACCAATAGTTTAGGCTAGCAAAATTACAATGGTCTTGACTGTCTTTTAAACCTAAGCAATCATGAGAAATTTAAATGGTTGTGAGATGGTCATAGTGTTGGTCAGCAGGTTGTGCTTAAAGAATCACTAAGTGAAGACTTAAGGAACACTCTGATCCATAGCTCAAGTGGTAGATTGAGTAAAGATAATCCTCATTTCAACACCGATGTCCTAGTATCGATTTCCAAGTGGGGGGTGGGTGCACTAACAGTAGGGTGTGTGTACTTAATTAAAACTAAAATAGTTTACTACAATAATGTGTTGGACAAAAGCAAAAAGTAAACTAAACCTAAGATATATGAATTAGCTTGCTAGATAGAAGTGGAGAGGTTTAAACTAAGTTAATTCAAAATAGGTATCTATGAGGGACGAACATAGGCAACATTGAATTGGAAAGAGTTATGTTGATAGGATTTTCAAGAGCGGAGCTCTTCATTCTATGTTGCTTCTATAGATTTCAAAGGCAGTGGTAGTGTACAGAGTTCCGTAACTGTCATGGATGATCTTCTAAATGGTTAGCGGCCTTAGCGTGGTGTGCTTCTATTAAGATTTGGGATTCTTTAGGTATTATACTATGTAAGTAATGATGTCTCTATCCTCAAACAATTTCATGTTCTTAGAATCTAACTTCATGGACTTTAGAGTTGTCTCATATGCCCTCAAAGTATCCCAAATGAGGGTCCTAACTCATGCCTCAGTGGTAGACTCTCAAGAGTTTCAACACAAGGTCTTAGGGATCGAGTACCCATTGTGGTGCAAAATCCCACTATGGTGTGAGTGTGCAAGTTTGTGTGGGGTGTGAGTGCGTGTATAAAAAAATAGGTATCCCAAACGAGCATGCCTTGCAATTGCTTGTCACGTGTCTTAAGGCAAATAACTAATATAGGGTTTTGATTGTGCGTACATTCTTGAACACCTATCCTTTTTGAAGGAGCATGTCTTCTACAGATAGGTATTTGTGATTCTCATGATCTCATCTCCCGTGGTGAGCAACTTTCTCTCTTTGCTTTTGTACAAGTGTGCCGTCACGTGGTGGCATCCCACTTGTTAATTATGGCCGCATTAGCATGGGTGTTAACAAAGCCAAGGAGAATTTAGGTTGTGTCCAGGTTGAGTGCATTTGATTGGAATTCAGGTTAAGGTCGGAGTGCAGGTTGGGTCCTCTTGAGGCAAGGACAGTCAATCCAAACTAGCCCAACCTGCCTAAGGTAGCATCCCGGTTCAATACCATGGTTAAAAGGCTTGGCATCTTGGATCAACTTGTTCGATATTGAGTCGAGCCCATCTGGACGAATCAGCCCAAATCATCTCTATCTCTCAATTCATGAAACTAAGGAATCCACCAAATTGGTTTAGTTACATCCACTCATCCATTGTGCCAGCTCTACAGGATGAATCTCTCTTCACTCGTCAGTGTTGCATTGCGTCCTACATGGCGTGGAAGAATATCCTTGAGTCGCATTTGTCTGAGTCACCTCTCCAAAATCCCGATTCATGGTATTAAACCAGGTTGTCCCCTTCCAAGTCTGAGCAAACTGCATTCGAGCTGCAACTGACTCAAACGAGTCTTACAACCTTGCTCAATACAGCTCCATCAAAGAGATTAATGAACACTGGCGTAGATAACCATGCCGTCAAACAGATGCACCACCTAATGTTTCGCCTTCAAAATGAAATCACACCATTCCTAAACTTAGGTTTTTGCCACATGAAAATTGCAAAACCATGCCTAAAGATTGATGCGGCCTCCCAAAGTTTTAGAATGGCCTGATTCTCGAAGACTACCTGTCATCCAAGACTCAGGCTGGATTAACTCAGCTGGACAATGGACCAGGGATCCAACCTGGATCACTCATAAACGCTGTTAAACCAACAAAATCGTGAAACTAACTATTTTTAAGTCATAGGCCCAAAATCAATTGGTTTGAACAATTGTTACCTTTGATCTGTGAATAAGCTTGTTGAAATAGGACTGCTACGTATTTTTCAACTTCAACGGTTCAATAAATGTCCAATAATCCAACGGCCAGATAATCAAATAAGCTTAATTTTGGGTTCATCTAAACTGACGCACGTTAAGTGATTTAAAGTGCCTTGCGTATCTTCCACCAAATTGCAATGAGTATCGAAGTCTTTTCTCCCTTGTGAAATCTACCCTTTTAAATACCTGCTTTTCGCGGCATCAAAAACCCTCGCTCTGCGCAAAAACCCTCGCTTTCCTTGCTCTGAAAATGGCGAACCTCAGCTCCTGGATTCCGCACGTAGAAACCTTCGTCGATTCGTCGCGCTCTTCCAATCAGCAGGTTCATCTCTCTCTCTCTGTCTCTCTCTCTCTCTCTCTCTCTCTCTCTCTCTCTCTCTCTCTCTCGCTCTCGTCCAATTTCACTCTCTTAGAAAAAAAATCTCTTCTTTCGACGGTCTCGATCGCACCTGGAAATTAGGCTTCTCATCCATCTATGTCTGATTCATTTTCTTCTGTTTCTCTCTTTTCTCCGTTCTGAATTTGAGCTCCTGTTCTGCTAAGGGGTTGTCTGACAACCTGGAATTTGAGAGTTACTTGAGAATCCAATTCCATGGACTGGAATCCTTGAGAATTTCACTGTCAGTCGTGTTTGGTAACCTGGAGTTGTATTCTGTGTAATCCCGAAACTGTATTTGGATGCTGGGATAGAATTGTAAGGAATTCGACTGTGTATATTCACAGGAGAATGATTTTGAAGAGGTAAATCATATCAAATATGCCAACATGATATGTTTGTGTAACAACTAAGCCCATTGTAAGTTAGCCTTGGCCAAAAAATTGTCAATTCCAAGCATCAGGTGGTCCAAAAAAGTGGGCCCACTAATTTGATAATTTGGGCTAAAACCCTAGATGTGTGCACTGTGGGCCTGTGGCCTACTTGAGCACTAAACTTTCTGATTTTTATGCAGATGATCTAAGGGGCCGTTTGGATGCCTGTAAGTTTTTTAAGTTGTAAGTAAGTTACAGGTAACTTACTTACAGGTGAAAGAAAGTTACAAGGTAATCCTGTTTGGATGTAAACTGTTACTTACATGTAACCTAGTTTCTGTGTTTGTATAACCTGTAAGTTAGTTGCAGAGAATAAGTTGTATATTCACACCAACCAGAGCTTGGAGTAGAGAATTATTTAAAAATCAAATTGACACACGAAGGAGCTTAAATAAAAGTATGCCATTTTATTGAGTCCATTTAGATGAATAGTTGGACCAATTCTTAGGCTAAATTAATTAATAAGTGGGCTATAAAAGTGGGTGCACGTTTCCAAAATGCTTCTAATGTGGAAAAAAAAAAACTACACATTATATGTGCACACCTAAATATAGAGTTGGATGTTCTTCATTTTTTGGGCTGATGTCCTAAAATAACAATCTGGTATAGATGGACGGCATGTATAGAACATATAAATCATGGTGAGGCACACACAAGCAGGTCATTTTTAGGCTATTTTATAGTTTAGCTGTTGACATGTTGTGTGTGCCCCACTATGATGTATGTGTTTCATCTACACCATCCATACATTATTCCATATCATTTTAAGGCATGAGCCCAAAAATGAGGTAGATCCAAATCTCAAGTGGACCACATCACTATAAACAGTGTTATTGAACACTCACCATTAAAAAGTTCTCGTGGGCCTCCAAAGTTTTGGATCAAACTGATATTTGTTTTTTCCCTTCATCCAGGTCTTTATGACCTAATCAATGGGTTGGATGTGAAACAAACATTACAGTGGGCCGTGGGAAGTTTTTAATGGTGGACTTACAATCAATATTGTTTTCATGTGGTGTGGTCCACCTAAGATTTATATGTGCCTCATCTTTGGCATTAAGCCCTAAAATGATCTGAAACAATGGATGGATGGCGTGGATAAAACATACAGGATGGTGGGCCCCACAGAGCACCAACACATGGCCCAATGCGTCATTAGCCAAACTGCGTCCGTGTAGCACAAATACCAGAAAGAGGGAAAAAACATTAAAAAAGAAGAAGAAGAAGAAAAAGATAAGGTTTTTAGGGCACGAACTCGCCTGGAGAGGGAGATGGAGACGTAGAGACAGGGAGATGGATGCAGAGAGAGGGAGAGAGAGATTGCTGAGAGAGGGATATGGAGAGTGAGAGGGAGGGAGAAGCTGTTTTATAGAGGCAAATAAGTCACCTACATGCTACTTGGGAGCTTCAATGGCTGCTCATCCTTCAAATCGTCTGCAGTTGCGAATCTCTCCAGACATTTTGAATTCAAAAAAGCTAGCCGTTGGCTGTAAGAAAGTCACCTGTGACTTGAAAAACACCTATTTCTCCTGTTACTTTTCTTGCTTCTTTACCTGATACAAAGTTACAGGTTGTAACACTGTCACCTGTAAGATTTCTCCCCCAAACACCACTTGTAAGGAAGTTACTTGTAACTTTGTTACATTTTACAAAAGTTACAGGCATCCAAACGGCCCCTAAACATTTTTTCTAACTAGATGGAACGCCCGGATCTTATGTGCTCCATATTAACATACGTGCCTATGTGGGGATGGGTTCTCTCCATTTTTCCAAGCAATATCCTGACCGTCCACTTCTATGTAGTCTACAACTGTATGTTGAATAATATAGATAGCTGGACATTTCTTTTCCAACGTCCATTTCTCATACATGTGCTGACCATCAAATGATTGGGTTCACCTTATTTTGGGACAGGGTCATGCACCCGATGGTTGGTCTAGATTCTACACACTGGTGATGCGGCAGCACGTGAGTGTTGAATTGCTGTTGGGGGTGCAAATTATATCAGGCTCAACCTGAACCTGATTGCTGAACCCAAAATTTGGGTCCTGTCGGCTGGGTTGGGTTTGATGTCGTGTTGTGCTTGGTTGGAATACCTCAACCTGAGTTCGGGTTAGGTTGAGCTTCGGTCAAGGACCCGGGCAACCTACCCAATCCAAACCCTACTCTAGACTATGTTGTCATCATCATCATCATCTAAGTCTTATTCCAACTAATTGGGGTCAACTGTATGATTCTTGTTCTGCCATTCCCTCTCAGAGTCTATGTATATAAGATACTATACTAATATAAGAGTCTTGCCCTAGTTGTGACCTGAACCAACTTGACCAACCTGGCTCAATGTAGTCCAACTTGAGGTTGGTTAGTGCTGAAGATATGATGCGGGCCCATGGCCCACTTAGGCCCATCCAGGCCCACTGTAGGGCCCTACCCACTTAAGACCATCTAGGCCCACTGCAGGGCATTGCAAAACATAGGACCATAGCCCACTGTAGAGCCCAACATGTGTTGATTTTTGAGCTAATTATTTACAGATTTGGGAATTATTATTTATTATTTTTGGGAGATATGAGGGGCTGATTTAAAGATCTGATGATGGTGTAATTGATATGATTGAAGATATGAGTTTGATTTAAAGATTTGATTGCTTTCCATTTCTTACTTTTCATTAGGCTTTTTGTCATATGAAGAAAATTTAGCTTAGTTTGTAATAAATTGTGATTGATTCTCTTAGTTGTAGAGATTTTAATGAAGGATTCCTTTAGGATCTATAAAGGGGGTAGTGGTGTAGGAGTTGGTCATTCAAATATTTTTCTAAGTGTGGTTTTTCTTTAAGCTTTGTAAGAGAAAAATTTGATATCAATAAAGTACTCCCCCTCTCTACTCTATTGTTCTTGTGAGTATTCTTTCTTTTTCTCTTTATATATAATTTCTGGGTAATTTGGGTATCGAGATCTCATTGACTCGATAACTGGGTTGCACCAAGGTACGGTACATCAGATTGGGCTTGAATTGAGTCGGGTCATAGGTTGACCCAAATTGATTTTGGTTTGGTTCAGGTTGACTGTCAACCCGACCCAATCCACCCAAGTTGCAGCCCTAATTGCTACTAGCCCGCCACAATCTTTCCTGGTATCCACGGTCCTAGGCTTCTGCATCTTCGCAAAAAACTCATACTCGGGCCAATAGTTTGTAGTTTTATACTATGCTTGAGTTTTCATTTCTTGCAAGTGGGGCCGTGGTTCAATAATGAAACTGTTGATCACACCGTGGACACCAAAGCACCCATGATTGAAAGATGTTAGCGTCGAACCTGCCAAAATGGTAATTAGTAGAGAAAGATGGGAGTGCAAATACCCACCAGCTTGCATCTGTTGAAGCCAAACCCAGCTCCATCAACAAGAAAATGCAAAACCCGAACCCACTCCAATACCCAACTTCTTCCAAACCCACCATCAATTCGAGCAAGCAATTGTCTGATTGGTCACTGAGAAGTAGATCAGGTAAGGCTCCAATCACAGAGATCAACAAGGAGCTGTCTGATCGGCATCTCTCCCTTTTCATAGGTAGTTTCAAAATATGGCCATTGAGGAGTATTTTAATTCCCAGGATTTGCAAGCCAGCTTTTCACTGGAAATCATTAATGAGCTAAAATCATGAATTGAATTCCGTCCAAGTGTGAGAATTGGCCCTGGATTTGGGTTCCAATTCCAAATGGGTCAACTTCTAGGTTGCCAAACGACCCCTAGTTACAATTCACATGATTGGACATCCCCTTCTTCTTCTTGCCCCCCTGATTTGAGTTTCCTCTTTCCTTTGTTCTTCTATATGATTTACCATATTACAGGATGCAAGCCTTGATATGATCACTGCACTTGTGAAGAATGACACCTTAATGATTGAAGAATTGGTGAGTTTTCATCATATTTTTCTTTTGGCATGCGATGAATTTTATCTCCTTGTACTAATTCTCTCTCTCTCTCTCTCTCTCTCTCTCTCTCTCTCTCTCTCTCTCTCTCTCTCTCTCTAGGTTAGAGAAATGGAAATGTATTTGACGACTTCAGATAATGTCCTCCGTGCAAGAGGTATTCTTTTTGCATCATCTTCAATGGGCTTAAGATTATATCTTTTCCAGGGTCTGTTTGTTTTATACTAGGATGTTTTACCTGGTAAAAACACATCCAGATGGGTTGTTAGATGACTGCCACCCATCTTTCTTTTCCCCATGTTATTGTAGGAAGAAAATATTTGCCTTAGAGTCAAGAGGGTATGAGGCCAAAGTGGTGATGATGTGGCAGTTTCTGACAGCCTGTCAGAATATGGTTTTACTGGGATGAACCAAAAACTGCCTTTAACTAGCTTATGCAATGAATTTAGACATCTAAGAATGGTGGTGGTGCTCTTTATCTTGTAGTTAAAGATGGAAGCTTATAAACTAATAGTCTAATACTGATCACGTCTTGCTCTTTTAGGCCCTGTTTGATTGCAATATGGAATCAAATTGCAAAAACCACAATAAAGTGAAAATGAGAACATTGCAATTACCATCCTTTGTATTCATATTGAGGGATTAGGCTCTAAAATGCATATATCTTACTTGCTAGTCAAACTTGAAAGGGATGTTTCCACAATTTGAAGGCTGCTTGTCATAAACAATAGGGAAGGTATTACAGTTGGATCATTTCCACCATACTGAGCTAATTATTGAAATTCGATTCAATAGGGCATCTAAATGCCGCCTTAAATAAATTGCCTTGGTTGACATGAGTTTGAATGTCTTCCCAAATTACTGCATCTTCTTTCTACATGATAAGCAACATAACTCTCTGAAATACATACTTACAATCAGTGTTCAAAGTATCAGTATCACTACATGTTTTGCTGGCTGGGAATACGGAAACAATATTGATACCGTTGATAATTTTATTGATAACCGGAAATATGGGGAAACATGGGGAAGACAGTGCAATTTTTCGGTGAACTTCAGGAGATGCGAAAATACACATATTTGTATATTTTTGTATAAAAAAATTGCAAAAAATGTATACATAATAAGTTTCCATTTAATGGAGGGTTTGGATCCTTGCCTTGTTGGTAGACTCTGCGGAGTTTCAATAGGGGGTCTTGGTTTCGAAACCCATCTGTGGTGAAAATCCACACTGCTAACAGCACCAGTGGGTGCGTTGCATGATTGACTGGGTGGGTGTGTTGTGCGATTGACTGGGTGGGTGGGTTGCATGACTGACCAAAAAAAAAAAAAAGTTTCCATTTAATGGGAGCCTAAAAGCATGTGTTGTCATAAGAAACCAATCTAACCATCCTATCTGACTATCCAACTTTCCATTCAAACATCCATCGATATTTTAGAATATCGACAACACATGATATTTCGCTGAAAAATCATCGACAACTAGAGAGGAAATGAAAGACTATGGTCTCGATATTGCCCATGTTGTGGTAACAATAATATCGCAATATAATTGATATTATCGTCGACAATTTGAATATTGTATACAACTATGCACCCCAAAAGAAAGAAAGAAAGAAAGAAATGGGAAATAAACTGATTTTTGGGGATATCTATGCATTGGTGATATTATTGAAATATCGCCGATACATTGGTGATACAAGCGTCACCTAGAATTTACATAGTTGAAATATTGGCGATATTGATACGTAGGCGATACAAGCGACACCTGAAATTTACAGAGTCGAAAATATTGGCGATACATTAGCGATATCGATACATTGGTAATACTTAGCGATGCATTGTCGATACCTGGAATTTTTGAGACTACCAGTGTTATTATTATCACTACTAGTGTTATCGATATCATCAAGCTATAGATAAGAATGATATTGGGGATATTTCGATAATATAGGGGATACTTCGAACGATGGTTACAATTGAGTTGGGTCTTACTTTCTGCTACAAAGGTCATATTGTGTCTTCATTTCTGTTGAAAGGGCTATCTTCATCTATCAGATTTTTGTCGTTGACGTCCAATTCATGCATTTGTTGCCATTTTTCGAGGTTCTAAAATGTGTTGAAACTTTGTTAGCCCATTTGGGTTGACTCGGTTGCACTGGAGAACGAACAGAGTTGTCCTTTTGGGACCAGTAACTGTGCATCTATTTGGTTTCATCTGAGAACTCAACAAATGGCAACCGAATATGCTTTGAGAGTTACACCCTGTAGCTGAGTGTTGAAGCATTGTGTTGTAAAGAGCCACGTTTATTGCTTCCTGCATCGTTACCTTCCTTGCTAACTTCTTCCTTCTCCCCTCTAACTGGACGTGAATTGCTTGTAACCAGGGGGCTGCTAGAGCCTTACATGGCCCATTGAAAAAGCACATGTGTGCCGGTCAGATGTGATCCCACAGTGAAAAGGGCATAAACATTGTTTCACAAAGGGGAATCTTTTCTTTTCACTGTGGGGCCCTTATCTGACAGCCACACATGACGCTTTTTCATTAGTACACGTCGGCAGTTGGAGGCAAACCACGTCCCCTGTAACTCGCACAACATTATTTTTGCATTTACTGTCACCAGCATTAGAAGAAAATGATTAGATGAATTTAGAAGAAAGGAAACTACATACAAACGGCAGTTGTCACGCCCCGAAATCTGGACTCAGAGCGTGCACCCTCCGGCCCAGTTTACGGGGTATAACTAGTGCACTAAATGCATTTATAATGTTAAACCACTTTAAAAGGCATAAAATAATGAAAATTCTAAGTTACCATTTATTCATGAAATATTCAACTATAAACTAAGTCCACCCATTTGAGACTTTATTAGATGTCTACTAAGTATTGAAAATAACAAAATGAAACAAGAATAGTCTAAACGTCTTGGTTTAGGGCCGCCACTTCTTCCTCGGTCAAATTAGGCCAATAATCATGCGGTTCCTCTAGTGGTCCCATTTCATGATCAGGGGCATTCTTTGAAGGTTCAACGTCTACATCATCTGTATATTTTTAATCCACAACGTTAGTTGGAAAGTCTAGTGAATAAAGCCTAGTGAATAACCCAATACTGTTCACATGCATTTCAACTAAGCAGGATAGACACATGTCATCAAATACATGTAATATATAATTAATGTAAGAATGAGTTTAATATGAAATGATGCATCAAGTGGGCATATATTCAACCTTCCACTTGCTTCGATTGGATCCTATCAATCGGCTCCCCCTTCCTTGTAGGGCGGACTTCCACATGTTAGTGGGCTTCTAGGATGGTCTCTGGCCGGGTACTTAAGTACCTACCGATCTTCCAGAGTCGAACTCCAGGTATAATAACTCATGAATGCATGCAATAATTCACATTCATACAATAATTCATATCTGTACATTCCATATCTCCTATTGAGAGGCAACATTTCATGACGTATATTATAAATGAAAATTATTTAAATAATATTTAAACAAGCATGAATCAATCAATATCACATATTATGTCCATCACACAACTTAATTAAAATGACTAGGAAACAGTGTTGGGATGTACTCACGTTTCGTTGGGTGATGCGAAATGCAAAAGTTACCCCACCTCCAACCTACTAACAAATTCTTGTGCGTAAACAAGGTTTGGCATAGTCCTACGAACAGGAAGAAAAGTTTCCTACATCAATATATAAATAGTATGGTTGTAAAGGTTAATTTGGATACCGTAAATGGGTATTACTTTGTGTTTGGTTTGCGATAACTCAAACGTTGGTCCATGGCTCAAAATGACTCATGTGTGGTTAATCTCAATTCCACGAAATCAAAGTAATCTAGATTAATACGATAGTTCAGAATGGATTAAGGTTTCTAATGGTTTCAGGAAATCATTTATAGTTTAATCATTTGTTCAAGGTATGTTGAGTTCGAGAGTGTTCCCATATTGATTATTCGAACCAATTCACACTCATAATTTCTTACGAACATCCTTATGATGACTATTTACCATCAGTCATTAGTTTGATTAATCGCGAAAACATACCTTTAGTATAACTATTTGTAAAATAGACTATAGACATAACTATTTGTAAAGTAGTCTAGGTACATGACTATTTACAAAACAACCCATGTACATAACTACCTGCAAACAGTTTATGTACATAACCTAGTCGTAAAATAATCCATAATCTCCACCGATTACAAACAAATTCAATGTGATTTGTGTCTTTTAATGAGAGAACGTCATAATTGTAAATACAATGAAGATTATGGTTATAAAGTTAAATGATACAAGAGACATTATAAAAAGAACAGGGGTGTAAAAAGCTTTTCCAAACCAACACCTTATGCATGGTAACCATGTAAATGACACCAAAATGATTCCAATGGCCGGTTTGATCTATGTAGTGTGGTCCACTTATTCAATGGTCTTCCCTCATCTTTGAATTCATGTCTTAAAATAGGATGGTCCATCAAGTGAACGGTTTAGATGAAGTGAGATTATGGTATTCCAAAATTTTATACAAACAACCAATAGAGCATAGGACATCTCTCATCCTAGGGTGTCTTAAAAGTTACATTTAATGTTATTAGTGTGGCCCACTAGAGTATTCTATCTGGTTCATATTTTGCCCTGCATCTTAAAATAATGCTCTTGATTGGAAGGACGATTCAGATCATGATTTGAAATTTAGTGGGCTCTACTCTATCTTTTTGTGGCCCTAAGATGATTTTAACGTCCCAGGGCGTTGGTTTTCTCATTCTAGTTTCTACTCTGGATAATTATTTGGACTTCACAAGTAGTTATGGTCGTGGTTCAGATGGACATCCATCACTCATATACATGGATGATCATTTAGACCATGAAATGACAGTTATAGATTCACAGATGCATAGCTCTAAATCTGTTATTATGAAGGGATTAAAATCAAAGGCTTTCAACGGCCTAGAATGGTTTGAACGGTGGTCACTGATCCGTCTAGTTAGGCCCACTCGAACCTCTGTTTGGGTTCAAATTTGGACATCGGTCCTAAAATTAGATGGAGAATCAATTGGATGGAGTGGATCTGCTAAATACATCAAGGTGGGTTCCACGAGTGGGGCCCCCACGTTAACGTCAATTGCCTCCAACGTTGGACGTTCCAGCGTCTCTGACGCTAGACGTCCAGTAAGAGATTTTCTTTTCTTTTCTTTACTCTCTTTATTATTATTATTATTATTATTATTATTTAGCCTTACATGTGGGGTCTATTAGAGATCTGGTCGGACCATTGGGTCGGCCACCTCTTTGTGGGCCCAATAAAATTTGGAATATAACAAATTCACCATAATTACCTTAATAATAAAATAAAGCAATAATAAAAAGAATTTAAAGGCTATCATTTGTCCAATCGATGTGGCTCATCTGTAGGTCAAATCGATCTGAATTTCGTGGCCCATGTACATTTTGGCCTTATGGTCATTATGACTCATTCAGATCAATTCTGGCCCACCCAAATGGTCCCCACCAATCAAGATCTTATATTCAAGGGTTAAGATAAAAATAGGGTCTCTAGATCCATACAATGAACGGACAGATGATCCAACCCGTTCATTGGTTGGGTCTGGCCCACTTAAATGAAATAGAAGGAAAGGATTGCCTACTTGGTTTAGTCGCAAGATCCCTCTGTTCTTCTTTCTTTCTCTCCTTTTCTTCCTTTCTTTTCTCTCATTTCTTTTACGATGAATAACCCTCTCGTTCTCTCTTTTTTGAAAGAGGGAGTTTTTTGGGATAAGATGGGTTGGTTGAGATAAGATAAGTGTGAATTTTAAAATTCGTATTTAGAGCAAAAAGGAAAATTATATTCTTGTTAGTGATAAGACTTGATCCCTAGTCTTCCTTTTCGCTTAAGAGAGCTTTAACAACTAGTCCATGCTTTTCTTTTATTTATTATCTTAAATTTGTTTATTTAAACCCATTATTGTTCCTAAAAGAAAAATTTCTTATCGAAATTTTGGGGTCGTTACGTTCCCCGTGGGGTGTGCCAGTAATTTTTGTAAAAAAGAAAATTGATTAGCGGTTATGTATCGCCTATCTGCGGCTGATATGAGTAACATTAAGAACAAATACCCATTACCTCGTATCGACGATTTATTCAATCAGTTGAAGGGTGCTTGCTATTTATCTAAAATCGACTTAAGGTCGGGATACTATCAGCTACGAATCAAGGAAACAGATATATACAAGACGGCGTTCCGAACACGATATGGGCATTATGAATTTTTAGTTATGCCTTTTGGGTTGACCAATGCCCCAGTCGTGTTTATGGATTTGATGAACAGAATATTCCAGCCATATCTGGATCAGTTCGTTATCGTATTCATCGACGATATATTGATTTACTTTAAGACTAGTAGGGAGCATGAGACACATTTGAGGACAGCGTTGCAGGTTCTGAAGGATAACCAACTTTATGCAAAATTTTTGAAGTGTGAATTCTGGGCAGAGAAAGTTCAATTCCTCGGCCATGTTATTTCCAGAGGAGTAGCAGTAGACCCGACAAAGATTAAAACAGTAGTCAAGTGGGAGCAACCCACCAATGTGTCAGAAATCTGAAGTTTCCTTGGTCTGGCTGGATATTATTGGAGATTCATCAAAGACTTCTCAAAAATTTTTGGCTCGTTAACCAACTTGACTCGGAAGGGCGTACCTTTTATTTGGATCGAAAGATGTGAAGAAGCATTTCAGGAGTTGAAAAGACTTCTAACTACTGCCCCTGTTCTTACCCTTCCACAGGAGGGTGTGAAGTTTATACTCTATACCGATGCATCTATCCTAGGCCTAAGTTGCGTATTGATGTAAGAAGGCAATGTGATAGCATATGCGTCAAGGCAATTAAAGAATCATGAATGTAATTATCTTACACATGATTTGAAACTAGCCGCTATTGTGTTCGCCTTGAAGATCTGGAGACATTATTTGTATGGCGAGCGGTTTGATTTATTCACCGATCATAAAAGCCTACGATATTTGTTCTCTCAGAAGGAGCTAAATATGAGACAACGAAGGTGGGTGAAATTTCTGAAAGCTTACGATTTCAAGTTATTATATCACCCTGAGAAGGCTAATTTAGTAGCATACGCTCTCAGCAGGAAGCAATATAAGCAGCAAATCATCGCAAATCTCATGGTTCACGAATGAAAAATGCTTGATGATGCAAAGGAATTCGATGTAGAATTATTATTCCATGATCATGAGCGTGTTCGGTTGGGAAATCTCAGAATAAGACCAACCTTAACTGACAGGATCATAGAAGCCCAAGGAAGTAGTGAATGGTTACAGCAGGTGATAGCTAAACATCAAGGGAAAGAAGCTTCAGAATGGAAGATTTGGGAAAACAAAGGTATTCGGTATCGTAATCGTCTATGCATACCGAATGTACCCGAATTAAAGGAAGAAATTCTGAAGACAGCTCACCGAACAAAGTTCACGATTCACTCTGGAAGTACAAAGATGTACCAAAACCTGAAGCAGTTGTATTGGTGGCCAAATATGAAGAAGGATATCGCCGAATATGTGTCACGGTGTTTTGTCTGTCAGCAGGTGAAGACTGATCATCAAAATCCGTCCGGACTTCTTCAGCCGTTGAAGATACCCAAATGGAAGTGGGATTGTATATCCATGGACTTTATAGTTGGGCTACCTATGACTCAGAAGAAGCACGATTCGATTTGGGTAATTGTGGACCGGTTGACGAAATCGGCTCATTTTATTCCCATTTGAATAAATTATTCGATGGATGTCTTAGCCAGACTATATATCAAAGAAGTAGTGTGGTTGCATGGTGTACCGAGTTCCATCGTCTTAGATCGTGACCCTCGATTCACATCACAGTTCTGGACAAGTTTACAAGAAGCCATGGGTACGACTTTGGACTTTAGTACGGCTTATCATCTACAATCAAATGGGCAGACAGAAAGGGTGAACCAGATACTCGAAGACTTGTTACGTGCATGCGCTCTCGATTTCAAAGGCAGTTGGGACTGATAATCTGCATTTTACTGAGTTCGCCTGCAACAACAGCTATCAAGCTAGTATTTGTATGGCACTGTACGAAGCATTGTATGAGTGACCTTGTCGAGCACTTAATTGCTGGACAGAAGTGGGTGAGAAGAGATTGGTCCCAACATTGTTCAGGAAGCTTCAGTAAAGGTTGAACTCATTTGGAAGCATCTATTAGCAGCTCAAAGTCGTCAAAAGAGTTATGCGGACGGCAGAAGACGAAACTTACATTTTCAAGAAAGAGATCACATTTTCCTCAAAGTTTTATCGATGAAGGGATTAATGCGATTCGGAAAGAAAGGAAAACTAGCTTTGCGTTTTATCGGTCCATTCCAGATTATAGAGCGAATAGGAGCTGTAGCTTACAAACTTGCGTTACCACCTCAACTTGCAAGTGTTCACAATGTATTCCATGTGTCTATGCTACGAAAGTACGAAAGAGATGCTTCGCATACTATAGATTGGCAAAACCTGGAACTTCAAGAAGACGTCTTTTATGTAGAAAGGCCGACTTGTATCTTAGACCGGAAGGAGCATGTATTACGAAATAAGACTGTGTTGTTAGTTAAAGTATTGTGGAATCATCATGGAACAGAAGAAGCATCATGGGATTAAGAGTCGGAAATTCGCGAAAAATATCCTCTTCTATTCGAATAAGAACTCAGGTAAATTTCGAGGACGAAATTTTTATTAGGGTATAGAATGTAACGACCCTAAAATTTCGGTAGAAAATTTTTCTTTTAGGAACAATAATGGGCTTAAGTAAATAAATTTAAGATAATAAACAAAAGAAAAACATGGACTAGTTGGTTAAAGCTCTCTTAAGCGAGAGGGAAGACTAAGGATCAAGTCTTATCACTGACAAAAATATAATTTTCCTTTTTGCTCTAAATACGAATTTTGAAATTCAAACTTATCTTATCTTATCTTATCTCAACCAACCTATCTTATCCTAACAAACTCCCTCTTTAAAAAGAGAGAACGAGAGGGTTATTCATCGTAAAAGAAAGGAGAGAAAAGAAAGGGAGAAAATGAGAGAAAGAAGGAAGAACGGAGGGATCTTGCGGCTAAATCAAGTAGGCAGTCCTTTCCTTCTATTTCATTTAAGTGGGTCAGACCCAACCAATGAACGGGTTGGATCGTCCGTCCGTTCATTGTACGGATCTAGAGACCCTATTTTTATCTTAACCCTTGAATATAAGATCTTGATTGGTGGGGACCATTTGGGTGGGCCAGAATTGATCTAAATGAGTTATAATGACCATAAGGCCAAAATGTACATGGGCCACGAAATTCAGATCGATTGGACCTACAGATGGGCCATATCGATTGGATAAATGATAGCTTTTAAATTCTTTTTATTATTGCTTTATTTTATTATTAAGGTAATTGTGGTGAATTTGTTATATTCCAAATTTTATTGAGCCCACAAAGAGGTGGCCGACCCAACGGTCGGACTAGATCTCTAATAGACACCACATGTAAGGCCAAATAATAATAATAAAAGAGAAAAGAAAAGAAAATCTCTTACTGGACGTCCAGCATTAGAGGCAATTGATGTTAACGTGGGGGCTCCACTCGTGGAACCCACCTTGATGTATTTAGTAGATCCACTCCATCCAATTGATTCTCCATCTAATTTTAGGACCGGTGTCCAAATTTGAAACCAAATAGAGGTTCGAGTGGGCCTCGTTAGACGGATCAGTGACCACCGTTCAAACCATTCTAGGCCGTTGAAAGCCTTTGATTTTAATCCCTTCATAATAACAGATTTAGAGCCATGCATCTGTGAATCTATGACTGTCATTTCATGGTCCAAATGATCATCCATGTATATGAGTGATGGATGTCCATCTGAACAACGACCATAACTACTTGTGAAGTCCAAATAATTGTCCAGAGTAGAAACTAGAATGAGAAAACCAACGCCCTGGGACGTTAAAATCATCCTAGAGCCACAAAAAGATAGAGTAGGGCTCACTAAATTTCAAATCATGATCTGAACCGTCCTTCCAATCAAGAGCATTATTTTAAAATGCAGGGCAAAATATGAACCAGATAGAATACTCTGGTGGGCCACACTAATAATATTAAATGTAACTTTTAAGACGCCCTAGGATGAGAGATGTCTTATGCTCTATTGATTGTTTGTATAAAAATTTGGAATACCATCATCTCACTTCATCTAAACCGTTCACTTGATGGACCATCCTATTTTAAGACATGAATTTAAAGATGAGGGAAGACCATTGGATAAGTGGACCACACTACATAGATCAAACCGGCCATTGGAATCATTTTGGTGTCATTTACGTGGTTACCATGCATAAGGTGTTGGTTTGGAAAAGACTTTTACACCCTTGTTCTTTTTATAATGCCTCTTGTATCATTTAACTTTATAACCATAATCTTCATTGTATTTACAATTATGACATTCTCCCATTAAAAGACACAAATCACATTGAATTTGCTTGTAATCAGTGGAGATTATGAATTATTTTACAACTAGGTTATGTACATAAACTGTTTGTAGGTAGTTATGTACATGGGCTATTTTGTAAATAGTCATGTACCTAGACTACTTTACAAATAGTTATGTCTATGGTCTGTTTTACAAATAGTTATACTAAAGGTATGTTTTCGCGATTAATCAAACTAATGACTGATGGTAAATGGTCATCATAAGGATGTTCGTAAGAAATTATGAGTGTGAATTGGTTCGAATAATCAATATGGGAACACTCTCGAACTCAACATACATTGAACAAATGATTAAACTATAAATGATTTCCTGAAACCATTAGAAACCTTAATCCATTCTGAACTATCGTATTAGTCTAGATCACTTCGATTTCGTGGAATCGAGATTAACCACACATGAGTCATTTTGAGCCATGGACCAACGTTTGAGTTATCGCAAACCAAACACAAAGTAATACCCATTTACGGTATCCAAATTAACCTTTACAACCATACTATTTATATATTGATGTAGGAAAACTTTCTGCCTGTTCGTAGGACTATGACAAACCTTGTTTACGCACAGAGATTTGTTAGTAGGTTGGAGGTGGGGTAACTTTTGGATTTCGCATCACCCAACGAAACGTAAATACATCCCAACACGTTTCCTAGTCATTTTAATTAAATTGTGTGATGGACCTAATATGTGATATTGATTGATTAATGCTTGATTGCTTGTTTAAATATTACTTAAATAATTTTCATTTATAATAAATGTCATGAAATGTTGCCTCTCAAAAGGAGAGATGGAATGTACGGATGTGAATTATTGTATGCATTCATGAGTTATTGTATCTGGAGTTCGACTCTGGAAGACCGGTAGGTACTTATGTATCCGGTTACCCAGGGACCATCCTGGAAGCCCACTAACATGTGGAAGTCCGCCCTACAAGGAATGGGGAGCCGATTGATGTGATCCAATCGAAGCAAGTAGAAGACTGAATATATGTCCGCTTGATGCATCATTTCATATTAAACTCATTCTTGCATTAATTATGTATTACATGTATTTGATGGCATGTGTTTATCTTACTTAGTTGAAATGCATGTGAACAGTATTGGGTTATTCACTGGGTTTTCCAGCTGACGTTGTGGATTAAAAATATACAGATGATGTGGATGTTGAACCTTCAAAGAATGCCCCTGATCATGAAATGGGACCACTAGAGGAATCGCATGATTATTGGCCTAATTTGACCGAGGAAGAAGTGGCGGTCCTAAACCAAGACGTTTAGACTATTCTTGTTTTATTTTGTTATTTCAATAATTAGTAGACATCTAATAAGGTCCCAAATGGTTGGACTTAGTTTATAGTTGAATATTTCATGAATAAATGGTAACTTAGAATTTTCATTATTTTATGTCTCTTAAAGTGGTTTAACATTATAAATGCATTTAGTGCGCCAGTTATATCCCGTAAACTGGGCCGGAGGGTGCACACTCTGAGTCCGGATTTCGGGGCGTGACAGTAGTAGAAGTTACAACTTAACTCTTTTCTTGAATTTAGATCTGTAATCTGCTCAGTGTACTGATTTCAAGTGCTGTCAATGTGATGGGTTAGAGTTCGTCTACAAAATGGTATTGGATTCTGAACCGGTCTGGCCAGCCCTATTCAAAATTTTAATCTTCTCTTGGTCTTGGTCCAGGCCCAGTTCATTGATAGTCCTAGGTTTCAGAGGGCAAATTTTTATCCTCAAGCCCTAAAATGGTCAGTGGGAAGAATCAGGCCTTATCTTCATATATTTGCTCGTCATTTGAATCAACTTGGTCCACTGAGTTTTGGTCCATGCCATCTACTTCATGCTTCTCTTGCATTTCCATATCATATAAACCTGACTGCGAGAATCCTTTTTGTTTCAAGTGATTTCTCCTATTCACTTGTATATCACATTATAATGCGATACTTCTAGGTGAACTCTTGGAGACCAAGATCGACCCCTAACCAGAAGTATGCTTCCAGATGAAGAACTGCATGTAGGGCTTAAAACTTGAACTGCAGGCTTCGTTAGCTCTGGTCTTTTACCTCTAAGCCAATTCCACCAATTGATCTCGAGTACACACAAATTTCAAAGAAACAATAGCTTAAATGAACTTGGAACTGGGATTTGCTTACCATAGCACTTACAAAAATTCATGAACTGCAAATTAAATGTGCTGGATGCAAGTTTCCTTCAGCAACTTAGTTAAGAGATCAGAGAACTGTAAAACTAAGGTTCAGCTTGACGTTTGATGGTGCAGTTTTGGCCTCTTTGTTTTCTACTTTGAATTGATATAGATGAGATCATATCAAGTAGGTAGTTTTTCATTCTCCATCCTTTAGCCTCATTTTTTTCTTTCTTTCTTATATATTTATTTATTTACTGCGGTTCCCTTTTCTTCCCTTTGTGCAATATGTGCCTTGCAATTCTGTTTCTATGTTGTGTCACTATCTGCCATTTTGCTACAATTTCAGGCATCCTTCTTTTAGCAGAACTTCTGACACGTCTTATAACAAAGCCGCTTGACAATGCAACTATACATAGCTTGATAGGTTTTTTCACATCAAGACTGGTAAGTTCCGATCTTAGTTGGGGTTGCTGTTGTTTAGTAAATATTAATAGTTGCATCACTCCATTATGTATTGCTTGATTGTATTTATGTTTTATGTCCTCTCCATTTATATCTTCTACTCCATGTTGATGCTGATCTTGTTGCTCATTTCTATTATGTCTTTATCTTTTGTTTTCTTCATAAGTTATGTGATGTTCTTATTTGGATCAGGCAGATTGGCAAGCTTTACGTGGAGCACTTATTGGTTGCTTGGCACTTGTGAGGAGGAAGAGTAATGTTGGTATGGTCTTAGGCAGTGACGCAAGGATGCTTGCCAAGTCTTATTTACAGAATCTACAAGTGCAGTCTTTAGCTCAGCATGACCGTAAGGTGGGTTTCTCAAACACATCTTTTGAGCATTAACACATTTAGTACATAGCGATGCACTACTTGTACTGCTAGACATTTTTTTTCTTGTTCAACTTGTAGCTTCTTGACATTTTCCTTTTGTAATCTTCTTGCAGCTATGTTTTGAACTTCTTGATTGCCTTTTGGATCGCTACCCTGATGCAATGGTAACTCTGGTAGTATTTTCAATCTTGATCTCCTCCTATTCAAGCTTTCAACTAAGTGATTGTACATTATACATTTTTTTTACTGATCTTGTACATAATGCATAGATTATAAAAAAGATTTTAAATTATGCATTCATATATTTCCTTATTTTCCTCTGCAGTGAAAATTTGTTTGTAGTTTTCTTGCATTTTGTTCCTCCTAAAAGATATTCCAATACAACTCAATGATTCTTGCATTTATTGTTCATCCTTTTCTGCAAAAAAAATTTGTTGCACAATTGTAGTTTCTGATGTTTATCAAATCATTACTTCTGTTATAGGGTGATGACCTTGTTTATGGGACATGTGAAGCAATTGATGAAGAAAAGGATCCTAGATGCTTAATGCTTACTTTTCATCTTGTGGAGGTTCTCGGGCGACTATTCCCAGATCCATCTGGTCCAATAGCGAGTTATGCGGGTGATCTTTTCGACATTTTGGGCCGCTATTTTCCTATCTATTTCACACATGTAAGCTGAACTAAGAGGAGCACGTATTCTCATTATGCGCATCGTCTATGCCGTTCTTTAATTTTTCAGTTCAGAGGAGCATTTAGTTTATCCTTTAAAAATCTCTTTCATTCATTTGGGCTGCTACTTTTTGGGCAGTATACCTCAATTCTTATATTGAGCTATTTCTATGATTCTATGAATTTGATCGATTTACTTGCCGTCTTTGTATTTTTTCATCTCAAACTTCATATGCTACTCTCTAATAGTCTCTAGTTGTATGATGCAACCTGCTGGTGGAAGTTTGTGCCTTCTAGGTTAGTACTACTGGTGCATATCATGGATGCTGGACATCATTTTTCTTGTGGATTAGTATGCTGATGGTTTTTCTTTAATACTATAACTTTCTGAGAACAATGATGAATGCAAGTAGAAGAGATAAATTATAGACCACATATTTTTTTTTCCTAGTGACAACCAAATCTACGAACTTCTATAATTATATTAGACACCTCATGACTTCAATAATTATTGAGTTTAAGGGTGGGGAGCAACTCCATTGATTATATTCTCAAAAGTTTTCCCTTCTTACATCAAACCACCTCTAAGTACCTCTGCTACCTTACTGTTTGTGGATGTGAATGTTACTGTTTTGGATGCAATTAACCAGGTGCTCCTTATTACAGGAACTTAGTCCTTACAATCAGTGCTTGAGGTATTGTTATTGCATCATGTATCGTACTTAGGATATGGAAATATCGTGGGAACATTGGCAGACATCGCATGTATTGCAGAATTTATCACAATATGAGGGAAATGTTGGGGAAACTTTTAGAAGATGGTGTAAATTTTTCAGGGAAACTTTACGAGATGTTAAAAGATACGTGGTTTCACAGTTAGAACTCAAATAATTACAAAAAACTATGTATAGTAGGTTTCTTTGTTTAGGGGACAAAACTATGGAAACTTTAAGAGATGTTAAAAGATACATGGTTTCACAGTTAGAACTCTAATAATTACAAAAAACTATGTATAACAGGGTTCTTTGTTTAGGGGACAAAACTATGCGTTGTCAGCCACTAGTGATGCAATTTTATCCAAAATGAGTTCTTATCATTCAAGTATAATATGATACAACTAATAAACCACAAACAATGCAACCAAATGCTAAAAAGGACAAAAAATATAACTTGGTCTTAGATTTGCATGGAGTTACAAGATGGCTCTTGTTTCTGTACCAGGGGCGGCTACAATACTGCTGCTCCATATAAACTGCAGAACTATTCCCAACTTATGAGGTTATGATATCAGGCCATGTACTCTTTAACATATTATTGTTACCCATCCTCAGCAATGTGCACCAGTATGTCCATCAATGTATACTGAGCAATCACTGTAACTGTCACTCACCATTGCTCCAAGTGGCACTGGCTGTGGCTAGGATTGTGGTTGTGGCTGACAGCTCCATACCCATGTCCATATCCTGGACACATATCCCTAATGATACCCTTGTTTTTATCCATAGGTATACTAATGACCATAGCTATAGCCAGATGGCTGCAAATGAATGTCCTAGTCATTGGTAATCCCATAGACAGCACTAAATCCACAACTCGACATTGAACTGGGGCTTCCTTGCCCATCACTAGCGTCTATGTTCCCAATTCTCCATGCAATAACTTGCTAATCGTATGCTAGCTGTTTCTTGCGATGTGTGAAACACTAACTCGGCTCTCCTGTTCGCAGACGTGAGTTGCGGGCTGAGCACTATGGTTTGGGTCCTGGGTGGGATGGTCACCTCGCATACGATCAAATAGCAATCACTATGGTTTTTTAAGTTTTTATATTTTAAAATTATTTCAATTAATTATATATTTTATAAACTGAAAGGGAAGTTTTATAGGATAGCTATGGGACAAAATGTTGAGCAGTTAAAGAACATGTTCATAGGAAGAGTGTAGCCAAAATGAGGATGTTGTGATGGATGAGTGGCAAGACGGAAGGATAGATTAGAAATGTATGCATTCGAGGGAACCTAGAGTAGTACCAATAGGTCATGAGACAAGGGAAAGTGGACTTAGATAGTTTTGTCACGTGAAACGGAGACCAAGAACTGCACGGGTTAGGAGTGGGTTGGTACAAGTTGAATGCTCTAAATAGGTAAGGGGAAGGCCCAAAAGGATGTTGATGGAGTTAGTAAGAAAAGACTTGATGACCTATGGTCTAACTGCAGGCCTATCCTTGATAGAGTGGAATGGCGGAACATGATTCATGTAGCTGACCCCAGTTAGTTGGGATAAGGCTTAGATGATGATGATGATGGTATGTTTTATAACAATCAATAGTTTTAATAACATAAACATATAATGATCTCTCTATTACATATTTATATATATAATCAATTTCCACTCTAGGATTGCAGCTTCAAAGGGTGAAAGTGGATTTTCCCAATTTCTTCTGTTTTACAACTTCAAAATTGAAATTTCTTGTTTGAAATCCATTTCTATGCATAAAACTCATGCTCACCTTTGAGTTTCCAGCCTGAATCCACTCATATCGGATTTCTCCTACAAATTGATGTTTTGATGCGAAACAACTCCAGCAGAATTATTAAAGGACAATGAAACAATATCCTAAAAAAATTGGGCATTTTTTTATTTATTTTAAAGTTCTCTCTTTTCTTTTCATTTTTTTTTGAATTTCGCTTGAATATGTTGCATTTATAACACATATCTCATGCTGATATACTCCTGATAATTGGTTATTGTGAGATATTAGTATGTATCAGTTATAATATCATCAACAGTGTAGTTTTGAGATACACCCCTTGTTTTGTAGGCTTACTTGCAATACTGATAGTATTGGCTGATACCATTAATACATCGAACTCTGCCTAAAATCATTGTTCATGCACTTGGATATTCACCTATGTAAGTATTAGTGGTAATTCAAAATATCCTGCACAAACAAAATTGAATTGTTAGAAGGGTTTTTCTTTTTCTGGTTCTCTCTTTTGGTTGTTGCTTTGCCCTATCTAATTTGGCTTATAAATTGCATGTTAGTTAGATTTGGACTTCCTATCCTCTTCTTCATGTTCTTGTTCATTGAGAATAAGTATTGTTGTCAACTCAAAGCAATTTGCTTTCTTGGGATATCTGTAACTTTATTTTTGTATTGTTTAGGGGCAAGTGTATGTCCTTGTTGGCTTGTTCTTTTATGATTTACTTATTCTTTTGTCATGTGAATATTTTCTCCTCTTGTGCTTGTCTTCATATTGTTCAGATGTATGAATCTATTCTTCTGCTGTGTGCAGCCAAAAAATGATGAACTTGACATTAAAAGGGATGACCTCTCAATGGCACTAATGGTATGCAACTTATTTTTAAATGCTTCCTCAGGAACTTTTAGTGGTTTGGGAGAATTTTCTACTTTAAACAATTTAATGTTGCTAACAATGGCAGTCTTTAGTTGATCAAGTGAATAATAAAATTTTGTTTACATCTAGCAAGTCATTGAATGTTTTGTTTTGGAATAAAGACTAGTTGATCAAGTGAATAATAAAATTTTGTTCACATCTAGCAAGTCCTTGAATGTTTTTTTGGAATAAAGACTAAATGCCCCCTTAGTCTGGTTTCCGGGACCGACTGCCTCTTCCTTTTTTTTTTTGGTTCCAGCCCACTCCCTAAATCTACTAAATAATAATACCCCTGGCTGTTGAGGAAAATGGCAAAGCATTGTTATTATTTTGATTTATTCCAACAATACCCCAGGAACCCCTCTTTTAGGTTGTGCATAAAACATACAAACTCTGTCGTGTCCACCATTTTGTACATGTGAAATCCACTCTGCCAAGTGAGGACTCTTATATTCACCATAAATACAACATATCAGCCCACTAGAAAATCCAGAGGGGCCGCATCAATGGAAACCATGTTCATTGTGCCTATAACCTTCAAAATTCACACCATGTGGCCTGCCTGAGTTTCGGAACAGGCTGATTTTTTCAACTTCCCTCCATGCTTGTGAGCGCCACCTGATGAACTGGTTATGATGTAAGATACGCACCATGCTGGTCCCACATAGAAACCTATGTTTGGCGTCCTGTTCCATTGTTCCCTGTGGTGTGGCCTACCTGAGATGCTGATCTGGCTGATTTTTGGCCTCAGGGCCTAACAATGAGGAGTGAACCTGATGGATGTAGTGGATGTCATATAGGGCTCAAAGAGCTTGGGTATTTTACAAGTTCGATATAACAGGTGTCGTTAAGGATTTCGGAAGGTTAGCCTTCAGGAAAAAAACAGGCAGGATCCTTTCCAAATGGTGATCATCTGCCATTGTAGAATGAGTTTATTCCACAGTGGATATGGTTGGGGCTCACCGAGGTGTATGTGTGGCATCGAAACCGTCTAGGAGAGCTCATACTTTCTTCTGTCATATTTTTCAATGCAGACGGAAGTAGCTTAGCAAGTTAGCATGTATTATATTTGCGCACCTTCATGTTCTAGTCTTTTGGATTCTGCAATGTATCTATGCAGTCGGAACTTGGAACTTGTGTATTCATTGTACTTGTATTTGTTTTTTCTTAGTGGAATAAAATTTTGAGTTGCTCTTCCATCCTGTTTGTGATAATAGATATCATAGTCGAGGGAAAGACTATCAACAGTATAGAAAAAAAAAAAAAAAATCACCAAAATTTCCTCAAGTCACATCCCAAGAGAGGAGTTAGGGGCCCAGGCTCTGTTTTTGGGGTGTGACAGACTTGTCAGCTAACAATGAAGTTGGAATGCCCGAAAAATCAGACCAATCCATGTGTGCCACCAAGTGAGGTTGGAGAAGTTTGTGTGGTCATCCATTGTTTTTATGGTGTGGCTCACTTGATGATTGTACAGGCCAGAAGTTTTGAAAATCCCATCATCGTAATTTTGTTTCTCATTTGATTATCAGGTTGGATCACATTAAAACAGCAGCGGACCACACTATAGGCAACAGTTGATGACCACCCAAAAACCTCCTATTCATGCGGTGGCCTGCATGATGATTGGATCAGCCTGATTTTTGAGGCATCACAATTTCATGGTGGAGCAACCATTGTGGATGGGTTGTATGGCATGAAAACAACATGGTGGGTCCCACATGCAAGTCCTAAAATAAGCACATCCCTAGTTGCAGAGGATCTTACCTCCCAAATTTAAACAAGTCATGAAGATTGCTTATTGCATATGCTTGTGGCAGCTCTACCCATTCATAGAAGAACATGTGTTAATTGAACGTGTGCGAGATTTGAGCTTTCTGTCTAGTGGGCTACACCTTTTGGATCTTTTCGTGTAAAAATTGAGGCAATTTCACAACTCAGGAGAACTACAGTGTATCAAAACAAATGGACGCCTAATAATTTACTCTGTATATTTTGGCCCACCCAATAGGTACAATTTCCTAATTATTTCAGAATAAGATTGTAATATTATTTCAAGCTAGATGGACAGCTCAGATCTCTCATCCGTATTTCACATGGGACGTGAATTAAAGAATCCTAGGATTGCTACAATACAAGATGGTTGGATGATACTGAATTAGAACTGCTTAGAAGCTCATTGGACCGTTCCACTGCCTTTTTTTTCTTTTTTTTTTTTTGAAACGTAAGCTTATATTAAAAAGAAAGAAGAAAAACAAAGGAAACACCGCTAACAGAAAGAAATAAAAGTACAAAGGCTGTCCTAGGACAGCGAGCCCCCCCCCCCCCCCCCCAAAAAAAAAAAAAAAGAAAAATAAAAGACAATTACAAAAATACAACAAAAAATTAAGGGGCCCAATCCCTGAAAAATACCAAAACCCTCGAAAAGACCCCTGCTACTGAAATAGAAACATTCCTGAACCATCAATTGTTTCTTTCCATCCAAACACCCCACAGGACAGCTAGAAAAAGCATCCTCCACTTTTTTTTTCCTCACCCCTCTTGTATCAGCATGCCATTGGCTCATAAGATCAGACAGAGACCACGGCATCACCCAAGAGACACCGGAGAGTCTCATCACGCTCCACCAGATGTCTGCCACAAAGGGACAATGAATGAAAAGATGGTCCACTGTCTCTTCAGCTTGAAGACAGAGCAGGCAGGCGTTAGGAATACACATCCCACGTTTGCGTAGGTTGTTGATAGTAAGAATTCTGTTTCTTCCTAACAACCAGGCAAACGCAGTAACTTTAGGCGGGACTCCATAGTGCTAAAAAGGAGCTGTGTGCGACACCGAAACAGATTCAGACTTGACAATGTATCTGTAGAATGAGCGAACTGAGAAGCAGTTAAAAGGTGTGGGAATCCATTTAAGAGAGTTATGTAGACATCAAGCCCTCTGGGTTTATCAGCGTAGGAGACGAGTGGCACCTGTATCTTTATGGCTCGATGATGGCGGGCCTGGATCGTTCGTGACGACTTGAGGAGCATTGAAGACCTTACACATGTAGTCCGAGACATTTGAAAAGACCCCACCTTGGGAAGACATGTATGAGTTGCTTGGAGGAGATGATCGGACCATTGGATCGTGATGATGATGTGATCGGACCGTTGGTTCGTCGTGGCCCACTTTCATCACACCATCATTGGAGCCCATTGGACATCTTAGATTTGAGTTTATTTTATGCATTTTTTACTTATTTGAGTTTTGGGATAGTGTGCGCACGTTTTTTCATGCAAATGTCTTTTTTTTGAAATTTTGTTAGTAGGGTATTTTGGTAATTATGCTAATTCCGAATTTTATAAGGGTGTTGCCCTAAACCTTTTTCATTAGTTGTTGATTATTAAAAAGCAAGCCTCTTGATTGCCTCCTTCCTCTCTCTCTCTCTTGAAACTTCATCTTCTTCTCCAATCTTCTTCTTCTCTTTTCTTCTTGTGCCCCTCCAACTTATTCTGAGGTAAACTTGTTATTTCCTTTTTTCTCTATTTCTATTCTCTCATAACTTCTAGATCCTAGATTTGAGATTTTATCCAAAATCCCTATTTCTCAAATTCCAAAATCCCTAATCCGAGAAATCCCTCGATCCCTCAGACTAGTGATTCACATTGGGTATTTGGAATAAGACCATGCAAGATCGGGAGGTTCCATCCCTTGCCGGATCCAACCTATGCATTATTTGAATTTCTTACTTCGTGATTGTGATGATGGCCTGCTCCATTTCATACCTCTTTTATGATTTTCTTAATTTATGATGATAGGTGATGAATTTTAGATTATTATTGCTATTTATTTCCGCTGGATTACATATGTTCATGAGCATGCATCACGATTAGGGCGTCCTGCATCAAATTTGGTATCAGAGATTAGGCTTGCATGGTTTTGTCTGGATCGAGTTATCAAAAAAATTAGTGTCTTGATTTTTAGGTCTGTTTTAGGAAATTTTCAGATTTAGAAAGTTTCCAATTTTAGAAAGTTTCCTAATTTGGAGAATTTCTAGATTTAGAAAGTTTCCAATTTTAAAAACTTTCCAATTTTAGAAAGTTTCCTAATTTGAAAAATTTTCAGATTTGAGTCGCATCATCTAGAATTAATCAGTGTCAGTTCATTGTAGTTTAAATTCATCGCATTCATATTGTGAGTCACCCAGTCCGTAGAGTCTCCCCGTAGTGAATGGAGTATAGGTGTTTGAGATCTTCAGGGCCATTAAGTGTTGTCGTGTGGCCGTCGAGACTCAATGGAAAGCCGAACTCCGATGAGTTGGCCTATTTTAATGGTCACATGGACCCACAAACATTCCTTAATTGGCTTGAAGACTTGGACTATTTTTTTTATTGGTATGATATGTCGAATTACCGTTGAATGAGGTTTGCCAAGTGGAAATAGGAGGGCCAAGCCAAGTCGTTTTGGACAAATTTGGAGCGACGAATTGATAGAGTTGGGAGAGCCCCGATCTCACAATGGGACGAGATGAAAGAGCATTTGAAAGAAAAGTATCTTCCCATCTCTTATTGTCAAAAGCCCTTGGCTCAAAAGAGAGTTGCCCCACCTTCCCGTCCAAACACAGAACCAATATGGTCCCCTCCTTGTAAAGTGGTCCAACCCATCATTAAGGAAATCTCAACTTATGAACAATTTGAGTGTTTAACACCAATTATATTTCCTTGGAAGCAAGATAATACCTTGGTGAATGGCCAGTTGGAAGAATCCAATCAGCTTGTTTATGAAGTAGAAGAGTACATGCTTAACGTCAGTAGTGATGAAAAGGTCGAAGAAATTGAGGCATCGCTCATCGTTGAGGATGACGAAGTGTGTGTTAGTGATGAAAAGGTCGAAGAAATTGAGACCGCACCACTTCCAGATGTCATGTGTGACTTAAGTGATGTAGAGTCCCAATCTAAGTCTCTTACCATAATGCACACGAATGAATTTGAAAAGGAGAAGAGTGAGGATATGATGATAGACACCCACATGACTTATGATATCCCACTAGATGATTTATGGGATAAATTTTCACTCAAATGGGACATTCAACACACAATCAATCTTGTCCTTGGATCAATCCTGTTAAGCTTTCCTCCATACCAGGTGAACCCCGCAGAAAATACAGAAATGCAGCGTCAATTTGATAAACTTCTCGTGGAAGAATTCAATAAGGAAAGTTTGAGTTGGAGTTTTGTTTTGTGTGCTATGCCTGCCCTTTTCACATTAAAAAACGATGGCATATGGCGCACATGTGGGCATATCCTGGCTGTCCACAAAGCCTCAGTCAAGTGTTATGCCACCTTGCGACGTATTCACTTCATGGTGGATATGATGGTCAGAATCCCTATTCCGCATCTTGATGACAATTTAGACATAATGGCTGATGCCAAGATCTGCTCAAGACTTGGTATTAATAGTGTGTGTTCTCAAGTGTTGGGATACTTGAAAATCATCCTTGTTTATAATACTTACAATGAGAAATTATGTGTCACCTATGAGAAGTGTCCTTTTGTTTCAGTTTTTCAAGTTCTAGGTCATAGGATTGTTTATTTTGAGTTCGTTGCTTTTTCAGAAGATCCTTTAGTTTCACCCATGTCTGTCACCCAAAGGTCTTCAGAGTCAGCCGATGCATTTACACGACACATCCATGATTTGCATACACATATTAGACAGCAGATTAATCAAAGCAATGATAATTATAAGTTTTTAGCTGATAATCATCGTAGATCACAAGATTTTCAGGAATGAGACTGTAATGGTGAGGATAAGGCCAGAGCGGTTCTCACAAGGTACCGCTAAGAAATCACAAGCACGTAGTACTGGACCATTCAAAATATTGCAAAGAATTGGGTCCAACGCGTATAGGATAGACCTTCCACCTGAAATGGGTATTAATCCAAAGTTTAATGTGGAAGATCTAGTCCTTTTCCCTATTCCTACCATTGATTTCTCTTTCCTTTCATGACCATACTCTGAGTTTGCTTCACAACCGACTCCACCCTTTCCCCCACCTATTATTCGAAAAGGAGAACTTGAGAAAATTGTGGATGAGGAGATAGTTTCCACGAGAGATGGAGGTTTCCAAAGATATATTGTCAAATGAAAGAATAAACCACCGTTAGAATCTACATGGTTGACAGAAGTGGAGTTGCAGAGCGTTAATCCAGATTTACTAGAGCGCCACAAGAGTTTTAACTCGTCGGAGTCAAGTTCTTCTCAGACGAGGAGAATAATGCAGACATCAAGCCCTTTAGGGTTTATCAGCGTAGGAGGCGAGTGGCACCTGTATCTTTATGGCTCGATGATGGCGGGCCTGGATCGTTCGTGACGACTTGAGGAGCATTGAAGACCTTACACATGTAGTCCGAGACATTTGAAAAGACCCCACCTTGGGAAGACATGTATGAGTTGCTTGGAGGAGATGATCAGACCATTGGATCGTGATGATGATGTGATCGGACCGTTGGTTTGTCGTGGCCCACTTTCATCACACCATCATTGGAGCCTATTGGACATCTTAGATTTGAGTTTATTTTATGCACTTTTTACTTATTTGGGTTTTGGGTTAGTGTGCGCACGTTTTTTCATGCAAATGTCTTTTTTTTTAAAATTTTGTTAGTAGGGGTATTTTGGTAATTATGCTAATTCGAATTTTATAAGGGTGTTGCCCTAAACCTTTTTCATTAGTTGTTGATTATTAAAAAGCAAGCCTCTTGGTTGCCTCCTTCCTCTCTCTCTCTCTTTCTTGAAACTTCATCTTCTTCTCCGATCTTCGTCTTCTCTTTTCTTCGTGTGCCCCTCCAACTTCTTCTGAGGTAAACTTGTTATTTCCTTTTTTCTCTATTTCTATTCTCTCATAACTTCTAGATCCTAGATTTGAGATTTTATCCAAAATCCCTATTTCTCAAATTCCAAAATCCCTAATTCGAGAAATCCCTCGATCCCTCGGACTAGTGATTCACATTGGGTATTTGGATTAAGACCATGCAAGATCGGGAGGTTCCATCCCTCGCCGGATCCAACCTATGCATTATTTGAATTTCTTAATTCGTGGTTGTGATGATGGCCCGCTCTATTGCATACTTCTTTTATGATTTTCTTAATTTATGATGATAGGTGATGAATTTTAGATTATTATTGCTATTTATTTTCGCTGGATTACATATGTTCATGAGCATGCATCACGATTAGGGCGTCCTGCATCAGAGAGTCTTCCGCCCCTTCCACCATACGGCAGTCTTGCAGTAGAGATAAAAGACGAGTAAATTGAGTCCGATAGGTTCCTGCGAAATTGAGGAAACCAGATGCCGCATCCAATCCCTTGATTATAGAAATAATCTCTAACCGAAACATCCTTATCGAAACAAATTGTAAAGAGAGAAGGGAAGGAATCTGCTAAAATGGAGTTGCCACACCATCGGTGAAGCCAGAATTTGATTTTGGTCCCGTCACCCAAGCTGAAAGCGATTCTATCAAACATGAGGGTGGAAGTTTTCGAAATACCATTCCAATGCCTTAGTTTCTATCTTCTTTTAAATGTGGTCCCTTTTAAGAACCAATGTTTTGCCGTTACTGAAAAGGGTAGATTGTGCTAAATGTACTTGGTTGTTTGCTTTCTCTTTCATAGCACATTCATTTAATCCTGGAAGATGCTGAATTGCTGACAATAGTACTTCCAACACTTCTTACTCTTTCTATAGCTAATATTGGTTTTCTTGAATTTCATATTTAATGACTATATATCTGCCCGACCTTTACTGGAAACTCTCTTTGCAGCGTGCCTTCACCTCAACTCCATTTTTTGAGCCATTTGCAATCCCATTGCTGCTCGAAAAACTTTCTTCTTCTCTACTATTAGCAAAGGTTGGTGCATAAAATTTATTTCTGTATACCATGGACTGTCTGCAAGTATTTTGCTTGTGGTGTTTTCTTTTTCTGTTTCCTGAAGTTGCTAAAGTGATGACCGCTTGAATCCTTACAGCTCGATTCTTTAAAGTATATTAGCAATTGCATATTGCATTATGGTGCGGATAGAATGGTGAAGCATGCTAAAGCTATTTGGTATTCTTTGAAAGATGCAATATTTACTTCATCTCAAGATCCTCTATCCTCATTAGCCTCGGAATTGCTGGAGGATGTGAGATCCCAGGAAAATGAAGTTGCAAAAGAAGCTCTAATATGCTTGCAAAGGCTCGTGTTCCAATTAGACACTTCCAGTGACAATATGTTTGTAAGTTTGATTATCGAGGATGAAGACCTGGAGACAGTTTTTAGGTCTGTCACAGGCGATAAAAGTTACAAGGATATTAGTACAGAAAGCAAGCAGAAACTGCATGCAATTGGAAGCATCTTATCTGTTTCAGCAAAAGTCTCCAGTGCTTGTTGTAATAGAGTGTTGCAAAGTTTTTTCCCTCGCCTGATGGATGTCTTGGGAATTTCTTCAAGATCTTCTGTGGATTGCAGTTCAAATGGCAATGATGTACTTCCCAAAGGACTGAATATTGGAGTTCTGTACCTCTGTGTTGAACTCCTCGCTGCATGCAGAGATTTATCTGTGAGCTCTGAAGAAGTCTTGCTGCAATCTCCTTCAAGGAAGGATACGTGGTTTGTCTTGCTTCAAAACTTTTCAGCTCCATTAGCTGGTGCTTTTGGATCTACTTTGGCAACAACTAAAAGTCTAGATGCTGAAGAAGCTGGTGTTTACTGTGCTGGTAAAAGCTTGCTTTCCATTTATCCTTTACTTCCATTTTTCTTTGGACGTACATTTTTCCTTGTGGGCAAAACTTTGTTATCATGCTGTTCATAAAAAAAGAAAAAGTTTTTTCTTCATTTTTTTACCTGATTGCCAATTACATTTGATCAAGTAGAGAGTAATTGCCTTATCAAGAAAACAGTATGGTTCCTTATTAATTGCCTTATTAATGGACTGTTTTTGGTATGGTTCCTTATTTATGGATCATTTTCATAGAAATTGAATGCTGAATTGGTTTGTTATGTTTGTTTTGATGGGAAATTTAGAATGTTTTGGCTACCATTCAATCAGGTAGTGACGACTGTTAAACCATAAGAGACTACATTGTGGATACGGTAACTTGTTTATTTATCTGAGAATAGCATGAATATATAGAAGAGATGTGAGATGTGTAGGAATCCTAGCAGATATGCATCTTAACAAATATAGAAATACCCCAGTCTAGGATGATGACCTTAATATACTGAAAATGCCCCTCAAACACAAGGTTCTTTGAAAGGAGTAACTTGAGTTTGAAAGGTACAATGGTCATTTATTCAAAAATAAAAGAAGCAATGATAATATGAGGTGAGCATGAGGCGAGTAGATACTTTTGATGACGAGATGTGAACCATTAGCACTTCAAATGATCTAGGAATGATCTTGTGGCACTTCTGGTGGCCAGGATTCTAACCATTGCACTTTTGGTGAATGCACACTTCTGGTAGCTGGGAGTTCAATCATTAGAGTTGTACCCGAGCTGAATTGAATCGACCTGGGCCCAGCTCGGCTTGGTTGCTCGACCAGCGGACTACCTGGGCTCGAGCTCGGCTCGGTTTGGTCCTTGAGCCAGGCTTTTGGTCGAGCTTTCGAGCCACTTTGAGTCGAACAGAGCTCGAGCTTTCGATCCTACATCGAGCTCGGGCTTTCGAGCCTACTTCGAGTTACAACTCACAACACAACTCACAAGTCACAACATCAACTTAATAATTAATGTCCTCAATAGGATGAGTCATCTTCTGGCTGTTATCCAAATCTTCATACACGTATTGGTTCACATCTTCTACATCAAAAGGTGGGGAGAGTTTTTCACCGTGTTCTTGTATGGATTGAATTAGATTTTTCAAGCTTGGCTTGTGAGCAAGTTTATACTCAGTACCTAACGTTCTGTAGAATGCGCTGAGATTGAATAAAAAATTAAATCATTTGTTACCCTTCTTCTTATTCGTGCTGCTTGATCCTGCTTTGGCATCATGTCGACTTGGAGCCGGATGATATTGTTCTTGTTTTTTTAGCCTCTTCAATACGAGACTTATGGCTTTTTGAATTTGCGCTTCCTCCAATTCTTTTTTTCTCGTTTCCTCCTCTTCCTTAGTGGAAGGTTCCTTATTTGAATTGAGAAGTGCTTGGAAAAGAAGTTGGACCTTCTCAGGGGCTTTTAGACATGGTTTTGCATCTTCACCCTGACCAGAAATTCGTTGTCCACACAAAGCACATTGTATCTGCTTACTGCCAGACCTTGGAGAGTAGACAATGGAACCGTAGTCCCTCCAATTGGTCGATGACTCAGAATCAGATGACGACATTATCTACATTCATTTATGAAAAAATATAATTAGTGTGGTGACACAGTTAAGAATCAAACAGAGTTACAAAAATTAGAAAATGTAATATAAAGAAACACAATAAATAATGAAATGTCAAATATGTTCAGACGAAAATATAAATGCATAACACAAAGAAAATGGAATAGGATTCATTTCATTACTCCAGTTCTATTACATTTGTAATACATTTATCCAAATACACAAACCACTATCGGGCAAGGTGTTCCATAACGGTAACGGTGGCCGTAACGGCCACCACCGTTACCGTTACGATACGGGCTGTAACGGCCGTTACGGACCCCATATCGGCCGATACGGCCCCTTTTTATTTTCTGAAAAAAACAGTTACATGACCGTTACGGGACCGTTACGGGGCTGTAACGGTCCGTTACGGGGCCATAACGGTCCCGTAACGGCCGTTACGGGGCCGTTACGGCCTGTTTTTTCTGTAACGGCCGTTACGACCCCGTAACGCGTAACGGCCACCACCGTTTCCTATACGTATCGGCCGATACGGCCGTATCGTAACCGTTTTGGGATACCATGCTATCGGGTCGTTGATGTCGTTGCAGCTACAACAGCTGCAGTCTCGTCTTCACATTCCTCATCCTGACTATCAATATCACTACCTCTCCAAATAGGACGCAACTAATCTTGTGTATAGACCAATGCTTCCACTGTTTTTTGTGAAAGTGAGCTTTGATACTTGCTCATGACCCTACTTTCAGTGCTCAAAGTGGATTCTGATGCCACCATTGAAACTGAAATTGACAATATGTCCCATGCCATCATCGACAGTGTAGGGTATTTTGATTCACTGACTCTCATCTTCCACCATCCCAAAACATTAAAGCTTGAGTTCGTGCGCTTCACGATTGGCTCTTTAAGATACATGTCTAGCTCTGATTCGTGACTCTGATTACTTTCATATGATTATGCAATGTAAGACATGTATTCATCGAGCACACTAGTCTTGCCTATAGATGAACTACAACCACCACTTGGAGCTGTAACTTGTTTACTACTTGCTGGAGGTAAGGCAAAAACATACAACTTGTACAACTCTTCGATTGCGTAATGAACCTTAGAGGTTTCGGATCGTCGCCATTTCAATAGAATAAATCTTCATAAAAAAAATTGAACCAAACCCATCTTACACCGATGATCTAGTACAGTTGCTAAGGCCATTAGCAAATGGCATTGGTGATTGGTCCCAGTACTTATTGAACTTCGCTTGCATACCAATGACCATCCTCTATAGAAATTCTGGACTCTCTTCGGCCCTTTTTTGTAGGGCTTCCTTAACTTTCAAAATAGACAAAAGGAAATGGTTTGTGGTCCGATACTTATTTCTAGAAAAGATATTCGTGTAGTCATAAAAAAACTTGAAGAAACTTGTGAACTTCTTTTGCTTTTCTCCAATCCTCTTCAGTGGGCAACTAAATATATGTTCTATCACGCACCGCATATTCAAGAATTCAAGTTGTAATTCCATGGCCGAATTCAATATTTCAAATGTTGAATTCCAACGCATGCATACATCTATTTTCAATGTTTTTTGAGACTTGACATTCAAATGTTAGATTATATCGTTTCATATACTCAATCTGGAAGGCGACCCCCTTATGTATTGTACACTCATATATTCTCGATAGTGGGGTCGATCGTCTTCAACCCTCTTTGTACAATCAAGTTGAGTATGTGGGCACAACATCTGACCTAGAATATTTATCCCTCAAAGAACAAATTTTCAGTTACCTTGAACTGATTGCGTAGGTACGAAACTACGCTATCATTTGTAAAGGCATTATTCATTGTTATTGAAGAGATTTTACTTTCAATACCCCATTCTCATAGACAACTATAGATGCAATATGAAATAACTAAATCAGTATAAGGAGGAGGAAGGTAGCGGAAGTTCATAATTGACTTGCAGAGTTTCCAATCATCATCAACGTAGTGTGCGGTTAATAAAATGTATCCCTTTCTTTGACTGGTCGCTATCCACAAATCAGAAGTTAAACTTATTCTGTTGATTGATGTCAAAACTTCTTTCATTTTTTTCTTCTTATTTTCATACATCTTCATGCACTCTCTCCGCACAATGACGCGGGAGACCTTCTCAACATGAGGGTTAAGGAATTTGCTATTTTCTATAAAAGCTTTGCTCTCTATCATTTTGAAAGGTTTTTCTTCAACGATCACTAATCTGATATACCACTCCTTCAGCTTCTATTTGTCAAACTTATTATTGGAAAGTACACCTTCAGTCTCATTTGTTTCAGATTTGGTAAATGAAAGTAACTGTTGGCCTGGATTTCGAGCTTTTGGTCTCTTCGAACAGATTTTCCCATGCCTGATTAAATGAGAAGTACACCCCTCCCCCCCCCCCCCCCCCCCCCCCCCCCCAAGGATTCTTATTGTACAGTGACCTGCAATGTAGACATTTAGCCTTCACCACGCCATTTATTTCGATTTCTTCAAAGTCATCCCACAATTGTTAACATCTTCTTTCCTTTGGCTAGACCTGGACCTGAACTTGCACCTTCCTCCAAGTCCACAATGAGAGGAGGTGTGGGTTGTGTAGCTGATGCACTGACACCAAGAGTATTTGAGACTTCCTCATTAGTCATTTATAAAGATAAAGTTAAAAACTAATCTTTAGGCATATATCAAAATATTGTAGTGTCAACTGTTAACTTACAACTTAACCTCTTAGGATCCGTCCTGCATTGTAATGTCTAATGTCTTCCAGTAGAGCGGGATCTGAGAAGTTACAAGTTGACCTTAATGTGTATATCTGCGACACGACGACTCTTCTCTACCTAAATCAATTACCCATTCAAGATCAGATAAATTGTAATGCTTTCGTTTACTGATTTAAATGCCTACATCAAAATTTCGGCAGCATCTCCCTTATATCTCCAAAATATATTGATCTCCCATTTGTTTTCCACTGTCAAGTACCCTCGCAAAGTGAAGATAATTGGCAATAGAAGGAAATGAAATAAATACATTTGGAGAGAAAAGGGGAGATACCGCACGGAACCGACGTAAGCATTTAAATCAGTAAAACGAAAACATTACAATCTATCCGATCCTGAACTGTCCAAAATGGGATAATTTGAGGATTGCTATGCACCAAAGACACACTAATCTATGCCTGGCCACATAGAAATGCTCAAATGGGCAACTGATTGTCTAAATTCAAATAACTAACTAATTTAACAATTAACATTCAAACAACTAACTAATTAAGATTTAAACAACTAATTAATTTAACTAATTCAAACAACTAACATTCAAACAAATAACTAATTTAACATTGAACATTCAAACAACTAACTAAATTACTAATTAATTAACTAATTTAATATTTAAAATACTAAAATTCAAACAACTAACTAATTTAACATTTAACATTCAAACAAGTAACTAAATTACTAATTAATAAACTAATTTAAGATTTAAAATACTAACATTCAAACAATTAATTAATTAACTAATTCAAACAACTAACTAATTTAACATTTAACATTCAAACAACTAACTAATTTAACGTTTAAAATACGACTATTCAAAAACTAACTAATTTAACTAATTAATTACCTAATTCAAACAACTAACATTTAAAACAACTAATTTAACTAATTAATTTAAAACAATTAAAATTAAACTAACATTAAAAATTTAAAATACCTTGAGAGTCGAGTTGGGACAGCCGGACAATGGCCACTCGGCATTGGTGGTGGTCGATAGGAGTGGAAGTGCTCGAGCTCGAATCCGAATGAACTGTCGTCTGAGAGAGCAACATGGCGAGCCAGAGTCCAGATGGCTGGTGGGACAGGGAGGTCGAGAGAGAGAGAGAGAGAGAGCAGCGAGGGTGAGCTGGCGGTTGGGGAGACAGAAACAGGGAGAGAGGGTCGGGCTGCGGGCAAAACTCAAGGGGGGGAGGGGGGGACTAGCCAGTGGGCGAGGGCGATTGGGCGTTGGGCGGGCAGAACTCAAAAGGGGGGCGCTCGAATGAAATTATATTATATATAAATTATAAAAATTTATATAATTTTAAATCACAAACCGAGCCAAATCGAGCCTGGTTTCAAACCAAGCCAAATCGAGCTCGGCTCGAATTTTCAGCGAGCCAAAAAATTAGGCTCGGTTAGGTCAGGTCTGAAACACCTTCCGAATCAAGCCAAATCGAGCTTTTTTTAGCAGAACAAGCTTTTCGAGCCAGCTCGGTGGCTCTATCAACGGGGTAACGGGGTCCAGTCCATACACTTGACACAATAACAAGGCCGGTCCAAAACGCTTGGCACAAAATGGGGCCGGTCCAAACACCCAGTATAAAAATGAGCCCTGTCCAAAACGCCTCGCGTAAAAATGAGTCCAGGCCATCCGCTCGACACAAAAACGAGTTTGGTCCATATGCAGGACAGAAGCAAAAAACACTTCTTGTCAAAAGGGTTGGTACGGGAAAGATACATTGTCGAAGAAGATGCACGGAGAAGATGTATGAAGAAGGCGGCTGTAAGTGCACAAAATTAGGTACACCCAAGGAGCACCCAATGTAGAGGAAACCCAAAGAAAAGTATGGGTGGCAATGGGCTTGCACAGAAGTCTAGTGCATTCATAGAGAACTTAAAGCAAATTGAGAAAAGAAAAGGAAAAAGAGGTCCGAGTGCCCTTTCTTCTCCCTCTCTTTGGCCGGACCTGATGGAGAATGGTCGGGGATCTGTTGCTGCTGTAAAGAACAATTGCTGGATTTGAGAATGGTGGAGAACAGGGAATGTTGGGTTTGGTTGCCGATTCGACTGGCCTTCAATCGAGAAGGGGATGTTGTTCGTTGGACGGAGTTCCAATGCTGTTGCGATTATGATTGGGGCCAGAGGCAGAGGAGAAGAAGGGGAAGTTCAAAGCGATTCCCGATCTGGTAGATGCGGTGGTTGCCGGATGGCGTTGATGAGAAGCAGCATGCGAGGTGGCTACTGGTGTGAGAACCCACCTCAATCAGTCGAAGGACTCTTCATGCTATCACAATCACCGTCCTTTAGGGTTAAAGATGTGGACCTTCATAGGATGCGTAAAAAGTCTAGGCTTTTGGATGGTTCGATTGCGTGCTATACAGAAATCAAAGGTGGAGATTGGTTTGCCTAGATGCAGTCTGCATCAACTTGTGGGCAATTCCTGTGAGTAAACTGAACTTAAGGATATGGCTTTGCATTTTTTTTTTCTTTTCTAGTATGACACATTCAGATTTATTGTTGTTCTTTAAGGCTATTAAATTTGTTGGCAACAATCTCTGAGAAAATCTTTTTTTCCTGGATTTTGGGAACACTTTACCTTGCTGGTAATGGATGACATTGTAATGAAAGATTAATTATTCTGTATTTTGATAGTGCTGCCTTCTTTGAAATTGTTTGCAGTGAAGGGCTTGCAATTATTGGCGATGTTTCCAGGGTCTTTCATACCGCTATCAAAGGAAATATATGAAAATGTTTTGATGATCTTTGTGTCTATTGTCACCAGAAGGTTTGAAGAGAAATTTCTGTGGAAATTGACTTTAAAGGCCTTGACAAAAATTGGTACATCCATTGAGAAAGTTCGTGATTCTGAGAAAGGAACATGTTATGTGAATATTGTTGTTGATAATATTGTTTCACTGCTTTCACGTGATGATTGCGACGTCTTTCTTCCCCTGAAACTGGAGGCCATATGTGACATTGGCACTGCGAGGCTGCATTTTATGTTAAAAGTGGTTCGAGGGTTGGAAGAAGCCATATCTGCCAAATTTGTGGAAGCTTCTGTATGTCAAACACATAAATCCCTATTTGATATGGAGACGTTTTTCTAAAGATGCATTATATACATGACTCTTGTTTTCCTATCATCTTATTAGTACTTCAAAGAATTCATTGCTGTTTCCTGTATAGGTTGAAGGAAATCTGAAGTCCACAGAGATTTTAGTTCTTCTGCTGGAGAGCTACTCCAGTCAAGTGCTTTCATGGTACAGAATTTTTATTTCCTTCTTTCGTCCTGTGTTTACTTCTTTTCTGATTAAGGTTTTTATCGATAGAAAAGGAAATTATGATGGGCTTTCTTTTTTCAACTCGTTAAAAAATGACAAAAAAAAGCCATGCTTTCGGGTCTTATGCTTGCAAGTTCTCACCTAGGTTTTGGTTAAAGAATTTGCCCAGGTTGCTGGCTCTTGTTTCTAATGTAACATTCCTTTGCTAAATGCACAGCAAAGTAAATTAAAAAAAGAACAACTTGTGATTGGACCTGCTCAGGTGCCATTCCCCAGATGCGTTAGCATCATTCTGCATGATTATTATTCTGTGCCAGATCTGTTTTCTAATTGTAAGGTTTTATTTTCAAGTTGGTTGCTAGAAAGAAAAATGAAATTCCTCTTAAGACTTCCATAATGTACCTGTCAAGAACTTTCCTTGAGGCAACTTTGAGTTATATGGATTAGATTTTGATAGTTCAATATAGCTACATTGTAACAATTCTTGTTCTTCTGATTAAATGACTTGTGATCAGGTTTGAGAAACATGGAGATTTTGAGGGAGTTGCAATGCGTTTTGCTCTCAGTATTTTTGACCAATTGGATAACTGCCTGACTTTCAAGATTGGGAATAACGGGCAGGTAGCTATAGTTATCAATGGCAGTTTCAACTCTATATTCATCTGTGCATTAGGTGGCTGGATTTTTATGAGTGCTGAAACTATAATAACTCAAAATGTTTTTGACAATACTAGCAAACCAGGTTTTTTTTTTTCCTATTTATTTCAGGTGCTTCTTGATGCAACCATGAAGGCAATGAGGCTAGCTGTTGGGGGATGTATGCAGGAAAATCAGGGTTTGATTGTCCAAAGAGCTTATAGTATACTATCACTGAGGACGTTTTCTTCATTGAAAGAATCAAAGCTCCTCAGTTCTGTCAAACTTGAAGGCTCAGAACTCACTCAAGAATTAATTAGTCTTTCGTGTAGGGATGAATGGCTTATTTCGCTATTTGCTGCAGTACTAACAGCTCTTCATCCTCAAACACCTCTTCCAGAGGTGAGGGTAATAGTGAAGTTCTTCATGATTTTTGTTCTTGTCAAAGGACATGTTCCAGCAGCTCAAGCCTTGGGTTCTGTAATTAACAAATGGAATATAAAAGCCAACACAACAGAGGTGTCAAGTACTTGTTCATTGGAAGAAGCATTGGATGCAATTCTCGAGATGGGACCATGGAGTGTTCTTGATAATGGTCCTTTGAGGAAATGTGATGGTGTGTTTGCAAGTATGGATATTCCTTGTAATTTACTTACCATTATTGGCAGTAATAGTTTGGTCCAAACCCATGCTATAGTTGGATTGTCATGGATAGGAAAAGGTTTAGTCATGCGAGGGCATGAGAAAGCGAAGGAAATCACAAAGCTTCTTTTGAAATGCTTACTGTTTAGTAGGAAGACAGAGACTGCATCACTGCAGGAGGATACCTTGGAAGACAATGATGGGCAGGATTCACATCCTCTTTTCATGAGATCTGCTGCAGATGCTTTCCGTGTTCTTCTAAGCGATTCAGAAGTTTGTTTGAACAAAAAGTTCCATGCAACCATAAGGCCACTCTATAAGCAACATTTCTTCTCAAGCATAATGCCCATTATGCTGGCGTTAATTAAAGAATCTGATTCAGCATTTACAAGGTATATACATTAGCATTATCAAAATCTTTCTTTGTTTCTCCCAGGATTGGTTGTAATTCCTATGGGATTTTCTTGCTTTAAAGCTAAGTTGTCGCTACCTCAATATCATTAGTCCATGATGTTATGTAATTTACTACTGTGTTCAAATCTTCAACATGATAATTTGGATTATCAACATGCGATAAGATTGAGTGCTAATTATTGTTGATTGAGAGTGAAATGTGCTCCGTAATTCTCATATTTTTCATTTCATTTTTATTCCTTTGAGTGTGATGCGTTTTCCATCAATAGGGTCAACTATTCTGCATTATGATGATTTTGTTCTCAACAATGTTATCCCTACTTAGTTCATTTGTCAATATTGCCAGGTCATTGTGTTATCTGAGTGAGTGATTGGTATCTCAATTCCTTTTCTTTTTTGCTAAAAACCATTGGCATGATGATTGACACCTAGTAAGTCTTTATGATAAAAGATGCTTGCTATTGCTGTATATTCTACTCAGAATGTATTCATTCCTTGTATTGCTTGTGATGCAGGATGAGGTTTTCTAACTTAAGATGATAAATAATTCAGATTTCAGATTTTGTGAGCATTAAACGCAAAATTCAGCAACCTTAAATCAATTCAAATAAAATCAGATAACACCATGTAACGTTTTAAACTACCACATGCTCGAAATAGGAACTATTAAAGTACTATCACCATAGGTTCCAATGGAATTAAGAAATTCCAAAATTAACATAGGGAAAGTCTTTTATTCAAAAGGAATTACGTGTACCTAAAAGGGATTAGGGTTAAAAGTGATTTAAGGTTAGCAAGGTGTCCCGTATCGGTTTCGGTGGGCGTAACGGTGCCCACCGTTTCCGATACGGATACGGGCCGTATCGGCCGATACGGCCCCGTATCGGCCGATACGCCCCCCGTAACGGTCAACTTTTTTTTTTTTGCCAAAAAATTTTAAAAAAATATGGATTAAATCCAGAAAATTCCAAACATCCCAAATATGCATTCATTTATAATTTTGAACATGTTTATGGTGGTGAAGCGGTCTACTCTTTGGTGAAAAAGCTGTATCGGGCTGTCTGGTGAATTTATGAAGCTAATAACCTGGAATTAACTGCAGAACTTATAAATTCAAATTTCTAACTGTCTAATACCAATAATATGTATATTAGAATAAATGTAACATCAAAGTATTTCAATTTTCACATGTACTATTATTTTTTTTATAATTTACTTTATATTATTTACAATTTATTTACATACCTGAGGAGTGAGGAGTGAGGACTTGCAAAAAATAATGTATTAAGACTTCTCTTATCTTGATTCTTGAATCTATGACCGACTCTTATCCTGCCAATTGAACATTCTAAAGTAGAAAAAAAAATTAGTAATACCTGATATACTCCCCTGCAAGCATGTTGATTAAAGATTACTTGACTGGTTGTCACTTGTCAGGGGAGTTATTTTAAACACAAGTTCAACAATGTAAAGTGTGTGTTTGTTTGGTGAATGTATGACCATGTGGGTAATGGAAAAGACTCACCAAATCGGAACTCACCACCAAAATGAAAACCTGCTTTGTTGTGGTTGCTCAACCTCCACGTCGTCGTCGTCATCATCATCGGGTTGTTGCGGTCTTGTTGTTGCATATCCATAATATTCAGTGCCAGAGGGAAAGATCAGGTCAACGAAACCTGATGATGACTGATCCTGACTAGGCAAAGATTCTGACCCTGAGTGAGGATATCTACTAGTGCCCGTCGAATAGCCGTGCCCATACTGGTACTCGTATTCAGGGCCAGGCTGTTGAGATTGAGATGAATAACTTGGATTTGGTTCATATGGTATATGTGGAACAGCGTCAGGAGGACTACTCCAACATGAAAGTGGCGGAACAGGTTCCTTATAATCCCATTGGTTGTAAGAATACCCATAATTCCTCGGATCATAGCCATACGCATGCTGATGTTCCAGATCTGTCGGTGTAGATTGCGGTGCAGGAGCAGGACCTGCAGGTGCACTACTGGAACCAGGCTCTTGCTGGCTGTATCGTGACTCAGTACACTCATAAGTTCGACCCCCTCGGCCCCGCCTACTTCGTCGAAGTTCATCAGCCTCGCGATCCGTAGACGGCTGTATGGTATCAGTAGCCCTGGTGGGTTGAGCAATGCCAGAAGTGGGAGGACCAGCATTAGGTGCATCATCATCATCATCATCATCATCATCATCATCTGTTTCAGTACCGCTAGAGCTCGCACTCTTCTGCTGAGTTTGCATGAAATCCGCCCCCCTTTCTGGGTCCAACACAAATGCACGACTCTCTTGCTGTGCCCTGCGTATTTCTGGGTCTTCAACTTCTATTTCTTCACTATCATCTTCTATTTCTTTTTCCCTTACTTCCAACCAAGGTAGAAGTGGGTCATCCTCATCATAAATATTTTCCAAGTTTATTGGACAATAATCCCCATCACCGGCATTACTGATATGCCTCCTTGAATGCATGCGCATTCTTAGCCTCATGTTGTAATGCATAAAGACAAGTCTATCTAACGTCCTAGTCTGAATTCTATTTCTATTCTTCGTATGAATAAGTGCAAAACAACTCCAATTTCTTTCGCAACTAGAGGAAGATGTTGTTTGGCTCAAAATCCTTACTGCAATTTTTTGGAGAGCCGGTGTAGTCTCTCCGAAATTTATCCACCAGTCGGCGGGGTGCAACTTAAGTACTGCATGTTGTGCAAGAGTATCTCCAAAGCTACCCTGGCGAGTTCCAAATATATCCAATTCATTCAAAGCCTTTATTTGTACATCTAAGTCAGGCTCTAATCTCTTTATCACGTTCTTTAATCCAATACGAATCTCATCATCCATAACAAATGATTGGGCATATCTATACTTAGGATTTAGGTAATAACCTGCTGCATGAATATCGTGGTGGAGCTGCTTTGTCCATCTTTTGTCGATCAAATTCCAGTAAGCTCGCCAGCTTGAACAATCACGTTGAATTGCCAACTTCGCTTTATCCATGGCGTCGTAGAGGAAGCCCATCGTAGGTGCTTCATCGGTTTCAACAAGACGAAGTACCCTCATCAGTGGTTCCATTACCTTTAAAATTTTCTTAACCCTTTTCCAATATTTGTTGTCTCTTATGGTGTTTACAACATCAACCGGCGTCCCTGATGTCTTCTTCCCATATTTTGTGTTGAGCCATTGTTGGGAAGCAAACATTTCACTCAACTCTCCCCTATGCTGATACAAACTCTCTAAAGCTATAAAGTTTGTTGCAAATCTAGTCGCCGCTGGCCTAAGCAACTCTCGTCCCTTCGTGAACTTCCTCATTATTGCAACTAGGTGATTATGGTTGTAAATAAATGTTGTCACTTCTTTTGCTTTTTCAACCATTTCTTTGACATTCTTTCTCTTTCCAATATCTTCCAATATAAGATCAATACAATGTGCAGCACACGGTGACCAAAATATATGTGTTCTCTTTAGCATCAACAAATTTCCTGCAGACTTATATGTTGCTTCATTATCTGTCACAATCTGCACCACATTCTCCTCCCCAATCTCATCCACTACTTTATCCATCAAGCTAAAAATATATTCAGCATTTTTTATTTCATCCGAGGCATCAATTGACTTGTGGTACACTGTTCCCAAGTGGCAATACACCATGAAGTTGATCATGCTGCGTCTTGTTGGGCCAGTCCAACCATCACACATGATCGTGCATCCACTGGCCTGCCATATGGGTTTAAAGGTATTTACGTATGCCTTTGTATCTGCATACTCTGCGTCTGTCCATTTTCCCCTAATCTCCTTGGCTGTGGGAGCTTTAATTCCTTCACCTGCTTCTGCTGCTGCATCAATTACCACCTGCCAATATGGAGAGTTTGCCGCATTAGGGGGTATGTTGGCATGTATAAATAACTTTGCTGCTGCCCTACCCAGTTTCTCAACAGAAGTTCTACTCCACATTTGTTTTATCTTCTTTTGTTTACTAGATTCTTTCCTAAAGAGGATCGGATCAACAGAGGGTCTCCTAGGCACATCTTCTTCTTCCACATCTACATCTATAGGATGACGAGCTACATGTGAAGATGTGCCCCGCCGGCTGCTAAACATACGCCTTAATCCACCAAACATACTCCCTCCAACCCCAGCTGTACTTCCCGTTGGGGCTGCAGTTGTACTCCCCTGGCCACTCCCACTCCCACTCGCACTTGAACCAAACGTGCGTCGACGTTCTTCCTCTTCACGAGCATAGCGCACGCTTTCTCTCCTAGCTATAGTCATTTCTCGATCAGAATCTTCCTCAGAATCAATGATGTCTTCGCCACGAACGCCCATATATTCTGGACCAAACACCTCTTGTCGGGCCGCATCAAGGATATCATCTTTCTTTTTCTGCACAGCAGCTCGTTTCCCCTTTGACTCTTCTAAATTGGCTTGCATCAGTATCATTATCTCTTTGGGAACTTTGGTGCATCCTGCAACTTGACCCTTTCGATGTGCCAAATGTTGTTTAAGTCGCGTAATTCCACCATTTATTACTCTATCACAATAGTTGCATTTTATTTGGTGCCTTCCACCACCTACCCTCTGACAATGTTCCCATCCAATATCCTCATTTGCAGTTCCACTTCCAGTTTCAGTCCTAGACATTTTTTAATTAGAGATGGCTTATGTGATGTGGCTATGTCACTTAGATACTGAGTCTAAGAGTGAAATACTTAGATTTTAAAATTTATAAATGTAATTGTAAATCTTAAATACAGATAATGAAATCAAGTACTAACTACTAAATTCAAATACTAAAGTAACTAAACCCTATGGGCTACAGCCTACAAAGTACAACTACGAAGCTCCAAAGTCCAAAACGGCAAAACCTGTCGAAAAAATAAAAATATAAACATACATTAGTCATTACTCATTAATCTGTAAATATGATTCTCCATGTTTTTGAAAAAAAATGATTTTCTCTAATTTTTAAACTTATTCCGAAATTTAAACAAATACAAAAAAAATAACAAACCATATGCATAATCTGTAAAATGCACATGATTATGTTCTATTATAAGTAACACATGTTATCCAACCTTTAAACTAGAATTTGTTTTTGAAAATATTAATTTTCCCTAATTTTTAAAATTATTCCGAAATTAAAAAAATACAAAAAAATTAGCAAACCATGTGCATAATCTGTAAAATGCACACGATTATGTTCTATTATAAGTAACACATGTCATCCAACCTTTAAATCAGAATTTTTTTTTTAAAATATTAATTTTCCCTAATTTTTAAAATTATTCCGAAATTAAAAAAATACAAAAAAAATAGCAAACCATGTGCATAATCTGTAAAATGCACATGATTATGTTCTATTATAAGTGACACATGTCATCCAACCTTTACATCAGAATTTTTTTTTGAAAATATTAATTTTCTCTAATTTTTAAAATTATTCCGAAATTAAAAAAATACAAAAAAAATAGCAAACCATGTGCATAATCTGTAAAATGCACACGATTATGTTCTATTATAAGTAACACATGTCATCCAACCTTTAAATCAGAATTTTTTTTTTAAAATATTAATTTTCCCTAATTTTTAAAATTATTCCGAAATTATAAAAATACAAAAAAAATAGCAAACCATGTGCATAATCTGTAAAATGCACATGATTATGTTCTATTATAAGTGACACATGTCATCCAACCTTTACATCAGAATTTTTTTTTGAAAATATTAATTTTCCCTAATTTTTAAAATTATTCCGAAATTAAAAAAATACAAAAAAAATAGCAAACCATGTGCATAATCTGTAAAGTGCACATGATTATGTTCTATTATAAGTAACACATATTATCCAACCTTTAAACCAGAATTTTTTTTTGAAAAAAATGATTTTTCCTAATTTTTAAATTTATTCCGAAATTATTCCGAAATTAAAAAAAATACAAAAAAAATAGCAAATCATGTGCATAATCTGTAAAATGCACATGATTGTGTCCTACTATAAGTAACACATGTTATCCAACCATTAAACCAGAAAAAGAAAAAAAAAAAACATGATTTTTACTAATTTTTAATATTAATCCGAAAATAGACCGAAATTAAAAAAAATATAAAAATCAGTTGCATAATCTTGAAATACACATTTTAACATTTTACAATGGCTACAACATCATATCAAGGTGGAAAAAAAGTGATTAGAGGAAGAAAAATGTATAAATACCTATTTTCGGATTTCTTCGAAAAATGGCCCACGGAGCTTCGATTCATCCAAATCGTAGAAATTGGTCGTTTTAATTCTCCAAAATAGACTAATTGTGGTCGTTTTTAGCAGAAGAACAGATTAGAAAAGAAATGGGGGAAGAAAAGTGGGAAGAAAATGCAAAACAGCAAGTATTTATATAAAAAAAAAAAAAAAATGACCGTTTTTTGACCGTTACGGGGGCCGTAACGGCCGTTTTGGGCCGTACCGGCCGTTACGGCCCCGTAACGGACCGGTACGGTCAAAATTTTTGGGGTCCCCGATTTGGACCCCGTATCGCGTAACGGTACCGGACGTTTCCGGTACGTATCGGCCGGTACGGTTACGTACCGGCCGGTACGGCACACCTTGAAGGTTAGGGTTTTAAGAAAAAGGAAAAAAATATACGAAATTAGGTTAAGGGTTTTGAAATAGGGAGAAAGATGGAGACAAGCGTTAGGGTTTAATTGAATGAAAGGGGGAAACGAAGGGAACCAAAACACGTGCGGGGGGTTTGCACATGTGGCTGTACTGCTGTCCGTACGGTCACACGTGTGACCTTGGCCGTACGGACGTATGGATGGGCCAAGTCCCATACACGTGTGGGTTGGGTGTGTTAATGATTGGGGTTTGGGTTTGCGAGGTTTAGGGGGAAAAGATGGGATGGAGAGAAGAAAAGGTAAAAGAGAAGTTGTAAAGAGAGATGGGTTGGAGAGATATCTTATTGAGGGAGAGGAAGAAAGAGAAGAAATTTGGATTCACAACAAGTAGTAAATCCTTGGAATCTCACCAAAGAAAGGCTCCACACCTTAAAGACTCCATGCACACAAGCAAAGAGAAGAAGAAAACTCAAAATTTCATTCATTGTATCATAAAAAACCTGGGGGACGGGGGATGTCCAACCTTATATAGCTCCTGATTTGGAGTTTTACAAAAAACAGCTTAAGCAAACATAGTTTGCTTTCTAACCCTCTAAACACTTACTTCAAAATACCCCCTGCTAAAAAGAAAATGAAAATATGATCCAATAACTCAACTAACAAAAGTATTAAAGCATAAAATAATCTAAATCATCCTAAGTGCCCGATGGGTCCCGACGATGTCCATAATCAAGGCGGGCCACGACAATCAAGCCTCATCCAATGGTCCGATCAAGGAATCCTCATTATCCAATGGTCAAAACTTGTCCTCCATGCACCCACAAGCATCTTCCTAACAGTCAACACCTTTGTTGCATGGTTTTTCCTTCTCATTTAGTTTTTGGTTGATGCTTTTTCGCACTAATGTTTTGCCTCTATGATTTGGTGTCTTTATTAATTAACTTTTGCATCCAAGATAGGGTTGCCAATGGATTGGTTAATCCAATGGGCTTTCAACTTAAGGCTCAATTCATGTTGAAATTGGGATGGACTTAACTTTACGGTCCATGGTTTGGAACTAGGCCTAAATTGTAAGTGCTCAAAATTGTGGCCTGAACCTGGGTATTGCTAGCAATGCCCCATGGGCTATTATTAGCTTCTACTACATATAAAAAATTTCCTATATTGTGCTAACAAAATAAATTCAACAAAATTGTTTTTTTACTTCCAATGTTAATTGTTTATTTGTACCATTGGTTGTGTTTTTCTTCTCTTAATGCAATCTTTCAGTCATTCAAGTTCAACTGAAAAGGTGTAATAGTTTAGAGAAAAGCAAGGTAGGGTATTTTCTTACAATTAAAGATGAGCTAGTTCGCTAAATCGTGGCAACACATCCATGCACACATGAATTCCAAAGAATTCAAACTTTGGGCTAGGATTATCAATGGGTACCTGGATCTATAAATACTCATAAATCTTCAACCCGATTTAATTAGATCTGGATCCAGATTTCGGGCTCAATCAATAATTGGGTCATGTTCAGGTCCATATATTCAGATCCTATTAGAAATTTGGCTTTTGGTCAGGTACTTAACTCGGTACACAATTTATTTTTATTTTATTTTTTATTTAATAATATTTAATTATTTAAAAAACCTGATCCTAGTTTCATTTCGGATCTGAACCTCATAATGAATTCTAAATTTTGGGTGGGTCGGTTTGGGTTAGGGGTCAACCCAAGCCCAACTTACCTCAATAGGAGTTAGCACGAGGGCTCAAACCAACATTGACCCAATCCGAGCTGGACCTAAGGGACTGAACACTCAACCCTAATCCAATCTCAATATGAGATCCATGACCACATTAGTACTTCCCATATAGAATTATACATGTAGTATATTATACATATAGGGATGGTTTTAGGTTAGGTCTGATTGCTCAAGTCCTCAGCCCAAGTCTAACCTTAGGGGGTGGGGTTGAGTGATGAGGATGTGGATAACCAAATGTTGATGGATCAGGGTGATTTACTTGCTAAGAACACTTTCTAACGTGTTAAATGTTGCTAATTTCACATTGTACGGGGTAGCAGACGACGGATCAATCTTGAGGTTGAGTCGTTCCCAACCCGGGGGGGATGATGAGGACATGGACAACCAAATGCTGCAGGCCGATGTACTTGCTGAGGAGTTTTCAGATGGATTAGAGCATAGAAAAGGGGCCCGAATATCTTTCATAATGGCTAAATCCCTAGACCCATCAATGGACCATACATTGTGGCACTTGTGTTACACTTTTGGGTCCACAAAATGGTCTTTTGGTGGTATGTAACTTAAGTTACGAATTTTGGTTTATTTTTGGACGAATTTTAGTTTATTTTTGCTTTGCTTGTGTGTCACTTAAGTAGATATGGCTATTTAGTCATTTTCCATTAAATAAAGAGTATAGGGTTGAAATTATAACATCTAGCATATAATTTATACTTGATATAAAGCCTAGATTAGTGTTAGGGCTTTCATTTTCTTTTCCTTCATATGAAAACTCAATAAACAGAAAATGTCCAACAACTTTTGGGAACTTTTTTTTTTTTCTCTACAAGCCTTGGGCATCGACCCTTCTCTAGGGTTTGTGCAAGTCCATGTTTTCATAAACGAGGTGTATGATCCAGGCCATCAAAACTTGTGAGAGCTTTGATTATTTGCTGGTTATTGCATTTTTCATCTCTTCTCAAGTGGAAGAATCTCTATTCTTGAATTGGGTGTGTTTGGGTATACTTTGGTTCTAGGGTTTGATGAAACTACATGCGATTGATGATTCTCCTTTGTTGGCTACATCATCGAGGAATTTCCAGCACAAAGCCCAATTTGACCTCAATTGAACGCAACCCAACCTAAAGTTCTAGTTGGGTTAGTTGGGTTTGGGTTGAGCCTGACCAAGGTTGCACCCCTATGGTTAGGGTACCCAAATTCAATTGGATTTGTATCTAATACCTCATGAATGATACTTTTTTTTTGAACTCGATAGGATCAGAATTTGATAGAATGATGAACTACAAAATTTGTGTTAAGAGGGGCACATAAGGTTGGATGAGCACCATTTTCAACGTTTTCTATTCCAGAAGTTTGTAAGAACGTGTTCTATTAGCTCTCCTTTGTCTGAAGGTTATATATCTGTGGTGCCATGTGCAATCTTATGGGACAATCTATTATTCTACTTTAAGTGTCCATGAGTTATGATTTGGGAGTATTTCTTCTGTACTTTATTGGCTTAATAACTTTATGAAGATTCCAATCTGCAAGGAATGTCATGAATAATACATTGGTTCACTTTGCGCCTGGTTTTGGTTAACTTTCCGTTGGACAAAACAAAATCTCAAAGAAAATCTGTTCTATTGTGCCATTGCAAATGAAATAGGACTAGATCCTTCTGGAAAGATGTTCTTGTACATTATTGAACTTGATGGATGTCTATCAACTGCATAAAGTTGCCTAGTTTACTTAACTGCTACTGTTCAAAGGTGTGCTCCAGTTCATTTTTTCATGTGTACATCACTTTCTATTATTAAAAAACAGTCTGGTTTGCGTTTATAAGATTTAATTTAATCCCAGAGCGATGCTATATCGAGCTTTTGGGCATGTAATTTCTGAGACTCCACTCAGCGTCCTAGTAACTGACGCCAAGAAGGTTAGTTTTGGACATCTTAAAACTCTTTGAGTTTTTTTTTTTTTAATGGTTTCTTCAGTTACTGTGTATATGATTTTCATTCTCTGTGAGCTTCTCTCTTTCACAGATCATTCCATCATTATTGAATGGCATAGCCGTGTTAAGTCTGGATGTTGTGAATAAGGATCTGACCTATAGCCTCTTGCTGATCTTATCTGGGATCTTAACAGATGAGAATGGTGAGATCTCAGTTTCTCTGACCTATATCTGCACCATCAATTTAGTTTATTTAATTGCTTGTGCCGTCTTTTGTTGGTGCATGAGGATATACACCATCATATAACCATCTGTCCTTCTTCCCCATTTTGTATGTTTTATACATCCCACTCATGGGATGGATAACATGATGCTTTATCACTATACTTGTTGACATTATTTGCAATCAAAATGCTTCCCTGAACTTTAATCCCAAGGTCGTCAAATGATTCATGAGGTGGTAGTATTGAATTGTGAATTCCAAATTTACAGTCTAATTTACAGTCTAATGATGAATTCACATGTTAGGGGTTATATCATGACTCTCAGGCGCCTTTGTAAGCATTCTTTATGAACACTTAGATTGATTATGCAGTCATGGGCATGCCAATGGATATATCACATATGTCATTCATTTTTTTTTCAAACACACTCATGCCAATTCTAGAGTTAATTATCAAATGTGAACTTCGTGGAAAAGGAGACCAAGGGAGATACTCAACAAGTACTTCAGCTGGACTATTTGTGTAGGCAATTCAAGAGCTTCATTTAAACACATTGAAGTTTTTGGCCTTTTGGGTTTGGATACAACATCTTACGGTGCTTAGTTCATCTATTTTAAACTTCACTCAGCCATGCACGTTGACTATGTTCAACGCTTATTTCGCACTACAAGGGAAGACATGGCTTTTTAATTGAGTAAAAACTGTAGACTCTTTTTTTTTTTTTTTTTGGGGGGGGGGGGGGGCGGGGTGTCGTGTGTGTGTGTTAGCTAGTCCGTGGTTTCATGTTCGTTGAGGTATGCTACCTTCTTCAGTATTTTTCAGGTTGTGGTATTTGAGTATGTGATTTGAATTGGTAAATAAGTAGTCTATGCTGGGTGAGGTGTGTTTTCTTAGATACTGATCAGTCCCTGATGTACATTTTAGCATAGATCTTACCTCTTGATCTTATTGAAGTGTTCTAGAATGGAAATACCATTGACAATCTTACCATTCAGTGAAAGATTGTTTGGTTGATGTGTATGTGCAAACATAAACTGGTTATATTTTGTTATGGAATGTTTGATTACTTTTTTGCCTTTTGTCTTTTATGATGTGATTGTTATGCAAAGTTTCATGTGAAGTTTCGGTTTTCTGCATGTGCAAGCAGGGAAAGAGGCCATTTTAGAGAATGCACATACCATTATCACTCATCTTATTGGATTGGTTTCCTACCCACACATGATGGTAATATCTCGTGTCATACATTGATTTCCTTGGTTAGCTTATTACTTTCCCGCCTAACCAGGCATATTTCTTTATTTCATTTCTTACCACTAGTAACTGATGTCTTCTTATGCAGTTCTCTCTTAATTTCGTTTCTATCACCTTGTCATGAATCTACAAGGTTGCTTTTTGTTGTACCAAATATCATGGGAATTTCACAATATTCTGCACCAAATTAGACCGATTAATCAAGAAATGTCATGATATTTTCTGCAACCAAATGCAGCCTAAAGTAACATTTACACAATAATACATTTTTCAATCACTTTATCTTACAGGTGTGCTGGCATGTTGTAACTTCTACTGTCTTTGTGTTTGGCACCTTGTGTTGTGTCCATTCTGACACCCCTACTTGTGTCCATGTCTGACACTTACACATGCATTCATTTCCAATTTACATTGGTTTTCTTGCGTCATTTGCTTATCATTATAACCTAGTCATTTAAAATGCATTCGAAGTGGTAATTCTGTTAAGTAGGTGTATTAGGCAATAAACTTATTTTGAAGTCAACAGGATTACCTGAAATTCTTAGAAAACTTTCTTGGCATGATTCAGCTTGTCCGTGAAACGGCAATTCAATGCCTCGTAGCCATGTCAGGGCTGCCCCATGTGACGATTTATCCCATGAGACCGCAGGTTGGTTTCCCTTTCCATTTGTAAAACTCAAGGAAATGAATTCCCCTATTAAGCATTTTGTTGGATTGTTTATGATAGTCGATGCCTTTTCATGCCAGCTGATTGCAAAAGCTTCCTATGTAATATATATTTGAAAAACTCTTTTGCAGGTACTACAGACAATATCAAAGGCTCTAGACGATCCAAAGAGGCCCGTTCGCCAGGAAGCTGCTAGATGCCGTCAAGCATGGTTTGATTTCATTTATATGCATGTCAATCATCTAATATTTCTTTCTTGAAGTTAGCATTGGGTATGAACTGCCACTTTATGATCGTTCACAACAGGGCATCAACTGCATCAAGAAGTATTCATTTCTGAGGGGCACAACACTGTTGCTTGTTCAATTGAGGAAAAAAGGTCAGTTCTGCCCAGAAGAAGAACAGAAGATTAATCCAGACGTGCCTTGTCAAACTACAAATGACTGGGTAAGCTTTTGTATTCTCAGAAGACGTCCATCATGCGTGGGATATCCCAATATTGGAGATGATCAATAGTATCTTACCAATGACAGCTAAGTGAAACCACTGGCAAGTAAAACACCAAAAGGTATGTGAATTTGAGAGCCTAAAATGTCTCATTCCCCCTCTAGAATTTGTCAGACTTTCTACGGGCCTGTTGAGCGTGAGAGAGAGGGAGGGAGGGAGGGAGGGAGGGAGATGTGTCAAGCCAAAGTAGACAGTAGAATCCAACCTTGGTATGAATCACATCCATGAGGCTTGGGAAATCTTGAAAGCAAAAGCCTTTTTTTTTTCTGCATTTAGCACTTGAAAATCATCATCATCATGAAAGCCTTATCCCAACTAATTGGGTGACAAGCATCAAAGAAAAAGAAAAAAAAAAAAAAAAAACTGTAACTGCAACAGCAAATACTCTCCAAAATATATATACTTGTGTGGGTTCAAGCTAAGTCAACAGATGAGTCATTGTTTATCAGAAAGACAACTTGCAAGGAATCTTCCCCACATCAGAAGTTGGTTCTTTTCTTAGCCAATCCTTTCGTAGTATAAGAGCTTATCTTAATTTCTATCAGTGAAGAACCCACTTCCATCAGAACCGATATGTACCAATGCATTTGTGGAGTCCATCCAAATGCAAGCTCCTGCACAGTAGCACTGTTGCTAGCATGCATATCTTAATGGGTTTAAAGGCTCTATTTTTAGTGGAAATCAAAGACGCTTTCCATATTTCAGAACATTATTGAGGCAAGAAACCAGCTTTCTGTTGTGACGTTATTGAGAAGTTTCCTACTTTTTTCAGGGTGGTAGAATTCAGCCCAGCATCCTACGGAAATCAACTGGCACGTCTGAACTGTAAATAGGACATGATGGTGGCAAGAGGGAGCTGAAGAACCATCTTATCTGTAAAGTTCGAACACAAGGACACTAGGTCATGTAGTGTTGAAGTCCACTTTGTTGCTGCCCATGGAGGCTTGGTTTAGCTTGGCCTCTTTTGTATCATTTGCATTTCTTTGGAAATTATCTTGTCATAGTTGGAAAATGTTCTGCTGGTAAATGCATTGGACTCCCATAGTTCTTTTGAATTAGGTTCGATGTACTAAATGTTATCATTTTTGGTCCAGCCTTAAATGTTTCTCCTGGTAATTTGCATCAGAAAGAGTGGTCAAGAAATGATAATTAAAAAAGATGTGTATTTGTGCTCTGTAGCAGGAAAACTGGTGAGGACAACTGCAATGCGATATCTGTAGCATTGATGCGATTGACATCCAAACGCACCCCTGTATTAAATAAATGTTTGGAGAGGACACTTTGGAAAGGGGTTGGTGGCTCAGGTGGGCCCCACTGTGGTGTTAATGTGAAATCCACCCTGACCAATGACCATTAGGTGCGTCTCCCCATATTAGACCCAAGTCTCAAAAATTAGCCCCATGGAAAATTAGTCTCATGGCTAAAGTAGACCACACGATTGGAAATAGTGGACAGGGAAAAGCACACCATCCAAACTGTTTACCTTGGTGTGACCCACTTGAATCATATATGAGCCTGATTTTTGGGTCCCAAGCCTAGCTTTTGGTAATAGTTGGGGTGGATTTCACATACTCATCACAGTGGGCCTTGCAACAATCAAAGGTGTACATTTCTCCCAACTGTTTCCATTGGTGTGGCCCAGCTGAGTCACAGGTCAGCCTGATACTTTTTTGGATTTGGGAGGGCCATGGGATTACACATGTAATGATCGGAGAGTATCTCGCACACATCACGGTGGGCCCCATTAAAAATCAAGGGTGGCCCCTCTTTCCTCTCTCTCTCTCTCTCTCTCTCTCTCTCTCTCTCCCCCCCCCCCCCCCCCCCCCAGTCCGGTCAAGCATTGAGGGCATTTAGGATCGAGGGCCTTGCTTTTGATCGCTGGCTTGCCTTATGTGCACTACACTGGATTGCCATTTTCCTTATTTCTAATGCTTGAACAAATGATTTTTGTTTTTGATTTAATCCTTCGTCAGCAACAGTTCCGGCCCTATCTTTGGTGATAAATACCATTCATCTTGTGAACCTCATCAGTAACTGTAATTTGTCGGTTAATAAGCCATCAAACTGGGACCCATGATTTGGATGATGAATTTGTAATCAACGGACCATATTCATAACTGAGATGTATACAACTCAAATGTCAGGCATAAAGGATGTATATGGATGAACCACATGGATAAAACACATGCATCAATGTGGGGCCCACAAATGTAGTGGATTTCAAAATCTACCAGAAATACGGCACCGGAGCAACTGCAATTCCGTTCCACCTAATCCCACTCCAAAGTGATGGAATAGTATTAGGTGGGATTAGCATCACTTACATTGATTACATGTCCGGTAATACCATGGTATTTTCACCGTCCAATTCCATATTTATGATCAAATTCTTACTACGGGGAAAACACTGGATTAAGCAAAATCCTGTTTGGTGGACCATGGAATTGTAATCAACAGACCAAATTCACAACGGGATGTTGGTTACTTGTACATGTATATAACCATAATGTCATGTGTAAAGGACATATGAATGGATGGCATAGATAAAATACATGCATTTATGTGGGGCCCGCATGTGTAGTGGATTTCAAAATCCATGGAAATCTGGCATGTGACCAAATGCAATTTCATTCCACCTAATCCCAACCCTCTCATCCTCTTCAGAGGCAAGATTAGGGTTGCACATCAATTCGATCAATTTGATTTTTGATGAAATTGAAATTGAATTGATATTAAATTTTTGAAATAGAAATTGAAATTGAATTGATCTTAAATTTTTGAAATTGAATTGATCTTAATTTTGAAATTTCAAATTGAAAGTGAATTGACCCAATTTTTTTAGAATTGAATTGAGATTGAATTGATAAATTTTTCGATTCAATTCGATTCGATTTTTCACACATTGCAAATTGAAAACTTATAGGTTTTGCAGATTTGGATTTGCATAATAACTAGTCCATACATGAAAAAAAAATAAAAAGATCGTATTGATCCAAAGCTTTTGAGACTCGAAAAATGTTTTTAGTGGTTATTCATCCCTCTTTCTCTTGGTATGGTCCATCGGAGATTTGATCTTCTTATAATTTTGGATCATGTTCTAAAATGAGAAGTAAAATTAGATAGACGTAATGTATATACAAAAAATACATCAAGATAGGCCCCACACGATAGGGGTAACACCCACTAAGTTGTTACTAACGTCACACTTAATTCACTCTTTGGTGAACTTCAGATTGCTTATGACATGCTTTTGTCATACTGAGTAAACTTAGTTGGGCCTACTGTAAATGCATTTGGTTTACCACACTGTCCATTCATTTTGCCTACTCATTTTAGTTGTTGAGCTCAAAATTGAAGCATATTCAAAACTTAGGTGGACCATGCCACATGAAACAATGGGAATCATGATTTCCACCTTTGAAACCTTCCTAGGGCCCACAATGACGTTTATTTGTCATCCAACTTGTTCGTAAGATCAGGTAGACATGTATGAATGAAAAACACAAATATCAGCTTAATTCAAAACTTCTGTGGCCTACAATAATTTTTCAATGGTAGAGGTTCAATTCACATTGTTTCCTATAGTGTGTGCCACTTGAGCTTTGTATATGCTTTAATTTTGGGCTCAAGCCATAAAATTATCTTTTAAAGTGGATGGACGAGTGAATTAAACGAATAAATCACCATGAGACCCACAAAGTTTACTTAGTATGTCAAGCACACTGAGTTACTAAGTAGGCAATTCAATTTGTCTTGGACTCTTGGGTGGGCGTGGATATGTAGAAGGGTGTTTTCAAAGCTCCGTGGGCCCCACCATAGTGTGTGTGTTTTATCTAGCCCCTCCATCCATTTTTTTCATTTGATTCTAAAACGTTATCCAAAAAAGGGACATCCAAATCTCAAGTGGACCACACTACAAAAAAAAAGTAGGAGATTGACGCTTGTTGTAGAAAACTTTTTGGGGCCTTAGAAGTTTAGTATCAAGCTGATATTTGTTTTTTCCCTTCCTCTCTGCTTATGTTACTTATCAACAAGTTGGATGGCAAATAAACATTACAATGGGCCCTCGGAAGAATTTAATGGTGGATGTTCAATCCCCATTGTTTTGCATTGGTGTGGTAATCTGAGATATACATCTTTCTAATTTTTGAATTTTTTTTCGTAAATTCATATGTAAAAATGGATGGACAGCATAGATAAAACAATTTCATTCATATCGTATATATATATATATATATACGATTCAATTCGATACAGATTCAATTCAATTTTCGATTCAATTTAGTCGATCGGAACTGGAACTTGAAATTGAATAATTTTTTTTAAAAAAAATTGAATTGAATTGATTTTGGAGAACGATTCAATTCAATTCGATTCAATCGATAAATTAATCATAAATTGAATTGTATGTAGCCCTAGGCAAGATGAAATTTGCATGGAACCAAATGCAATTATTCCATTCCACCTAATCCCATGATCACGGGTTTCACTCTAAGCGGGGTTTAAAGTCTTATCGAAATCAAGGCCCGCCTCTTGATTAAAGCCCTTGGCAGCTAGACTTGCTTTATATCACTGGCAACTAGACTTGCTTTATATCGCTAAATGGACCCATCATAACGCTCTTTTATCTTACCAATTTGCAGCCGACAACGTTCATGGACGAATGATATGAATGAGTGACCATGTGCGGTTTTCCTAGGGCGTTAAACTCATCCTCCATTGCTGCTTTCCACTTGTCATCTTTCAGAGCCTGTTCGGTAGGAAGTAGATTCATTTGAAGAAGATGTCTTTTGGCGTATCAACTATCACTCTTTGCCGGAGGTGGCTTCAGTGGATCCCTAACTATGGGGCCCATCGAGATTTATGTGCCTTGCATCAATGCCGTCATCGTCATCGAAGCAGAACCAAATCGAAGGTGGACCATACTGCAGGAAACAACTGTGATAAACCATTAAAAACTTCTTTGGGGCCACAAAAGTTTTGGATCACACTGATATTTGTGCGGTCCCTTCGCCCAGTTATCAACAGGTTGGATGGCAAATAAACATTACAGTGGGCCCAAGAAGTTTTTAATGACAAGTATTCAATCTCACTGTTTCATGTAGTGTGGTCCACCTGAGATTTGTATCTACTTCATTTTGGGGATTATCCCCTAAAATGAGCTGTCAAAACTGATGGATGATGTGGATGTAAGGAAAATACATCACGGTGGCCCTGCAGCCAGGGATCCACCGAAGCCGTGTGCCTCTCTGCCAGGGCCCAGGGCATTACTAGTTGGGGCCTGGGGAATGAATCGGTGGATCTGGAAGAACTGTTAGCTCTCTCCATCTGATCTGTAGCCATTAAAGTGAGGTGGATAACAAAAACAGTTAACGGTCAAATATATGCAGAGAGATAAAACGTATGGAAATTAATGGATAGGATTGTCTCCTGTGTTTTATATTTAGAAAGAAAGCCAACCATTCTGGTACCAGTGTATGGGTTGACCTGATATATACATTGACCTGCCCACTTGAGTTTTGGATCAACCTCATTTTTTGACTCATGAAATGACACATGGACGGGTAGAGGTGGCAATGGGTCGGGTCGGGTCGGGTCGGGTTCGGGTCGGGTCAAGTTTGGGTCGGGTCATTTCCACCTCAACCCTAACCCGACCCAAATTGAATTTGGGTTGGATTTTCCCAACCCTTACCCAACCCAAATTAAACCAGGTCGGGTCGGGTTGACCCACATTTTAATGATCAACTAACTAATTTGTGGATTAAACTAGATGTATATAACACTAGTGTTCAATTGAAAACCAAACCATGTATGTTTAATAGGTACATAAGATATATATATATATATATATATATATATATATATATATATATATATATATATATATATATATATGGAAAGTGTATTATATGCGCTGTGTGGGCCCCACTTTGATGTGTAATGGGCATCCACGCCATGCATTTGGTGGGGTCCCCCATTGGGTATGGTATATCCAAAAAATCAGTCCGTATCCGGAACTCAAGTGGGCCATACCAATTGAAACAATGTAAAGTCATGCCTACAACATCTAAAAACACTTGTTGGGGCCCATTTGAGTTTTGGATATGGTTGAAACTTGGTGTGACCTCTTTTTTAAGTGGGACACGCACAATGGATGGGCTGGATTTCTCAACCACATCTCAGTTGATCTTATAAACGATCATAAAAGTTTCAATGAGTGGATATCACTCTTAACTGTTGTCTATGGTGTGGCCCACCCAAGTCATGGATTGGGCTGAGTTTTGGGCCCATGGCCCACTACGGAATGGTGCATCTGATTGATGGTGAGGATGCCCATTACACATCACAGTGGGGCCCACACAGCCCATGAGGTCGAGCGCACATATATATATATATATATATATATATATATATATATATATATATATATATATATATATATATATATATAACCGAGGCTTTTTTTTTTCTTGATACTCTTGCACGTAAAACTTTTTGAATTTGACATTTAATATTTCATCCAAACCATCCAATTAATGTCCAACAATTTTATTTTTATTTTTTGACCATTGGATCAAATCAACAAGACCATTTGATATTTAATTTTTTAAATAGTTAAATTATGGACACAATTATTAAAATGGAACCATTTGATCCTTTCATTTTAACTGTCCAATAAATTTCTATCAACAATCAAATAAATATAACCATTAAGATAATTTTATTAATTTATTTTATTGACCATTAGTTACCATTTCAATTCTCCAGTACATGAGCACTATAAATAAATAAAAAAATCTTATGATATTTTAGTTCTACATGTTATAAAATGTGATCATTGGTGTGTACATGTTTATTAAATTGCCTGACATGTGACCATTCCCAGCAGGGTGTGTGAGAAAAAAAAACTATTCATTATTTAACTAATAAGAAAATCAATATATAATAGTCTACTTAACCCCATATGATTCGGGTCGGGTTGGGTCGGGTCGGGTCACCTTTAACCCTAACCCGACCCATAAAAATTCGGGTCGGGTCGGGTCAACCCAAAAATTGAATTCGGGTCAAAATTTTCAACCCCATACTAGAAAAACTGGGTCGGGTCAGGTCGCGTCGGGTCAGGTCGGATGAGCGGGTCGGGTCAAATTTTGCCAGGTCAGGACGGGTGAGTTCTCACAAATGTCAGGGTGGATCCCCTGCCTTCTGACGGAGAGAAATTTTGCTACACTCACGAGTTAGCTACGCTAACTACACCGAGTGTAGCAATGACCCCACCATGATGTATGTATTGTATCCACGCTGTCTATACATTTGGTGAGATTATTTTAGGGCATTACACAAAAATGAGGCAGATGCAAAACTGCTCGTTGACCCAGCACAGAAAATAGTGAGGATTGAACACCAACCATTAAAAACTTATTGGGGGCCACTTGAGTCTTGGATCCACCTCACTTTTGGTGTCATGCCCTAAAATGATCTCGCCAAATGGATGGACGGCATGGATATAACACATACATCATGGTGGGGTCATTGCTACACCCAGTGCAGCTAGCGTAGCTAACTTGTGGGTGTAGCAAATTGTTTCTCCCTTCTGACGGCATGCACTTAGGTGGATTCTTATCTGTGGGGACTACTACATTATGTACCTTACATCGACGCAGTACATCCATCTTGACAGCTTATTTTAGGGCATAATCCAAAAAATGAAGCAGATCCAAATCTTAGGTGGATCACACCACAGGAAAAAGTGGTAATTGAATACCCACCATTAAAAACTTCATGGGGGCCACTACAATGTTTATTTGTCATCCGACCTATTAATAAGATAACAAAGACCTAGATGAACGGACCACATAAATATCAGCTTAACCAAAAGCTTTTGTGGCCCACAAAAAGTTTTTAATGGTTGATCAACACGGTTTCCTTTGGTGTTGTCCACCTAAGAATTGGATCTGCTTCATTTTGTGTCCATTCCTTAAAATGACATTTCAAAACGGATGGACAGCTCAGAATGTGTCATGGCAGGGCTCACATCAACCTCACTGTGCATCCATTTTTTCAGTTCATTCGCGCATTATCCAAAAATAAAAAATAAAAAATGAGGCAGATCCAAATCTCAAGTCGACCATATTACCATAAAAATTGGTGATTGAATGCCACCATTAAAACATCTTAGCTTATCCACTCCTCCGTGGCCATGTTGGCAATGGATTTTTCTTTTTCTTTTTTCTTTCTTTCTGCTTTTTTTTTTTTGTTTTTTTTCCCCAAAGAAAGAAGAAGGAAGTGAACGGCTTTAATGTGGCAGTGCATGCATGCTATCCAGGTTGTCCATCGGATGGGTCCAAATTATATGAACAACGCTCATTATATAGCTATTTATTCGATATGGTTGGTTGGTCCATCCACCTATTTAGTTTTCCAATTACTGCGGGATGAATAATGATTTGTTACCATGTGATGACAACACTTATATTTGGCTGGAACATAAATTTGCTCCACTGTCGTTTCTCCCAAAAAATGAGGTCAAAATATAACGAGTACATTTTAATTTACACATTTTTATATAAGTTTACTTGACTCCTGATTTACAAGCAGTAAGTTCGGGTTATTCAGACGTTGGAAGATATGTTGTGTGCTGTGTGCTTTGGACTTCAGAGGTAGCTAAGATTACCATTTGTATTCAGTAGAATTTGCTTACAATAATAGGAATGACTTGTTGGGGTTAGGAGCCCTGCAACGGAAGCAATCAAAGCAAACGAGGAACACACTACAATGGCAATCAACAAGCGAATCATCACATACAAGAAGGCAAACCAAATTTTACGTGGAAAAACCTCTCATGGGTAAAAATCACGATACAAAGCGACACCAATCCACTGTGATATCAGAAGTTACAAGAGATTATAGAAGAAAAACCTTGGATCACAGCCCATAAGAAAAATCCCAAGTTAACAAAGCTAATTCTCACATGAGGAAGACAAACCCATCCCTTTCCCTCAACCCAGAGAACTCCAAGCTTCCTCCCTAGCTCTTTCTCTCACCCTAGAACCCTCTCAATACCTTGGCCCATTGGCGGCCACCCTAATCTCGGATTACATCCCCTTAAATAGGAAAAATCGAAATTAGAAACTCCTTACGCAACAAACCCGCGCAAGAAACTCAGACAAAAAAGGAAACTGCTGACTGATCGGACCCACCGGCCGGCCGGATGGCCCAAAAACTTTCCAGAAAGCCTCCTGTCTTGATCCAATGTGACCGACCTGTCAACCGAGTAGTCTTCATGCGTGAATAGTAGAGGCGTCCAATCCCAACAAACTCCACAATGACTCTAATCTTCATGCAACACTTCGCCACGCACCATCTTCATCTTTACTTTGTCGTTATCCTAGCTTCACCACTTCTCATGCTTCATCGACTTCATCCTTGCACCTTCATCACCCCGCTCGCTCATGTGGCCCTTGCGCATGCCGCACACGAGCAACCGTAGATCCTGCTGCTGATCTCGCAGTTCCACCATGAATAGTGCTCCCAATCAAACCCGATCGCAGTCGACAAACCTGATTGAGATATTAGCATACCGATCCACCTTCTTCCACTCTACTTCTTCCACCTACTGCTGATCTCGCAGCTCCACCATGAATAGTGCTCCCAATCAAACCCGATCGCAGTCGACAAACTTGATTGAGATATTGGCATACCGATCCACCTTCTTCCACTCTACTTCTTCCACCTGCTGCTGATCTCGCAGCTCCACCGTGAATAGTGCTCCCAATCAAACCCGATCGCAGTCGACAAACCTGATTGAGATATTGGCATACCGATCCACCTTCTTCCACTCTACTTCTTCCACCTGCTGCTGATCTCGCAGCTCCACCATGAATAGTGCTCCCAATCAAACCTGATCGTAGTTGACAAACTTGATTGAGATATTGGTATACCGATCCACCTTCTTGCACTCTACTTCTTCCATAGATACTGATCATTTTCCATGTTTTTCTTTCACGGAATCATTCTCCACAATAAATCTCATGCTAAAAGACGCCATTGATGTCTCGTCTCAGATTCTCTCTGCCTCTTTCCCAACGTTTAGCTCTGATACCACTTATTGGGGTTAGCAGCCCCGTAGCGAAAGTAATCAAAGCAGGCGAGGAACACACCACAATGGCAATCAACAAGCAAATTATCACACACAAGAAGGCAATCCAATTTTTACGTGGAAAAACCCCTCACGGGTAAAAAACCACGTCACAAAGCGACACCAATCCACTATGAATCAGAAGTTACAAGAGATTACAGAAGAAAACCTTGGATCACAGCTCACAAGAGAAATCCCAAGTTACCCGAAGTTAATTCTCACATTAGGAGGGTAAACCCATCAATTTCCCTCATCCTAGAGAACTCTAAGCTTCCTCCTAGCTCTTTTCTCTCACCCTTAGAACTCTCCCAATCCCTTGGCCCATAGGCGGCAACCCTAATCTCCGATTACATCCCCTTAAATAGGGAAAACCAAAATTAGAAACTCCTTGAGCAACAAACCCAGTCTAAAAAGGAAACTGCTGATCGGTCGGCCGGCCGACCTAGATGGCCTAGAAAAGTTCTAGCAAACTTACTGTCTTGCTCCATCGTGATCGAGCTGATCGGCTAACCGGTCAGTGGTCTTCATGCTCTAAGATTTGAGGCGTCAAAGCCCAACAAACTCCACCACGACTCAAATCTTCATGCAACACCTTGCCACGCACCATCTTCATAACAAACTCCACATGACTTAAATTTTCATGCTAGAAGACGCCATTGATGTCTCGCCTCAGATTCTCTCTGCCTCCTTCTCAACTTTTAGCTTTGATACCACTTGTTGGGGTTAGGAGCCCCACAACGGAAGCAATCAAAGCAGGCGAGGAACACACCACAATGGCAATCAATAAGCAAATCAGCACACACAAGAAGACAAACCAAATTTTATGTGGAAAAATCCTTCACGAGTAAAGAACCACTGGCACAAAGTGACACCAATCCACTATGATATCAGAAGTTACAAGAGATTACAGAAGAAAAACATTGGATCACAGCCCATAAGAGAAATCCCAAGCTAACAAAGCTAATTCTCACATGAGGAGAACAAACACATCCCATTCCCTCAACTCAGAAAACTCCAAGCTTCCTCCCTAGCTCTTTCTCTCACCCTAGAATCCTCTCAATCTCTTGGCCCATTGGCGGCCACCCTAATCTCGGATTACATCCCCTTAAATAGGGGAAACCGAAATTAGAGACTCTTTGCGCTACAAACCCGCACAAGAAACTCAAACCAAAAAGGAAATTGTCGACCGGTAGGACCCCCCACCGGCCGGATGGCCCAAAAACATTCTAGAAAGCCTCCTGTCTTGATCCAACATGACCGACCGGTTGGTGGTATTCATGCATGAAGAGTAGAGGCGTCCAATCCCAACATGACTCTCTACGTGATACTGTATGAATGACCTTACAGATCTCCTAGCTGTTAGATGGACAAACTTTGTGATAGAGACAACCAAGAAGATGGCATCAGAGAGTGACTCTGCACAACATAAAGTCGCAGAAAAAGTTACGTTGATCACTGTAATACCTTAGATTTCCTGGTAGCCGGCAGCGTGACCATGTGCCTATCTTGACTACCTGCACTAGGAGACTCCGCACCTGTTGTAGAACACCAGTACCCTATATTTTGTCCCGTGTGCAAAAACGCATTGTTCGATACCTCTAGTGGTACTCAAGCAGTCCGTGTGCAACACGCACTTGTGTGATCGAAGCCAACAGATGTTGAAATCCCCATCATATCAACTGTGCCATTGCGCCGATCGCGATGGTGCCACCCATGTGTCAATGCGATGTGTCGTTAGCGTGTTATGGCGTGAAGAACCCGAGATCCATGTGCACTAGTTGCTTGCAAGAGAAGTAAACTTAGTGGGCTTGGGCCCATACTTAATGGGCCTGGACCCATGACCCTGGTATCAGAGCATGATCTCAGTAACACTTGAACATGGGATTGTTGTTTGAGAACTTAGTTAAACTGTACTTAAGACCCTGGTATTAGGGTTGTCACACCTTGAACTCGTCATATGGGCTCTCAAACTTCCCAAACTTCGAATCCAGTGTTGACAGTGAAATTTTGTTCTTGAATGGTATGAGAGCACAACATGGGACAATCTAAATATGGAACATCTATATAGTCTTTCATTAAATACATTATTTTCCTTACATTCCTAATAGATTGCAAAATATACACCACTCTCTTGGAACACAAACAAAAGGAACCGCACCCACTTGTTTTCATTAATGACCACTCCCTAAAATTTTTTAAGAGGAAATAATGGGTTGAATTTTCTTGAAAACTCAATGGGTACTTTTATCAAGTGACATAACACTGTCACTCAAAGTGTAGCGCAGGCAATTATATCTCATCATAAACAAGTACCATTTACAACTAACAAAATAGCATAGATAACCACATATAACACACGCTACTTGAAAAGGAAGCGAAAGAGGTGAAATATGCGTGCAAATGCATAGTTGCATGCGGTGCACCGTCTCTCCAAATACTTCAATAATAACATTAAGGACAACCTTACATCCTCTTGATAAGATCAAGGGATGGACATAATTCACCGTTCCCCTATGGTAGGTTTGTCACACTCTCCCCTACTCCTAGCACGTATGCATATGAAGATAGATGGCTTCCCATTGGCTAATTGAGGGTAACTGTCAAGCATCGTATCCTAAGGACCTAATAGCATACTTAAGCTAGAAAACTAGGGCTTATTCACACAGAAGAAAATTACTCATACATCCCCCAATGCATCCATATGGTTTTCAGTTTAGATCGAACCATCCACAAATTTAGTTAGATCAACATGAGGGCCATCACCAAACACCCATACTACTTCCCAAGTCTAGTCACCACATCAGAGGAATACGATGGATTGCCCGATAATACTTCAGGCGCCGTCACCTCATCGCATAGATAACTGGACTGCAACATAACAAAACTTCAGGTCTTGTCACCTCATCACATAGATGGGCCGCCCAACAATCATATAATATAATATATAATCCACTTGGCTACACAAGGGCCCAAATATCATACCAAATACTTCACTTAATCAATATAAGCGCCTGACATCACATCACATATTTCACTTGGCCAATACGATGGGCTAATATAATCTCACATATTTCACTTAATACAATAGCTTAATATTATGCCACATATTTCATTTGGCAAATACCATGGCTTAAATACGAGCTTCCTCTTGTCGAAATATATACATGATACTAAACGAATATCATATACTATTCATGCGGACTATCATTGAATCGTGTACACGTGACATTCAAGTGGCCATATGCCCCTTTTCTTGGGTATCATTTGCACTGCTCAAGTGTATGAAATGATTCACTTTACATGAATTACATCTTGTATATCTAGAGTACAAATACACTTGTAAAAAAAAAAAATAGTAGCATAATAAATTATAATATTTATATTTCTACATATAAAACTATCGTGATTCCGGGTGAAACAAACAATGTTTCAAGCTCATCATTACTAGTAAGTAATCGTTACTTGTTTTCAGCCATTTACCATTGAGTCTGGATCACAGAGTCAGGCTGATTTGGACCAATCAGATGAGCAGAAGCAGAGGTTCTCTGCTTGATTTTAACAGAGGATCTGGATTCGCCCTTGTCCACATACACTCCTCTTGCAGGAAAAAAGGGTAGTAAAACAGAAAAACCCTTTTCTGAAACCTCGCCCTTTCCCGCCATGGCGGAGGAGGAGCGGATGAGCATCTACAGAGCTTCCAGAAGCATAAAAAGGAAGGAGAACTCCCTCTACAATGCTCTCCGATCCATCTACGAAGACTCCATCTTTGTCGCCGAGATCGCTGAGCTGTGGCGAGAGCTTCCGCTCATCACCAACCTCCGCTGCGGCCTCTGGTACTCATCTCGCTTCGATTCCACTTGCTACTTCAAATCCACGGACGGACACTGCAATAACTGGTCTTTCAGCACATCTCGACTCAATCTCCATGTCGCCCAGCTCGCCGGTATGCGCTAATTCCAATCCCTCCTTTTTCTCAATTTTTTTTTTTCTAATTAGAACTTTAATAGCAGTCTTCTATTTGTTTTTGGTAGTTCGTGATCTTCTATCTTTTATTCCTTACTAGTTGTTATTTCTTAGCTTAGAAGATCCTTATTTATATTTAACGTGGAAATAGATAATAAGTTATAAGAGGAAACTGGTATGAGATTCTATAAATATGGCCTTGGCCCTACGTATTTTATTTTTATTTTTAAGTTATCATGATGATTTTATGCCCACAAAGAGCTGGGCTCCCTATAGTCAGTCCTAAGATGTTTGGAGAAAACCAGAGTGATTAGGGGTGCAACTCCATGGCGGGTTGGGTAGGGTAGAGGGTCAACTGGAGCCTGACTGACCTCAAGAGGTCCCAATCTGCAACCCGACCCGACCTGAATTCCAACTTGAGCTTGGGTAGGGTTGAGGGTCAACCGGAGCCTGACTGACCTCAAGAGGTCCCAATCTGCAACCCGACCCGACCTGAATTCCAACTTGAGGTGCCCAACTTGAACCAAACCCGAATTCTTCTATACTCAACCCAACCCGACCCAAATACATGCGACTTTTCCCAATCCGACTCGCATTTGTTCAACCTGAACCCAACACAATTTTGAATTGGGTTGGCGTTTTCCAACCTGAACCTGACCTTGACAGCCCAATCCAACCCAACCTGGATTCGGGTTGGGTCAATTGGGTTTGGGTTGACCTGGACCCAAGTTGCAGTCCTAAGAGTGACATCATGAGAGCCATACAACTCTTGATGGAACAATTTGGGTTATTTGGTTAGCACATAGTGAGATGAATGGCAGCTTGTCTACCCTAGAAGAAATTAGGAGGAAGAATATGTGGAGTCAGGAATTGCTTGCCTAGGCAAACCGAGATTCATAGTCATATGTATAGGGTACCTAATTACCTGTAGAGTTTCTCTGGTTGATTCCAACTACAAGTAAATCAAGGTCTTCTAAAAATAAAGAAGATGTAAAAGAGTTATAATTACCACAACTTTCCTAGTTAAAGCATGCATTTGATGGAGGGGGCCGCACATATGTACTAACTGCTAATAGAAGCTATTCCACATTTGTCAAGTGGGACCCAATCTAGGCTTCATCCTGTTCATGCATGTGGGCCATGCACTGTAAGATGGTGTGCTTGCATCAAGAATGCTAAGTGAACTTGAAAAGTCTACTTTTCTGCCAAACACCCCTCGCAATGTGGCAACATGGCACTTGTGAGGAAGATAGAAGTCACTAATATGTAGCCCGCTTGATGATCAGATCCCCCTGACTTTTGAGACTGGGCATCCACAATATGAGGCCCATCTGATGAGCGGCTTTGATATCACACAAGATTTCTGTACACATGTGAGAGCCTAGTCCTGAAAATTATAATCCCTTGAGTTCACTTGGCATTCGTCGTCTGGAAATGCAAAAGCCGCTGGATTGCTTCAAAGAAAAAGGAACCATGCTGAAAAGCTGACTGAAATAAATAACAAACTCTCACACATGCAACAGCATGAGTTGCCCTTTCAAAATTTCCCCCCATAAATAATGGCTTGGCAATGCAAGTATGCAACTACTTCTCAAAGTTTAAACACTCCCACTCAGATTAAGGGAATATCACTACACTCTCTATACTGCAATGGTGTGTCTCAACCATAATGGTAAACATTTTCCAATTTTCCCTCAAGTTCCACTTGCGAAGTTTGGCTAACTTTACTAAGAAAAATAGAAGAGCTATTATCTTCAATTTCCTATGGCTACTGTGGCAAGAAATAGTTAACAAAAAGGGCCCTATAAAGACCTTTTTGGTGGATAATTTGGAAGTTATATTATAACTCAATCAAGCTTTGCTAAGCTCATGTGTGTGCAATAAAGCTATCTGCATGCCCCACTTGCCAGCATGTCACTATAGATCCAAGATCCAATTCATCCATCAGAAACAAGGTATTCAATAATGGTAGGCCACCTCCGTTACTGTCCACAATGGCTATTACGGCCTTTTCTTTTTCTTTTCTTTTCTTTTTTTTTCTTTTTTCTTTTTTTTTTTTTTTTTTTGGAAAAAAAACCTATATTGGCCCTGTAATGGGCATTACGGCTTATGGGCCATTTTTTTTTTCTTTCTGTAACGGCTGTTACAGCTCTGTAACACATAACGGTTCCCACCTTTATGCCATTATGTAACTATTTTTGAGCACCTTGATCAGAAAGGAACCATACTATTTATGCCCTAGACCAAGAATCAAGTTGATCCACCGATCAGGTGAGCCACAGTTTTAAAACAAATGTATGGCTTTGAAAAACTTTGGCTTGAGTTTTCTAACCCATCCACCTGTTTCCATTACTACGGCTGACATGCTGAGTGGACTGCATTTATTTTTCAGAAAACATGGAGAAGGTTGGGACCAGCTTGATGGGTGGATTGGATCTCGCACCTATGTGCCATGCTGGCACATGTGTGGCGTGTATATGAGCTTTATTGCATATGCTTATGCGCTTGGTAAAGCTTTACTCAATCTTCAACAAATATAAGATTTGTTGAATTTCACTAGGGGGCACTTAGTGTTGAAAAAGAACATGCGTTACTGCACTGTATTGTTTTCGTGGCTGCTTTCGATTCTCTCGTGTGATAATATTTTTACCACTGGGTGCTTTCTTTGTGGCTAGGGCAGAAAGGAGGATGCATAATTGTTGATTCTACACGCAAAGGGAAGCGATTTCCAGATAGCATGTCAAAGACAATACCCATTTGGGCTTGCGTGTTGAATCGAGCAATCAAGAACCAGCTTCAAAAGATTGCAGAAAATGGTCCGAGGAGAGAAGAGGTGAGTAATAAAGAAGATAAAAGAAGCCATAATTCGTTATATAGTAGTTATGCTCTAGCAATGCGTGACTGCCTATTAATTAGTGCTGGGCTCAAAACGATACTGATATACTAACATACTTAGGTACAACATTTACAGTTCTCTCATTCCTAATATGGGATATCATATGTTCTTTATTATTATAGCTTTTGTGTACAAAATCACATGATGATCTCATTTAAGGAGCTGTGATTTTGCAAATAGTACTTGTCAGTATATAAGAGCCCGCAGTTGGTTGCATCAAGTCGTCAGCCTTTATGATTTATAAAACCAATGTATACATGATGTTTTGATACAATATATGCAAATATTTGCCGATAAAAAATGGGAGGCAAAATTTGATATTTTTGGATATTGTTTAACCTGCTTTTATGATATGTTTATTATCATTATCTTTTGCTGCTATGCACTTCCCTAATGTTCCATATCATTGCTTTTATTGTCCAAAATGAAAATACCACAAGACAACAATAGATTCTCAGCTTTTCAATGGAAGTAATCATTTATCAGGAAGAAAAAATGGTAAAAGAGTTAACAGCAAATAGATACTCTTATCACATCGTCCCCACTAAGTGAACCTGAAGCCTCATTGGTCTCTCTTAGAACCTGATGGAATGTAGTGTCCATTAACTCCCTTAGATTTCATATCTTCCATAACTTGTTGCAAGCCTCCTTGGAATTGGTACCATCTCAACTTGCATATTGGATATTGTTGAATGAGTTCTCTTCCACCATCAGCTGGCCAGAAAACTCACCATCATCATCATAATCATTGTTGTTGTCATCCATCTTCATCTAAGCCTTATCCCAACTAACTGGGGTTGGCCACTTCACTCTAAAAAGGCCAGAAAACTAACAAAAGAAAATCCTCAAGCCTTCAAGCAATGAGTATAGCTTGACTGTCATGGAATTTCTAGTACCTAGTAGTCCTGTATAAGCAGCATCTTTACCATTGTCTCTAGAAACACTCCTAAACCAGCTGGTCAATGCTGCTAACAACTGCTATCAAACTTCAACTTGGATGTCCCGGTTGGTAGAAGGCTTCAACTTCTCAGTAGAAGAGGAGAAGGTACCCTTTATACGGGACCAACCCTTCAATGTCATTATGTCATAGGCTTCAATGCCAATAGTGATATTGAGAATCTGCAGCATCCACATCTGGGTCTATATCTCATCTCTGTACCTGTAATTTGGCATCTTAAACTTCTTGTAGGTGTGTTAACCTGGAAGAACTGCACTTTTTTTTTTTGGTAAAGATGGAAGAACTGCGCATTATTGTACTCAAGAATTCCATTCCTCCGTTATTTTGTTGCTACAACTGTATTGACGTGCATAAATATACACATAACATATATGTGTGAATTCATTCAAGTATCTGATGTTCATGTTGTTTAACAGGAGTCACATACTTCTCATGAAGCTGCCGATATGGGGCATATCTCTCTTGATTGGGATTGTTCCTTGCATCTCCCTCTTTGGGTCTCCAAAATGGAGAAAGCAGCTATTGAAGATCACCTTGACGAATGGACGAAACAGTTGGAAGCAACTGGTACAGACATTGCTTCTCTTGCATTATCCCTGAGAAAGCCCCTACGTACACTATGGATTTCACAAAAAACTGTCATCTGGTTGAATGAAGTACCTGATTGTGATTCTTGGGATTTCACACCTGTCATTCTTGTTTCTGCCTCTTCCTCAAACGGCATGATACAGCAAAGGACCATCGCAGAGTTTAGCTGGCATTATATATCTGGAGCAGGAGATGATGAGGAAAGCTGGGCCAGGGGACTGTCACCTCACCTTTTCTGGAAGAATGCATTTGATCTCATCAATGCAGGGCCTGATTTGTGTAACCAAAGAGTAGCTGAAATTGTTGAAAAGGACAGGGTTTACCGTGCTCAAAGGGGAGAGAGTGCTCCTCAAGTTATAATCAAGCCTCACAAAATGTCGGCAAGTAGTGGTGATACTTTTAGTGAAGAATCTAATATTTGTCCTTCATTCTTGACGTCTGAACATCCAAACAATCACATCACTGTAAGATCTTTTGGTGAACAGTGTTTATTTTCTTGGCTGGGTTCAACTAATCTCGCAGTGGGCACAACTCAACATGGTATGCTGATTTCCTAGTTTTGCTGAAATGACTGAAGTTATCCATCTACATGAAGTTGATTTGTTTTGACTGCCAGACATATTTCCTTAAATGCCTGTAATGCTATTGCTATGTTTATGCACACATGGGCATATTTTCTTAAATGCCTGTAGTGTGTCTTTTCAGGTTTTGATTTGATTTTAACAACTTTTAGACAGTTATTGATTATGTTATGTTGGATTGCATGTCTATTGAGGTCTGCGGGACTTCTATTTTTCCTAGTTAATTGATTGAAAAGACACAGTTTTCCATTAAAATGGTTAAGATATGGGGACTAACCACCTGTTTTTTCTTCAAAGCGAAGTAAAACATGGCTTGGTTCAGTTCTTTTTTTCTCATTACACTGTTTCATGACTTGACATCTTGCTTTTATCATTCTTGTGGTTGGTTAGATACCGCATCAATGCGTGAAGTGTGTTTAATATCTGAGCCATGGAAAAACATGGTCCCACCATGAAGTTCACAGGCTGTAAAAATCAGGCCAGTCCAGTCATCAGGCAAGCTTATGTACATCGGAGCAAACTGTCAGCAGTTTTGATTTGAACTGTTCATTATTTTGGTAATGACTAGCCTGCCTAATGATTGACTGGCTTGATTTTCATGCCTGGTGATCTTCAGGGCCTAATTTTGTGTGGCTTGGATGTCATGCCCACATGTGCTAGGGTCTAGGATTGGACGGTAACTTACCATACATTCAGGGGCATGTGATCATTTCTCATAACAGTGATTTCGATTGTTATTTCTCATCCACATAGCTTACCCATCTATTTTTTTCATGCAGTTGCAGATGTGCCCAAGGATATTGATTGCATATTGAATTGTGACAGTGAATCAGCATCAATCTGTTTTCCAAGTGCTGATGCTTATTTGCATCTACCTATAGTGGTGCGTATGTAGCAAGTACAAAAAGGTTTGTTTAGTTCTTATGCGGTTATCACTTATTTGCTGAGTATGTTATATATATATTTTTACTGTCGGGTTGTTTTTGGACAGGCCTCAAAAGTGGATCGGTTTTCCTTGCTAAACAATCTTCCTTCAGCAGTTAACTTTGCAAAGTCGCATTTGACCAGAGAGAAGAAGCTCTTGGTCTGCTGTCACAATGGTAAGGAAAATAATTTATGCATAATGCCTTACTGATTTTTGATATCACATTGACCTACATGGTAGTATACAAGTGCTACCTGCTTGTACTAAGATATCTTATGACTTCTGTTTGCAGGGGAAGATATTAGTGTCTGTGTCTCTCTTGCAATCTTAACGTCCTTATTTAATGATGGAGGTAATCCAGTGTTCTGTGGTTACGCCTATTTACGCCTATAAAACCATAATATTTGGCATCTTCTTATAGTTTTTCATGTAATTGGATGGAGACGGATTTATAAGTCAAATCTGTGAACTTGCCTAACTAGCACAGATATGATACCACTAAGCATGTACATTGCACGTTAGGAATGCTTCAGTCATGATTAAGTTCAATTATCTAAGCATTATTTATGCAGTTGAGAATTATAAAAACAGTTTTATCCTAAAAAAAAAAGTAAAAACAGTTATGTTTTATACTAGCGTTTTAAGTGTTGAAGAAGAAATTACTAAGAATCAAATGTTAGAGTCTAATATTGTGAATCTAATATTGGGAGGAGAAGAAGTTATTAGAATCTAGTATTGGGAATCTAATATTTAGGTGAAAAAGAAGTTATTAGAAGAAGAAGATATTACTTTACCTGTGTACTTGTCTCCTTTTTCAAAATACAGGGGCTCTCAGAGAAAGAATAGGAAAAAAGAAAAAAAATTCAGAGAGACTTCTGTCTCTATGGGGTGACTCAACAAAGACGATATGCCTTTACCTATGTACTTTTCTCCTTGATAAAAATCCAGGGGCCGGGATTTAAAAATCTAGAGAGACTTCCATCTTTATGGGGTGACTCGACAAAGACGCCAAAATATCATCTTGTGAAGTGGAAAGGTGTGCAAAATACAAGTGTTTGGACAAGATCCGGCAGCACCAGATTCGACGATGTAGATGCAGCCACATGGCAGGCATGAAATCTTCACGATGTGCGCTAAATATATGAAGGATAATTCATTAATGACTAGGTCTTCGAGGAGTCGTGGCGCTTGGGTAACCTTTAGATAAAAACAAGGAACTGTTAAGGCTACGTCAACATTTGAGGCATGATCGATAACCGACTACTGTGATAAGGACGTGTTCAATGAAGGCAAAGCACGATTGATTAAAGGCAACCGCCACCTTACAGCTATCAATATGCAATGCCGCCACGTAAGCAATGGTTACTCTCACGACGTCGCCAAGAAGTCTATAAATAGCAAAGGATAATGTGAAACAACGGATCTGAAAATCAATCAATCAAAACGTAATAAAACTCAAATCCAGCACAGTGCTGCTTATCCAGTTCTCTGGTACACCACCGTTCATCAGCGTGGAACCCTTAGCTTCTAGGAGTAGTTCAGTCTGTCCCTGCTCTATGTCGGACCAATTTAGTTGTAACCAGTAGTTGTAGTTCCCTTCCATCTGTGCCTGTGTGCTGGATCTGAAGGAAGACCGTTGTCTTAGGAACCATCCACCTAAGCTCATATGCTGGGTCGGCATTAGCTTGTAAATCTCGGCATTGCCTATCTTCCACTCATCAGTGCGCTGCTCGGTTAAGCGCCCCGCTGCTCTCAAGCCAGGACAGTGATCTGTGTTAGTGGTAAGATTTTCTCTTCCATTCCCATCCCCAATTTTTGTTCGACCAAACACTTTTGCACCTTCGAAAGTCCTTGGTTTTCAAGGCAAAAAAGGACTCATTAGAGGGAGAGCCCCAGCGTCCGCAAATTGCCTGATTAGCGCATTCGACAGTTGGTTTGCCGACCATTTAATACCACCGCTCTATCTTGACACCAGGGGTCAGTGGCGTTCGGTTTGAATCGGACCGCAAATCGGTTCTGGCACGCCCACAAATCACACACGTGTACCACGTGGCCGAATTCTAGACCGACAACAAAGAAGGGGGAATATGGGTAGGCAGGATAAGAGAGTACAATTGTGGCCTTCTTTGCAAATGGTGAGGTTTGGGGTAGAGAAACAAGCGCTGCAAGGTGTGGGGAAAGGTTCTAGTGGAAGGGCAAGATTTTGTCTCTATGGGGTGACTTGACAAAGATGCAGAAATATCATCTGGTAAACTGGAAATATGTGCAAAATCCAAGGAAGGGGGAATAGGAGTAGGCAGGGTAAGAGAGCGCAATTGGAGTCTTCTGTGCAAATTATGGTGGAGGTTCGGGGTGGAGAAACAAGCGCTGCAAGGTGTGGGGAAAGGTTCTAACAGAGGGGCTAAGATTTATAGCAAACTGGGGAGACTCAGAGATTTGGGACATGTTTGGGTGAGGGCTCTCTAGCAGCCAGTTTTCCAAGACTCTATAGAATAGCCAGAAGAAAGGAAACAGCGGTCAGTGAATGCATGGAATGGTTTGAGGGAAGGCAGATTTGGGACATCAGATAGAGAAGAAATCTTGAGGGAGGAAGAGTTGCAATTGCTGGAGTAAGTCTGGCTCGACAGAAATGTGGAGGACAGCAGAATATGAATACACAAGGCATCAGGCATGTACTCAGCTAAGTCTTATTTCTGCATCTTCCCTTCCTTGACTATGATTCCTTCATCTGCAAATATTTGGATATCAATCACCTCAACAAGAATCATTGCTTTCATGTGGCTAGTGGCACATGGTATAGTTCTCACAGTTGATAAACTTCAGTGAAGAGGTGCGATTATTCTTAACAGGTGTATGATTTGCCAGGAAAATGAGGAAATAGGTAACCACCAGTTCCTTCACTGCTTGGTGGCTGCAAGTATGTGGAGTCAGTTCCTGAAAAGGTTCCACATCATGGTGGGTCTTGAGCCAATCCATTGGGAAGAATTAACTCATGGGCAGGTCCAGAGGTCCATTTTGGAAAGAAGGCAGGGAACTGTGGGATTTTCTGCTGTATGCTATTTTCTGGGAGATGGAAGGAGAGGAATAATTGCTTGTTCAATGAATCCCAGCTGATGGTAGAGGCCCTGATTAGCAGAATAGAGAGTTCCCTGTTTGATTGGACCACTAACTATAAAGTGTTCATCAACTTGAGGCTGTTTGCAATCATTAAGGAATGGGTTTCAAAGGTGGCTGATCCATGCATGTCAAGGTCTTCGTGAAGTTGGTGTCCTCCCCTTGTGGGTTCATGGAAGATAAATCTGTGTCCGATGGTCTGCTGCTGACTGTGGGTATTGGGGTATTATTGAGGAACCAGAAGGCCAGGTGCTGCTGTCCTTTTCAGTCCTGACACCTTGATGCCCTCCGGTACAAGCAGAGGCCAAAGCATTTAGAGTAGTTCTTTGCCTCATAGATGAGGGTAACACCACCCCAATTATCATTGAAGGTCAATCGGCTTTGGTCAGTTAGTGGGCTGAGTCAGGGGCTAGCCATGGGGTCTTTGCTTCAATTCAGTGATATTAGGGCTCTTAGCTTCTAGATTAAACATTTCATTTACTCATGTAAGAACATAGTCTAATGTAGAAGCACTATCTTTAGTGACCGAGGGTGCTGGTTGCTCCTCTTGTATTGGGAATTCATTCCCTTCTTCCTAATTAATAAATTCCGCAGTTGCTTGTTTGAAAAAAAAAAGAAGAAGAAGAAGCTGAAATGCACGAGGTAGCTTTCCCAACTAGTGTACATAAACTCACATAGTAGAAGCAATATACAATAAACAAAACCAATCCCCTTCTAAACTGGATCATGCGCCCCAATACATCTATTCCCACTTGAACTTGCTATACACCAAGCTCTCTACATATACATGTTCGGTTCTCCTCTAACTAGCACCATCACCCAAATACCTGTGAAACGGATAACTTCCCATATGAAAATGATAAAATTGTATCTTTTGCCCAAGCATCCGTATCTGGCTGAGGGTGCAACGTGTGTCAGAATGGCTCAGTTTGGCTTTTACTGGAACCCCACCCAAACAACTTGTCTATCTGAACCGACATGATCTGATTTTCAACCTGGGGTCGACTTAATCGCATATCACCCAACAAAAAACCCAACTTGAGCCAACATGAATTTCTGGATTTGGGTAATGAAAACTTGATCCAAACCATTGATATGACAAATTCGCATCAGATTACCCAAAATGCTTCTAGTTTGGAGTTGGGTCGGGTTCTGTTTCAACCTGAACCCAGGTCCGACCTGAATTTAAATCAGGTTACAAATATCCAACCTTAACCCAACTTGGCCCAATCTGTTGAGATTGGGTTGGGCCAGTTGGGTTCAGGTTGAGAACGGCCCAAGTTGCAGCCCTATTTATGATTAATCTTAGTGTATTTTAATTTTCTGTCAACGATTGGGGAGCCAACCACATCATATTACTCATGTATACAAAGGTGTCCCGTATCGGTTTCGGTGGGCGTAACGGTGCCCACCGTTTCCGATACGGATACGGGCCGTATCGGCCGATACGGCCCCGTATCGGCTGATACGCCCCCCGTAACGGTCAACTTTTTTTTTTTTTGCCAAAAAATATTAAAAAAATATGGATTAAATCCAGAAAATTCCAAACATCCCAAATATGCATTCATTTATAATTTTGAACATGTTTATGGTGGTGAAGCGGTCTACTCTTTGGTGAAAAAGCTGTATCGGGCTGTCTGGTGAATTTATGAAGCTAATAACCTGGAATTAACTGCAGAACTTATAAATTCAAATTTCTAACTGTCTAATACCAATAATATGTATATTAGAATAAATGTAACATCAAAGTATTTCAATTTTCACATGTACTATTATTTTTTATAATTTACTTTATATTATTTACAATTTATTTACATACCTGAGGAGTGAGGAGTGAGGACTTGCAAAAAATAATGTATTAAGACTTCTCTTATCTTGAATCTATGACCGACTCTTGTCCTGCCAATTGAACATTCTAAAGTAGAAAAAAAAATTAGTAATACCTGATATACTCCCCTGCAAGCATGTTGATTAAAGATTACTTGACTGGTTGTCATTTGTCAGGGGAGTTATTTTAAACACAAGTTCAACAATGTAAAGTGTGTGTTTTTTTGGTGAATGTATGACCATGTGGGTAATGGAAAAGACTAACCAAATCAGAACTCACCACCAAAATGAAAACCTGCTTTGTTGTGGTTGCTCAACCTCCACGTCGTCGTCGTCATCATCATCGGGTTGTTGCGGTCTTGTTGTTGCATATCCATAATATTCAGTGCCAGAGGGAAAGATCAGGTCAACGAAACCTGATGATGACTGATCCTGACTAGGCAAAGATTTTGACCCTGAGTGAGGATATCTACTAGTGCCCGTCGAATAGCCGTGCCCATACTGGTACTCGTATTCAGGGCCAGGCTGTTGAGATTGAGATGAATAACTTGGATTTGGTTCATATGGTAGATGTGGAACAGCGTCAGGAGGACTACTCCAACATGAAAGTGGCGGAACAGGTTCCCTATAATCCCATTGGCTGTAAGAATACCCATAATTCCTCGGATCATAGCCATACGCATGCTGATGTTCCAGATCTGTCGGTGTAGATTGCGGTGCAGGTGCAGGACCTGCAGGTGCACTACTGGAGCCAGGCTCTTGCTGGCTGTATCGTGACTCAGTACACTCATAAGTTCGACCCCCTTCGCCCCGCTTGCTTCGTCGAAGTTCATCAGCCTCGCGATCCGTAGACGGCTGTATGGTATCAGTAGCCCCGGTGGGTTGAGCAATGCCAGAAGTGGGACCAGCATTAGGTGCATCATCATCATCATCATCATCATCATCATCATCATCATCTGTTTCAGTATCGCTAGAGCTCGCACTCTTCTGCTGAGTTTGCATGAAATCCGCCCCCCTTTCTGGGTCCAACACAAATGCACGACTCTCTTGCTGTGCCCTGAGTATTTCTGGGTCTTCAACTTCTATTTCTTCACTATCATCTTCTATTTCTTTTTCCCTTACTTACAACCAAGGTAGAAGTGGGTCATCCTCATCATAAATATTGTCCAAGTTTATTGGACAATAATCCCCATCACCGGCATTACTGGTAGCCTCATGTTGTAATGCATAAAGACAAGTCTATCTAACGTCCTAGTCTGAATTCTATTTCTATTCTTCGTATGAATAAGTGCAAAACAACTCCAATTTCTTTCGCAACTAGAGGAAGACGTTGTTTGGTTCAAAATCCTTACTGCAATTTTTTAGAGAGCCGGTGTGTCCTCTCCGAAATTTATCCACCAGTCGGCGGGGTGCAACTTAAGTACTGCATGTTGTGCAATAGTATCTCCAAAGCTACCCTGGCGAGTTCCAAATATATCCAATTCATTCAAAGCCTTTATTTGTACATCTAAGTCAGGCTCTAATCTCTTTATCACGTTCTTTAATCCAATACGAATCTCATCATCCATAACAAATGATTGGGCATATCTATACCTAGGATTTAGGTAATAACCTGCTGCATGAATATCGTGGTGGAGCTAATTTGTCCATCTTTTGTCGATCAAATTCCAGTAAGATTGCCAGCTTGAACAATCACGTTTAATTGCCAACTTCGCTTTATCCATGGCGTCGTAGAGGAAGCCCATCGTAGGTGCTTCATCGGTTTCAATAAGACGAAGTACCCTCATCAGTGGTTCCATCACCTTTAAAATTTTCTTAACCCTCTTCCAATATTTGTTGTCTCTTATGGTGTTTACAATATCAACCGGCGTCCCTGATGTCTTCTTCCCATATTTTGTGTTGAGCCATTGTTGGGAAGCAAACATTTCACTCAACTCTCCCCTATGCTGATACAAACTCTCTAAAGCTATAAAGTTTGTTGCAAATCTAGTCGCCGCTGGCCTAAGCAACTCTCGTCCCTTCGTGAACTTCCTCATTATTGCAACTAGGTGATTATGGTTGTAAATAAATGTTGTCACTTCTTTTGCTTTTTCAACCATTTCCTTGACATTCTTTCTCTTTCCAATATCTTCCAATATAAGATCAATACAATGTGCAGCACACGGTGACCAAAATATATGTGTTCTCTTTAGCATCAACATATTTCCTGCAGACTTATATGTTGCTTCATTATCTGTCACAATCTGCACCACATTCTCCTCCCCAATCTCATCCACTACTTTATCCATCAAGCTAAAAATATATTTAACATTTTTTATTTCATCCGAGGCATCAATTGACTTGTGGTACACTGTTCCCAAGTGGCAATACACCATAAAGTTGATCATGCTGCGTCTTGTTGGGCCAGTCCAACCATCACACATGATCGTGCATCCTCTGGCCTGCCATATGGGTTTAAAGGTATTTACGTATGCCTTTGTATCTGCATACTCTGCGTTTGTCCATTTTCCCCTAATCTCCTTGGCTGTGGGAGCTTTAATTCCTTCACCTGCTTCTGCTGCTGCATCAATTACCACCTGCCAATATGGAGAGTTTGCCGCATTAGGGGGTATGTTGGCATGTATAAATAACTTTGCTGCTGCCCTACCTAGTTTCTCAACAGAAGTTCCACTCCACATTTGTTTTATCTTCTTTTGTTTACTAGATTCTTTCCTAAAGAGGATCGGATCAACAGAGGGTCTCCTAGGCACATCTTCTTCTTCCACATCTACATCTATAGGATGACGAGCTACATGTGAAGATGTGCCCCGCCGGCTGCTAAACATACGCCTTAATCCACCAAACATACCCCCTCCAACCCCAGCTGTACTTCCTGTTGGGGCTGCAGTTGTACTCCCCTGGCCACTCCCACTCCTACTCGCACTTGAACCAAACGTGCGTCGATGTTCTTCCTCTTCACGAGCATAGCGCACGCTTTCTCTCCTAGCTATAATCATTTCTCGATCAGAATATTCCCCAGAATCAATGATGTCTTCGCCACGAACGCCCATATATTCTGGACCAAACACCTCTTGTCGGGCTCGATCAAGGATATCATCTTTCTTTTTCTGCACAGCAGCTCGTTTCCCCTTTGACTCTTCTAAATTGGCTTGCATCTGTATCATTATCTCTTTGGGAACTTTGGTGCATCCTGCAACTTGACCCTTTCGATGTGCGAAATGTTGTTTAAGTCGCGTAATTCCACCATTTATTACTCTATCACAATAGTTGCATTTTATTTGGTGCCTTCCACCACCTACCCTCTGATAATGTTCCCATCCAATATCCTCATTTGCAGTTCCACTTCCAGTTCCAGTCCCAGACATTTTTTAATTAGAGATGGCTTATGTGATGTGGCTATGTCACTTAGATACTGAGTTTAAGAGTGAAATACTTAGATTTTAAAATTTATAAATGTAATTGTAAATCTCAAATACAGATAATGAAATCAAGTACTAACTACTAAATTCAAATACTAAACCCTATGGGCTACAGCCTACAAAGTACAACTACGAAGCTCCAAAACGGCAAAACCTGTTGAAAAAATAAAAATATAAACATACATTAGTCATTACTCATTAATCTGTAAATATGATTCTCCATGTTTTTGAAAAAAAATGATTTTCTCTAATTTTTAAAATTATTCCGAAATTTAAAAAAATACAAAAAAAATAACAAACCATATGCATAATCTGTAAAATGCACATGATTATGTTCTATTATAAGTAACACATGTTATCCAACCTTTAAACCAGAATTTTTTTTTGAAAAAGATGATTTTCCCTAATTTTTTAAATTATTCCGAAATTAAAAAAATACCAAAAAAATAACAAACCATGTGCATAATCTGTAAAATGCACATGATAACATTCTATTATAAGTAACACATATTATCCAACCTTTAAACCAAAATTTTTTTTTGATAAAAATGATTTTCCCTAATTTTTAAATTTATTCCGAAATTATTCCGAAATTAAAAAAAATACAAAAAAAATAGCAAATCATGTGCATAATCTGTAAAATGCACATGATTGTGTCCTACTATAAGTAACACATGTTATCCAACCATTAAACCAGAAAAAAAAAAAAAAACATGATTTTTACTAATTTTTAATATTAATCCGAAAATAGACAGAAATTAAAAAAAATATAAAAAAAATATAAAAAAAATATAAAAATCAGTTGCATAATCTTGAAATACACATTTTAACATTTTACAATGGCTACAACATCATATCAAGGTGGAAAAAAAGTGATTAGAGGAAGAAAAATGTATAAATACCTATTTTCGGATTTTTTTCGAAAAATGGCCCACGGAGCTTCGATTCATCCAAATCGTAGAAATTGGTCGTTTTAATTCTCTAAAATAGACTAATTGTGGTCGTTTTTAGCAAAAGAACAGATTAGAAAAGAAATGGGGGAAGAAAAGTGGGAAGAAATTACAAAACAGCAACTATTTATAAAAAAAAAAAAAAAAGTTACCGTTTTTTGACCGTTACGAGGGGCGTAACGGCCGTTTTGGGCCGTACCGGCCGTTACGGCCCCGTAACGGTCCGTTACGGTCCAAATTTTCGGGGTCCCCGATTTGGACCCCGTATCGCGTAACGGTACCGGCCGTTTCCGGTACGTATCGGCCGGTACGGGCGATACGCAACCGGTACGGCACACCCATTACAAACAAATACATAATTAATACTGAGGAATGATCACCTGCATCTAGGAACTTCACATGCAATCCAGCTTGCTTGCCAACTTATCATATGTATAGAACATCTGAGCAGCCATGCATAAGATGAGCCCCAACATGATGATCATCTGGGAAAAATCAGGCTGTCTGCTCGTAAGTTGGACCACCCTATATAAATAGAAAGATAGTTTAGATCAGACTGGTTACACGCATAGCCTGCCTGATCGGTTAACGAGCCCAATTTTTTTTGCCAGGTAATCTCCATGATGAGGCTCACCTTTCACATGTGAGTTGCATTTGAAGATTCACATGTAACCGGTTGTAGGAGATCATTCTTGTTCATATGTATATTCATATTTATTTATTATTCCAACTGTTGTATTAGTTTTCCAAACCTTTTTTTTGGTTCCATCACCCCCTGATGTGTAAATAGTGATTCACAAATCTGAAAGCTTTAGTTCCTAAAGCATGCATCTGCTAGATAGAAGAATCTGGCTTCTACGACATGATCAAATCATTTCTAGCTTGCCTCAAATGCTGCTTTGTAGTCTAGATTTCTCTCAATTTCAGTTCATAAATTATCTGATGCAGTTCAGAGTACCATTCTGTTCTTGATTGCTCATGCACATAAATGTTCCTCAATTTGGTTGATTGTTCCCATAAATGATAATTTGATATTCATAAATTAAGACTAAGGTTGCATATGGATGCTCAGTTGAATCGAATTGCAATATTATCAAGAGTAAATGTGCAAAGGGGGGGTCATGGGCGCAGTCCCACTGCATTGATAATGGACCAGCTCTAATTGCCACTGATATCCAAGTTGAAAACACATGCAACTGCAGTGAGGGGTTCGATTGTCATTAATAATAGAAGTGATGCCATCCCCACCTTTGCCATTTCCTCCATATTGAGTTGAAAAAGTAGTTTTCTTTCTTTCTTTCTTTCCTCTATATAGAAGTGATGCCATCCCCACCTCTTCTTCTTCTTCTTCTTCTTCTTCTTTTTTGGATTGGTAATCAGAAATATTATTGAAAGAACAGCAGAAACAAATACGGGGACTGGCTCAACTGCAAGAGCCGAAAACAACACAAAAACTGCCAGAACAGAAGTGTACTTCAGTTGAATTGAGCATGCAAATACACTCTAAACATTTCTGCCAGTAGCATAAACACATAGAATATACATGTTTTTAAGTATCTGGGGGTCCTTACTCATGCCTCGGTGGTAGACTCACAAGAGTTTCAACACGAGGTCATGGGTTCGAGTACCCATTGTGCTGAAATTCCACCATCGTGTGAGTGCGTGAGTGTGTTTGGGATGTGAGTGCCTGTTTAAAAAAAAAAAAAAAAAAAAAGGTATCTGGGAGTCAAATCCAACACATGCTTATTTCTGTGACATGCGCAAGCTCATAAGTCATAATGGCATGTGATCTTACACTTGCTACCTTCTTGTTGTTTGTTAATCTGGGTCTTGTTCCCTTTTTTTATATTTTGGATCTTTCCAATTAGTTTCTTTTCCCCCTTCTAGTTGTGAAGAAGAAGATGCAAAATGGTTCTATTCGCTTGTTTATATTCTAATTTCCATCTTCTCTTTAGGATCTTTCGACAATGGCAAGTCCTTCAAGGAGACATGCATTACAAAGTGGGAGATGAGACGGAGACTGGTATTTATCTGCAAATTTGCAATAAACGCTCGGCCATCAAGAGGCAATCTAAAGCAGGTCTTCAGTTTCCTTGCCAGAGATAAGATCTCACCTGCTCCTTGATGTTGGCTATCCATCAGCGCTTAGAGAAATGGAGATGTTAAAGTGGATGGAGTCTGCACTCGGATCTCTGTGCGTAACGTCTTCTCATGTTACAGAAGCACTTGCAAGAGAAACTGCTGAAGATCTGAAAGTGAAAGGAACACATTTTTTTCAGCTTGGTTTTGGCAAATTGCTAAATCCAGAAACAACCCAGGCTGAATTGGCTCAAGTTATGTGGGCTGTCTTGGAAAATGTGACAAAAACAATTTTGGAACTAAATATTTTATCCTGTTTGTTCCTTTGGAGCGTGGGTAGGTCGGCAAAACAGGGCGCATGTGATGAACCAGATGTAGCTTTGCAGAGGGGTGGTTTGAAAGTTACCATATTTGCATTGAGTAGAATGGCTTTCGTACTTCCGATTTGAAGAAATGAGCTTGCATCTGGTTTGGAGCTGGTTGGTTTGATTACTATCATTTCAATTCCAACTTGAAACGCATGTAATTGTAATGATTGTTTGGGTTTTTATTGGGAACTTATTTTATTCCACCTCCACTTCGAGGCCCCTTCTATGATGAATCCATGAATTGTGAAACAGATCAGTTGAGCACCCTACCGCACGGAATAGTTTCTGTTTGTGTATTGGTGATTTGATTCGTGAGCATTCAGCTTAATCAATAGGAAAAGTCCATTCAAACGGTTATTTCCCAGTACTAGAGAGATTTGAAAGTAGCTGGCAAATTGCAGCTGTTTGAAAAATGCTTCTGTGCTCTCAAAGCACCGTAAGCTATAGTGCTCCTAGTTGCATTAGGGTACTTAATCTAACCGATTGAAACAGACTTCATTAGGCCCAAGTTATCACACCAATCTGACAAATATGACCGGTCAAGATTGTTTACAGAAATAAGTGCAATCAACAATTAGATCCATCTCTTTGTTAGGGCACATCATGGATTGCTTATGATTCATCTATTTGTTAAATAGAAATCACAGCATACGGTTGTTGAGTGTAGATTACACTTAGGAGTCTTTTTTTGAATAGGAATCAAAGCATACACTTGTGGGTGGGCCACAGTCATTTTCACATCTGCCGAATATATCGAATATATGTAATTCAAGCTATCCAAAACCCGGCCCCACTTGTGATTTTGTATGACCCAATAACTTTACTGGTAGGATGATCCTAACCGTTTTCTTTTTACCCAACCACTCTTTCCAACCAATGGTTTGATGGACTTTGATCAGATGGGTTTACCACTTGTGCTTTAGCATGACCCAATAACTTTATCACTTGATGACTTTTTCCAACCAATGGTTTGATGGACTTTGAACAGATGGTTTACCACTTGTGCTTTTGCATGACCCAATAGCTTTACTGATTGAATGATCCTAACCGTTCTTTTTACCCAACCACTCTTTACAACCAATGGTTTGATGGCCTTTGATCAGACGGTTGAATCATGCAACCGGTGTAACATTTGGGCCATGCGCGATGCATGATTCGGGATGCAGGTGTATGGATAATTGGATATGTGCATGATTTTCTCAACGCATGTTCATTAAAAAGGCATGCCTATGATAATCTCCTAGTAACCAGATAATTTAGTTTATGATTTTCGAGGGGTAGGAGATAAAAAGTGGTTTGCTGCAATACCTCTCGCGATGCTGCTGTGTTTTTCTTTTTGTGCTCTCAGGGCCGTAGCTATTGGATCCGTGGTTACATTCCAATGATCCTAACCCTTTATATGAAGGACCTCATAGTGGATTAATGACATGCAAAAAATAAGAAGATCCTAGCCATGACCTACAAATTAACATCGGTTAAAGGTGATGGTCCATATTCAAAGGAAAAGCGTTAAATGATCAAAGGGCTGAAACATCGTGTGCCTTTTTTCTTCCCCCTTTGGGGTTTCCTCATCCACTGTGAGGCCCATCATATAAGTGGTTTGCATCATTGGAACATAACCTCAGATCCAACACCCAACGGCTACAGAACTGACATTTGAAAGAACGGCGTCGTGATGTGTTGTGGGAAATCTCACGATGAAATCTGACGAGTGAGACTTCTTAAAGATGACTAATTGTTGTCAAAATCACTTTATGCATTGATGTACAATGCTTAGGTACCCAATACTACTTCCAAGTAGGGTACTTACTTGTAAAACTACTACCAAGTAGGTTACTTACTCATGCACTCAGTGGTGAGTCATGGGTTCCAGTACCCATTGTGGTGAAATTCCACTGGTGTGTGAGTGCTTCAGTATGTGTGGGATGTGTAAAAAGAAAAAAAAAAAGTTAAGAGGTGCAAGTTGGGTTCGCTCAACTTGAACCTAATTGGCTTAAGTCGAACTTTGAGCCGTTTTGGGCTCTAGGTTAAAAATACTGAAAATCCTTAACATGACTTTAACCCAACTTAGGTTAGGTTGGATTTGGGATGAGGCCTCCTCGCACTATGACGTATCCTTGAACTTGACCTTATATGCATTACATATATAAGTAGATTATGACTAACATACATGATATAAATGTAAATCTATCTTAAAAAATAGAGCTCATGCAAGTTTGGCTTGGATGATCAACATATTCTCATTACTTTTGGTCCAAGCATGTTCACATTGATTACTATTTGATGAATGGCAAAGATCTCCGAAATGGTGAGTCATCTATAGGGATCTTTTACAAGCATTCCAATTCTATGCTAGGATTTTTTCATTGAACATTCACGAGTTACAATGCATAACTATATTAGAAAAGTTGGAATCATCTACAACCTATAAAACACCCTAACTGTGGGGCTCACTATGTATGTATGACATCTAATTTATTCTTTTCATTAATTTCATTTATTTATGAGTGGAGATTATATACTTCATTTTACTAGTGTTATTTTAATTGTTACATTTGTTATATATGTTATTTAATGAATAGATATTTTATTTTTTGTATTAATTTATTAGTTGCAGGTATCCACTAACTCAACCCAACCGAATTTAACCCAACCCAACCCAACCCAACCCAACCCAACTCAACTCAACTCAGAATCTTGATAGGGTCATGCATTCAATTCCTTGGTTGGGTAGCTCGGTTGGGTTGGCCCTTAGGCTAGCTCCTCTCGAGAGTGGGTTGTGCTTAAGTTGATCCTCAACTTAATCCAACCTAACTCACCCACTTGCACCCCTACTTATAAACAGGGGAGGCAATGGGCTGGGGGCTCAATCTCTAAGGCCAAGGCTTAGGGCTTTTCCAAAAATTGACTAGAGGGTTAGGCCGAGCTTGAAAGCCTTGGCCGAGCATTTAGGCAATGAAAAACTTGGAACAACGATGAATAGCCTAGCCTGCAATTGTTGACTTGGTCCATTCATCAAGTAAGCCACCAATCTACGTGGGGCTCACTATGTACATGTGACATCTAATTTATTCTTTTCGTTAATTTCATTTATTTATGAGCGGAGATTATATACTTTATTTTATTAGTGTTATTTTAATTGTTACATTTGTTATATATGTTATTTAATTAATAGATATTTTATTTTTTGTATTAATTTATTAGTTGCAGGTGTCAACTGAATTTAGCCTAACCCAACTAAATTTAACCCAACTCAACTCAACTCAACTCAGAATCTTGATAGGGTCATGCATTCAATTCCTTGGTTGGGTAGCTTGGTTGGGTTGGGCCTTAGGCCAACTCCTCTTGAGATTAGGTTGGGCTTAAGTTGATCCTCAACCTCACCCAACCTTACTCACCCGACTTGCACCCCCACTTATAACTAGGGGAGGCAATGGGCTGGGGGCTCAGTCTCTAAGGCCAAGGCTTAGGCTCTTCCATAACTTGGCTAGAGGGCCAGTTCAAGCTTGAAGCGTTGGCGAGGGTTTAGGCGAGGAAGAACTTGGTATGATGATGAATAGCCCAGCCTGCCACTGTTAACGTGGTCTAATCATCAAGAAAGCCCCAATTACACTAAAGAATGAACTATTTAAAGATACTTGTGAACCATATTCATTTACCTTACATGTATAAAATCTAAAGACAGACGTTGGAATTATATCATATTTCAATGATCCAAATTGTTCATATGATGGGACTTGTTATAGATGAGGATCCTAGAAAGATCTTAGATTAGATTGTTTGAATGGTTGAATTATTTAAATCTTTTCCTTATAGGGCCGAACGTGTAGAGTTAGGTCTATGGCTAAGGACACGGTATAGAGGCCTAGAGCTGGCCTAGGGCAACCCCCACCCGGCCCTAGCTAGTTGGGTCCCTTGCTACCCTAATTTATCACTCTAATCCCTATAATTATCAAGCTTAATAGGTGATTAGACCTCCTAACATTTGATTAGTACAGGGTTTAGTGCATACTTTTAAAGACATCCGATTAATGTGGGGTCCAGTGTATGCTTTTAAAGAAGGGAAATGGTTGAGTGTTGGTTACCATCCGTTCAAGATTTGACAGTGATGAGAAGTGGGCTCTTTGCTTTTCTTTGTGAGAGGAGGGCGGCGTGTAATAATCGTTATCTAATAGTGATTAAGAACAGTATACAGGTGGGTGTATGTTATCGAGTCATTCCTTTAAAGAAAGTGAATAGGAACGGTCTGCTGGGGTGCAGGGATAAACACCAACATTGGAATATCACAACCCTTCAATGATAAAAAATTGGATGGCTGGATGTCTTATAGTTCAGAAGATTTTTGGGTACCCGAATTGCCTGTGCCCGGGCCACCAGAAGTTCCTTTGGCCGGAAGCTGTTTGGGGCCCACATAGATGGCCGTGACAAATCCACTCCATCCATTAGTTTCTAAACGTCATAATAAGAAGTGAATAAAAAAATCAGGCAGATCAAAAACTCAGATACGCCACACCACACCAAACAGTGAGAACGAAAACATCCACTGTCGAAACTTTCCTGGAGCCGACCATGATGTTTAGATCCCATCCAAACTGTTCATAGGGTTATGAACACTCAGAAAAGATCTAGGACCAAATATCATCTTGATAAAAAACTTCTGTGCCCCCTACCAACAAAGTTTCCAATGGTAGCTGTTCAATACCCACTGTTTCGTGTGGTGTGGCCTACCTGAGTTTTGGATCTGTGTGATTTTTGGATTGCTATCTTATTGTGACGTTTATAAAGTGATGCACAGAGTGGATTTGTGATGGGCATCTCCGTTGGCTCCACACAGCTCTCCACCACAGAAACTTACTTTGGCCGGCGGGCACAGGCAATTCGAGTCCCATTTTTGGGGTGGGCCCTGAACCATCACATGCTTCGAATCTCTCACTTTAGCAGTGTATCCATTTGCTAAGGCTCAGTACCCAATCGTTTCTCTTCCTGTCGGTATCAACGTGTGTCACATTTGAAGGACATCTGATCCACACATATGGTGGGTCCCACCACGGAAATGAGAAAAACAAAAGGTCATCGGATTAGCCATGCATGCCTATATTGCATCAGACTGATGGGAAGGCTGACTTAGGCTGTCCATTTGCAAAGGGCAACTCACTTGATAACTGAATGAATTTTACCCTAGGTGTCATCATGGTGGGTCCACCGACCTTATGTACGACTCAGATGTCTTACACGCTTTACATTTTGACATGTGAGGTGGGTCCCATGTGAAGGCACATTCAAAGAGCCTCAAAAGGGAGTTTGGCGGAGTATGGTGGATCATATGTGTGCACACGTCTACGGTATGCATGGCACACATTCATGTCGATCTGGGCCTTTCAAATAGTGGGCTCCATGGTGGATAGGAATGGCCCAAAAATCACAACCGTGGAATGATCATAACCACATATGGATTTTAACTGTTGAATTTTGATGATATTCCTTTCAGTTACCATCCGAACTGCAAGATCATCCAATCCTGTGAAATTTAGACCTTGCCGAATTTCTAATTGGGCCAATGATTTGGACAGTCTGGATTGACGTGCCATGTGTAATTTAGATCCACTCCCATAATCTCGAGCATTGGTTTGTTGAACCGCAGAAGGACCCGACGCGGCTTCGGTGGATCCGGGGAACCACCGAGCTCCGTGTTTCTAGGAATGTGGAGCCCACTGTGATTTATATGTTATATATCCACACCGTTCATCCGTTGTTACAGCTCATTTTAGGACATGAGCCAAAAAAAGAAGGAGATCCAAATCTCAGGTGGATCTCACCACAGGAAACAGCGGTGAATGAACGCCCATCATGGGCCACCGTAATTCTTATTTTCTATCCCATCTGTTAATAAGGTCTCACAGACCTGGATGAAGGGAAAACACAAAATACCAGCTTGATCTAAATCTTTCGCGCCCCCAGGAAGTTTTTAATGGTGGGCCTTCATTTAACCCCGTTTCCTGTGATGTGGTCCACCTGAGATTTGGGTCTAATTTATTTTTCGGCTTCTAGCCTAAAATGAGCTGAAAAAACAGATGGACGGCGTGGATATAAAACAAACACATCAAGGTGGGCCCCACAATCCTGGAATCACCAAGCTTGGTGGTTCCCCGGATCCACCGAAGCCGCATCCAGAACGACCAGCCTAAAAAGCATGGCGATCCTAACCTGTCAACTTTCGTCCTGCAAATTTAAGGAAGAGAAATGCAGCAACGGTCCAAATTCAACTGTATAAAAGATCTACATTTCGCATCTACGATTATCCAATCTGGGAGATTTTTGAGGCATGGTCGATCATCCACTGTCCATATCCTCAGGCCATAGAATCATAATCCATAGAATTCCTCCCACCTCAAGATTGCTAGTTTGGGACTGTGATCACATCAGCACAGGATCAAGTGACCATGATCAGAACAAACCCTCTTTTTTTTTTTTTCTCTCTGCAATCCATCACCATCCATGCTTTTGCTTTATATGGGAAAAGCAATGTCACGTATTCACAGTTCTGTTTCACGTAAAAGCAAAAACACTCAAATGGCTCTTTCACGCATCCATGCTTTTGCTTTTGAATGTGTTGTTGTATCAGTGTCCATCAACTCTCAACCGTCTAATATGTAGCGAACCTTCAACGTACTTCACGTAACATCCCATCAATAAACCCCCAATTAGATTTTAACAAGGCCCCACATGCACGGGCGCGGATCTGACTAGCATAAGGGATGGTTTCAAAGCTTTGTGGTCCCACCATGCTGTATGTGTTTTATCCATGCTGTCCATCCATTTTTCCATCTGATTTTAAGGCAATAGCCCAAAAATGAGACAGATCTAAATATCATGTGGATCACACCACAAGAAAATAGTGGGGATTGAACTTCCACCATTAAAATCTTCCTAGGCCCCACTGTAATGTTTATTTTCCATCCAACCTGTTGATAAGGTCACATAGACCTAGATGAATGGAAACCCAAACATTAGCTTGATACCAAACTTCTGTGGCCCTCAAAAAGTTTTTAATGGTAAGCCTCAGTACCTCACTGTTTTTCTGTGGTGTGATCCACATGAGATTTGGATCTGTCTCATTTTTGGGCTCATGCCTTAAATCATATGAAAAAAATGGCTGGACGGCGTGGATAAAATACATACATCATGGTGGGCCCACAGAGCTTTGAAACCATCCCTTATGCGGGACTAGCAGATCCCCGGCCGCCCCCACATGCACCTCTCTCCATTGTACCACACGTGCCAACTTGGCAAGTTCATGGAACATCCGTGCGGCCGTGCATAAAATGATTCCCATACTGAATATGATAGTCGAAAAAATAGGTCAGTCAACTCATCAGGTGGGTCACACGGGTGCGTTGGGACCATAATCAAGCTTTTTTAAGCCGCCAGTTCTTTTTGAATGGAAATAGCCCACCTGATAAGCGAGTCACCTTGGCTCTGTCATATAATGATCATACCTGTAGAGCGGCCACCTTATGGACGGCTCAGATGTTCCCCATGCTCATCAACATGTATGCCGCATCGACCATACTACGTGAGGCTACCAAAGCTCTAGCTTTAAAATTAGGATTAGTGGTTGTAAATGAATGATGAAAAGCGAGGTTTGCTAAGCCCACATGCATGTGTGCAATAAAGCTCATGTACGAGCCACACATGTGACATCGTGGCAGGATAGGTCCCAGATCCAATCCATTCCACTATGAATCAGGTTAATCAAATGGTCAGGTGGGCCATACTTTGCAGAAAAATGTACGGCTCTGAAAAAATCCGATATTGTGGCCCACATGCTGAGTGGACCATTTTTTTTAATTTTTTTTAATTTTATGTTTTGGAAGATATCTAGAAGGTTGGACCAACCTGATGGATGGATTGGCTGTCATACATATGTGCCAAGCTGGTACATGTGTGGAATGCACATGAGTCTTATATCAACCGCGTGTGCGCTTAGCAAAAGCTCATGAAAAGCACCATGCTTTTTGTTTGTGCTTTTACATGCTCCGTTAAAATAACTGTGATGGGTGGGTCAGTGGCCTGTGGCCGCCAAGTAGGACAAAAAATATTTATTAGAAAATGGGCGTACGTTAAGAAAATGGGCGTACTATTTTAAGCGTAAGATAAGATGAAATGGGCCACTAAAGTGACAATTAGTGGTATAACTTTACAGAGAGAGAGAGAGAGAGAGAGAGAGAGAGAGCTAAATTGAGATAATCCAGGTGCAGTGTAGATTTGTCAGGTGAAGGATTCTATACTTGTGGCACCCATGGATCCTTGATCCAGAACGTTGAGCTGATGGGGCCACCTTGAATGGAGGTTGCCCGAAAAATGTCCCATTACGGAATATATTCCTACCTCTTTTGTTGATGTCCTTTTGACTAGACGGTTGAGAACAAAATATAGAGAAAGATCCACGGGAAATAAGCCATGGATGGATGGGTTAGGATATTACAGGTTGGAGATTTCCGAGGCAATGTGTCCACCATGCGGCCCATCGAACCAATGGTGAGGATCATCGAACTGTGGATGAGGATTACTTGAAAGTATTATATATAGAGAAATGCACACACAAAAAATGGTTGGACAATTCAATTTGGTGCAACTAGCAACTTATATCTCTTTTTCCACATGTAATAGCCTATGAGATTCCACATTACTTCAAGTCTTACATAAGTATTATGGGAATACATATCATATATCTAACCTTAACATTAAATAGGGCCCATTAGTTAATTTTTATCTCTAAAAAAAAATTAGTAAATAGCCTTCATCACTGGAGTTATACATGTGAGTTGAATCCGGACAATGAAAATGAATTTCTAACAACTCACTTTTCTTATAGAATAATATCCCATTATGGATCACTGAAAAATTATATTTTATCTCCTTCACAAGTTTATAAGGAACCGTACTTGATTAATGGACCGGATTTCTCACACATGTAGTGTGCCACCCGACTACATCACACATGTACAAATTCTATAATTAACTAATTTTCTTTAGAAAAAAACCTCCTCCACCTATTCTCCCTCTTCATTTAAAGCCATCTCTCTTTCTACTCTTTAAACATTGAAAACTACATGGATTGCTTTCAAAAGCCTCCCGTAGGGATTAGGTGAGACCCCGGATCCACCGAGGTGGGTGGGACCCTGACAGTAGGGCTCACAGTGATGTATGTGTCTTAAATCCACACCATCCAACCATTCTGAAATATCACTTCAGGTGTGATACCAAAAATGAAGTTGAATAAAATCTTAGGTGGACCACACCATAGAAACAGTTGTGATTGAATCTCTACCATTGAAAGCTTCATGGATTTCACCGAAATGTTTATTTGCCATTATTTTCCATCCAACCTGTTGATAAGGTCACAAACATCTAGATGAAGAGACCACATGAATACCATCTTGATCTAAAGCTTTTGTGCCCCACAGGAGGTTTTTAATGGTCAATCAACACTGTTTCCTGTATTATGGCCCATCTGGGATTTGAAACTGATTCATTTTCTGGATCATGCCCTAAAATGAACTTTCAATATGGATGGACGGCATGGATGTAGTCACATACATCACAGTGGCGTCACAGTCAAGGGTACCACCACCTCGGTGGATCCGTTAGAAATGGACTGAGTCTCATAACACTAGATCTTTGGGGCCCACCATAATGTATGTGTTTTATCCACGCTGACCATCCAATTTGAAAGATTATTTTAAGGCATGAACCCAAAAATGAGGGAGATCCAAGACTTAAGTGGACTACACAGTGGGGATTGAACACCCACCATTAAAACCTCATTTGAAGCTACAAAAGTTTTGGATCAAGCTTATATATGTGTTTTCCCTTCATCTAGGTCTATATAATCTCATGAATAGGTTGAATGGAAAATGAACGTCAAAGTGGCCCCTAGGAAGGTCTCAACTAGGGGTGTCATTATCACCATTTCTTGCATGGTGTGGTCCAACTGGTATTTGGATCTTCTTAAGTTTTTGGGATCACGTCCTAAAATGAACTTTAAAAACGGATGGACGGGGTTGATATACAAAAACTTAATCAAGGCGAGCCCTAGACAGTGAGGGTAACACCCACTGTAGCGTTATCCAGGTAACACCTAATCCGCACCCTTTTTTAGGAACATATGAAAGAAGCGTAACAAGAGAGAAGAGGGCCTAACCTTAATTTTTGATAGGGCTCACGATGATGTGTACGTTAGATCCACTCCGACTATCAGATGTGTAATCTCATTCTAGGTCTAGAGCCCAAATATTAAGATGACATGTGATTCAGGTGGACAACATCAATAGAATAGTTGAAAGACAAACGTCTATCCTTGAATTTTACACGGCTCACAATTATGAGCATGTGAAATCTACTCCAACCATTAGATGCCAAACCAAAGGCTAAGTTTGGGATCTAAACATCAGGTCGATATGTGATTTAAGTGGGCCCCATTAAGGGAATCATTTTCAAGGTTAAGCTTTTTTTGTACACTGTTTTCAATTGTGCAGTCCACTTATACTATGGGGGGAGCTGATTTTCAGTCCCTTTATCTATCACGGGGTCACACACAATGACTGGGACAAATTTCATGTTAACACCATGGTGGGGCCACGTACCCAGGCTACTATCCTTTTTTAGTAGACTTTTTGGAAAGCCACCGTGAAACAACCAGCATCAATTACTTCTCTTTATACATTAATTAATTAAGCTAGATGGACGGCCCAATTGGTTGTGTGTGAGCATTACTCTCTCTCCCTCTCTCTCTCTCTCTCTCTAATGTACATGTGACATTTATGTATGATGGGCCATGGCAGAAAAATTGCCAGGTGGATGTGGATCATTACCCAACTTTCTTTTTAACTGTCCATTTGTAAGATACCAAGTGGATGGTTAGGATCATTCCATTAGTGCAATTTTTGAGCTGTGACCAATCATGATTAAGTCCGCAAAATGGTTTGAATCGTTTTACAAGTTTGCCGTATGTACAGTTTACTTGGTACCAGTGGCCTTGGGATGAGATCCAGTGGTCCATCTCCACGTCTATAATGTACACGTGCCAAATGTGTATGATGATTCAAACCGTCCATTCATAGGGAAAAATCATAACGAATAATCCAAAAATCCCAAAATCTCCGGACAATCTAACCGTTTAAGAAGGAAGCGGATTGCGTGGTGTGCCACACACCACCGTCCTTGGTGGGTGTGTATGTGTTATATCCACACCGTCCATCCATTTTGCGAGATTCAAGTATGAGCCAAAAAATGAGGCAGATCTAAAGGTCATGTGGACCACATCACTAGAGAGGTGGGCACAATGATGGCCACCGTTGAAACCTTCCTAAGGCTCACCATGAAGTTTATTTGCCATCCAATCTGTTCATAAGGTCAGGTAGACCTGGATGAGGGGAAAACACTTGATTCAAAACTTCCGTGGCCCTTAAGAAATTTTCAATGATAGGCATTCAATCCCCACTGATTTCGTTGGTGTGGTTTTCTTAAAATTTGGATCTGCCTCATTTTTTATGTCCATGCCCTAAATGATCTCCCAAAATGGATGGACGGTGGGGATATAATACATATATCATAATGGGTCCCACAAAACTTGTTGACATCAACCCACTTCAGAGGTTGTGCAACCCGCTTCCGTTTAAGAAAATGGTATGTCGAGGGAGGACGTGGTAGGTCAATCACCGTATTACTAACTGATTGTTTCTTGAATCCATAAGAAAAAATAAAAGGATAAAAAAATGAAAATTAATTTTGAATAATTATTTTTAATATATTGAATGAATAATAAAATAAACATAATTACTTTACTTTAAATAATAAACTAAACCCTAAACTTCGTATTTAACACTAACTTGCAAAGAAAAAAAAAATCTTAATACGATTAGAAAAGAAACAGAAAAATCGGTGCAAATTGTATAACACCTGTCGGGTGCCATCTTCCTTCCGTTGATACTAGTAATCCAAGTATCTGATTACCATAAAACTTTGTGGTTTTACTGACATCGACATATTCTTCAAGATGGTCGGTTCAGATTCTCTATATCAGTAGTAGTGGGCCACCTGAACCATCTCCAGTTTTAGTGGGCGGAATTCGAAACTTTCTATACAGTTCGTATAATTTTGGAAGCCACGATCAATCGGTAACTCGGATTGACGTGAAACTTGTTGGGTTTTCTCAACGTTAAGCAGCTCTACGAAATAGACGAAACGAATCATCATAAATGATCAAGATGGGCCCCACGAGTTAGGCTAAAATTAAAAAACGAGAATAACAATTTTCTGTTTTGATTGAAACTCCAAAATCGAAAATTCCTTAGTTTTCTCTTGTTTTTCTTCCTGTCCATGTCCATCTCCTGTAGGAAGGTGCGTGATCCACGCCCTCGATCATGGGGTTCTTCTCCTATATCAATCGTCTAATCACATAGACTTTTTCTCTACCGTCCATTTGCAAAACTTTATGATGAATAACATATCAGGATCTTACTTTATTTAATTTTAATTTTAATTTTTAATGTTTTTAATATAATGGACTGATCTATCATGCATTGCACAAGGGGGGTGACCATTTTCTTCAACTATCCCTTCAGTGCATAATCATTTTTGTTTTTTAGTACCATGTTGTACACATGATGCATATCCCTCAAACCGTACCATGAACTTTCACGAAATCCCACCTCAGTGTCTGCCCAACTGTGCATGCATTTTACTAATACAAACATAAGCCCTTGAAAAATCTTTAAAAAAATGTCTGAGTGGGTAGGGTGTCTGATTTTGACCACTTTAACCGTGTCATATAGTAGTGGGCAGACCTCATGATGATGAAATTGGAGGGCATGTTTTTCATTATAGAGATTTTTTATGATTAAAAAAATGCAAAGTTAGTTTAAATAACAGCACTAAAACTCCACGTTTATCACTTGTTTAATCAGCCCAATACCACTAATGAGGACCACCCTAGGAAACCGCCCGACCAAACCTGATTCAAACAACTGTGCAGAGCACTTGACCTTGGTCTGGCCTATGGCGTACAAAGTTCCATGAAGTGGAGGTGTGAATATTCATTAAAAAATAGCTTGATTTTGGCACGTGGATGGATTGTAAAAACCACGTGAAGGTGAGAAATATACAATTCAATGAATTCCCTTAATTGGGTCGAGTGCACTTTCCTCATCGCTATGATTTAAATGCATTTATTGGATGGTGTTGATGGTTCATGATGTATAGATAATGCTTATTATCATCGGGATTTGCGGTGTTTTAACACGTGAGATTATTGTTAGGTGATCCAAAGTCCAGACTAATTAATGGCCTGTTTGGGTCCCACTGTTGATGGTGTTTACAATGGATCTTGAAACCGTTATATAGAGGCATGCGTTTGGGTCCCACTGTTGATGGTGTTTACAATGGATCTTTAAACCGTTATATAGAGGCATGCGTTGAGGCAGACCTTTGGGTTTGTTTTGAAACCATAGAAAAGCTGTAAAACCCATATATCTCAGGAGTTCTCTTTAAATTTGTTGTCAATATCTCACAGAGAAGTTGGGCAGTCGGATTCATTGCTGTACCGGTTCATCTTCAGCCATCTGGACCGTAGATTCTTCATCCTCTAGTTTGATGAACGGTGAAGGTAATTCTTAACTCTATTATTGCAGCCTTGAAAACGATGTTTGGTCCTTGAACCATTTTCACTTGATATGTCACATCTGAAGTACTTTCAGGTCTCAATGGACCACTCATTGTAATCTCCTTAGATCATGAAAGACCCAATAATGCTATTGGTAGCAAATAAAAGCTTCCTCTCATGAATCTTCTTTAATCTCATGGACGATTTGTGCGGTCCAATCATCTGTTAGGTAGGTTTTATTTAAGGAGGTGTCTTGCGTTAAGAAAGCAACTACGAAAAATTAATTTGAGTCATATCTGTTCAGCTATTGACTAAAACTGTATCAATTCATTAGTCATTAAAAGTTAGGCACAAAGTTGTATCAAATCATCAATCCCGTAAAATTAGGTAAAAGATAATCTTTCAGGAAATATTAGGTAAAAGGTAATCTTTTTAACTCTAGTTTTTAGTCATCAACACTGTAAGGTAATTATGTGGTACTACCTAAGCTAGTTATTTCTCAAAGTTGAAGAGCTTATTTGGATGCAACATTTGCACTATCATGAATTTATTTAGATAAGACAGCAGTCGGTAGCTTTGTTCCTAATTTGTCAACACTTTTATTTACTGGTTGCCAATAGGAACGAGAATAGCCCATTTTTCCAAAAGTAGGAGCAGTATAAGGTATCTTATATGGCAATTCATTATGGTAACCAGCTGTCTATGTTGTTTTGAGCCTGTCCATCACATGTGCCACCATCAACCTTCAGTTGCCTGGCATGTGTCGCATGTGCCACATCATCAATCATCAAGCACTCCATGGTACTAATACGTCACTATATATGCACATGGGTCATACATACCTTTATCATTTTCAAGTAGCCCATATGTGCAACATATGCCAAAACCAATCTTCAAACACACCCAACATGTGACTTGTGCTGCCATGTATCTAAAGTCATCTCATGTGGGTTCTTACTCATGCCTTGGTAGTATACTCACAAGAGTTTCAACATGGGATCATGGGTTCAAGTACCCATTGCGGTGAAATCCCATTGTGGTATGAGTGTATGAGTGTGCATGTGTGGGGGTGTGAGTGCATTTGTAAATAATAATAATAAAAAAGGTGTGCCAGCATACACCCAACAAGCTAAGTCGTTAGTTTAGCCAACCTCTCTGGTTTTTCCTAGGATCAAGTTTCCTTATTGTAGTATGGGGAGAGGCAGTTGCTTTTTTTTTTTGGTCAGTCATACAACGCACCCAACAGCGTGGAATTTCACCACTATGGGTTTCGAGACCAAGACCTCTTGTTGAAACTCCGCAGAGTCTACCAGCGAGGCAAGGCCCCGAACCTAGGCAGTTGCTTGACACACAACCAAGCAGACTATACTGAATAGACTATTTGGGGTGGAACTTTTCCCATGTCTAAGCAACATCCTATCTTGGACAAATTACCTAGGGCATACATTTTTTCTTTGGGCTATCTCCTCAATTTATACATAAGAACCAAGAAAAATAAATTGAATGAGTGCTCTTTCGTATTAGAGAATGGTGAAAAAGTCATGCCCTCACCTCATGGGAGCTTCTTATGAGGTTGAGCTGTGTGGGACCCACCGTGATGTGGATCAGACATCCACATTAATTGTGCATTTGATGGGTCCCCTGTAGGTGATGGGATATCCTAAAATTCAGTTGTGTCTTGAGCTTAAGTTCGCCCATGCCATCTTAAATGATGAGAAATCATACCTAAAACATCTAAAAGCTCTTGGTAGGAATCCCTTGAGTTTTGCATAAAGTTGAAACTTGGGGGCGATGCCTCATCCAAGTGGGACACACACAATGGATGGGCTGGATGTGTGAATCAAATCTCGGCGAGCCTTACATACGATCAACAGGGTTTTAATGGACGTGCATCCACTCTCAACTATTATTTGTGGTGTAGCCTACCTAAATAATGGATTGACATGATTTTTAAGCCCATGGCCCACCATGGTAGGGTGATTCTAACAGATGGGGTGGATGTCCGATCCACATCACAATGTGTCCTACAGAGCTCTACTTCATCTTCTTTAAACGTCCGCATATGTTACAAATTATCTTCAAGCATCTCACATGTGCCATTATACCTATAACTTACACACACGTTATGTATAGTCAACATTTTCTTTAAGATAATCATTTGGAAACATTCATTTTTAGGATAATCATATGTTCCAAATGTATCAGTACCACCTTTTTTTATGTTACTCATGACACGTGCTCAACAATCAGTATCCAATAAATCCAACATAATTTCTATCTAAGATAGGCAAAACTTAGCTTAATTGCTTCCAAACAACCAAGAGTAATTTGAATTGCACAAAACATGTCAACTTTCTTATTCCATTGAAACGTCATTGTATCTCTAACCATCCCTACATCTCCACGTGTGAATCTAACCCTTCCATTCATGTGATTAATTTGTACTTCCCATATATCTAAGAAGTGCACCTGTGCCTTTATGTACAGGACACCTTGTAAAACCATAAGGCTAGCTTGTTTGTCCCATCGTCATCACGTGGGCAGAGGAATCTAATCCTCTCTACAGATGAACAAATCTTCAGGTGTATCTTCACCTATATCATTGTTGCACCCTCTATTTTGGACTATTATTCTAATTGAGGGATGATTGGGCCCACTTGTGCGTCTGGAAGAGGCAATCTACGCCCGCTGATTGACCCACCTAACCGAAATCATCCATTTTGGATGATACGAATGCTCCATTCATTAGGTGGTCCACTCACTTGGGGTTGCTTTTCTCCAGTGCTTGGCTGGACTCGTTTATTCTTTTATCTACTGTAGCACTTCTTAGACAATCCTAGCCATCAAACGTCCACCTTTTCTTCAGTTGAAAGTGGACCATCGCTGTATTTCTCTTTTCAACATTTAGTAGTGATCCACATTGGGCTAAGTGTAAGGGAAACCTTCCCATGAAAACCGTTGCATGCATTTGGGCTCACTGGCATCCACATTGCCTATCTGGGCCGCCCACAACGTCCGGTCCACTATTATAGACTGCTTTGAAAAGAAAAAAAAAACAAATCATATCTATGGGATGGTCCAAAACAGCCTCTTAGTGGCATAAAAACTGGATGGACAGATCATTAGAAGATGGGTCCAGTCAGGAATTTTTGGCACCACCCGATTGCTATGGTTCTTGCATAGTAGCGGGAGAAGATTGGACTAGACCTAATGGACGGTCCAGATAGGTGATCTCAATGCCATCAGGTCCAAATGCGACTATGTTATGGGAAGGTTCCCATGCAATGACTGCATTTCTCTTCAGCATCATATTTGGAGGAGAAATGATCTAGTGGGCTGATTGTATAGAAATACTTCTATGCTCCTAGTTGCATTTGTACCCATTTGGCATCCTCAATCTCATATCTGAACCGTTCATTAGATCCTTTGCACTCAATATAGGCTACCTTGAGAAAAAAAAATATATTAAGCAGATGATCAAAACCGTAAAATCAGTGGCATGCACAGATGGATGGACAATAACATTCTTAGAATATAAGTCCAGTTATAGACATTTAGGACCATCAGATTGCTGTGATCTTTTAAAACAATGGACGAAGAGTGAATTTAACCTAATGGACGGTCTAGATAGGTGATGCTGATAGCAACAGTCCAATGCAAATAGGTGCATGGAAAGATTTCCACGCACTGAGCGCATTTGATCGCTTCTCTATTCGGAGGTTTCCTAATTTCACACGTACACATCCATATGCCGGCACACATGCAAATATGAAGTACGTGTGCGAGATCTGAATTTTCCGTAAGATTGCAGATGCTGAGATCCTCTGCCTAAAAGAATCAGAAAGTTCCACTCATCGGGTGGGCGTAAATCGATGGTTATAAGATTTTCTCTGGCCATTCATTTGTTTTTGATAGGCTGTGGCCCACCTAAGGTGTGAAATGGCCTGATTTTTATGCCACAAGATCTAAATAGTTCAGCTCACCTAACAAAAGGTACAGATCTCACGCACTTGTCACATTGAGATACACGCACCCACGTGTGGATGTGTACGGCTGGACGATTGTGTGGAATTAGCAAGTCTCTTATATCTGTAGGCGACGAACGGGCGAATTTTGGGGCATAGTCCACCTAGAGCTAGAATCACCAATCCAACGGTCTAGATCACAGAACAATGGACCCTGCTTGTCAGCATGGAAAACCCGAGCATAGTATTGAAAACCTCGGGTCCAAGATCCTGTAATCATTCATTCTCGGGTGCAGCGGATTGCCTGTGGCACCCGCAATAGGATATCGCTGTGGCACGACGTGGCCCAAGATTTGTGGGGCCCACTGTGATGTATGTATTTTATCCACGCCGTCCATCCGTTTTACCAGCTCATTTTAGGGATGTACTAAAAAATGACTCAGATCAAAAGCCAGTGGACCAGGAGTGAACGCCTACGTACAGTTGAAAACTTCCTAGGGTCCACCATGATGTTTTATTTTCCATCCAACCTGTTCATAAGGTCACAAAAACCTGGATGAAGGGAAAACACAATTATAATTTTGATCCAAAGCTTCTGTGGTCCCCAAGAAGTTTTCAATGGTAGGAAACTTTTTTTATGTGGTATGGTTCACTTCAGATTTTGATCTTCATTAATTTTTTTTCTCATGCCCTAAAATGATCTGAAAAACAGATAGGACGGCGTGGATAAAACACACACATCACGTTGGGCCCCACAGAGCTTGGGGTCACTTCATGCCACAGGGATATCCCTGTGGCGTCTGTCTCAGGCAATCCGATTCCCAGTCAAGGGGGAGTGGATTTCCCACCAAAAGGAATAAAAGTTTCCAACATTCACTTTGGGATTTAAAAAACCAAAACAGATAAGAAAAAACTTCAATTATAAAAACAAGATGGGATCTGCAACATTGCAATCAACATAATAAGAAATTGGATTGAAGATCCAAACGCACCAACCCAATACACAAAATAATACGTAGCCAACCAACGAATCAAAACCACACCAAAATGGAAAAGGCAAGGAATAGGAAGAAAAAGATCGACCTTTGAACCAAACACTACATAAAAGAAGGAAGATATTAAAAAGAAGCTATGTGGTATTGGTCACAGGTTGCTTTTTGAACGCCCTGGAAATGTCTGTCCATGCTTTGGTGGCTCTAAAGCAATCTATACCACTAAAGAAAAGGTTGAGGAATTCTTTGGTACTCTAATATAGTGTTACTACCCACAAGTCTACAACAACACTGCACAGATTGCATACATGTCTTTCAATCCAGACTGTCCAAATCGTGGGGTGTTTTGTAACTGTGTCATAACCCAAAATATCACACTAGATTGGTGATCATAAACATCCAATTGTTGGTCATCAAATGGACGGTTAAAATGGGAAAAAAACCAACTGCCCAAGTTCAAAAAATAAATTTCCACTAATCAGATGTTGGGGCTGTCCAGTCATTACGATTTTGGGAATATGTCTCATCTATGGTGGGCTCCACAAATCAGATAGTTTTGATTGATGTATGAGTGATCCTTATCTATATTGTCACCCATGCGTAGGAGTATTGACAACCATGATCTGCCAGAGTATTTATGCTTTTGTTCGAAAGTAACATGTGCTAGCCCACATGCAGGTGCATAAGATAGCTTCGAGGAAACAGTCCAGTCTGTACCGTATGCATGCATACATGCTTATGGGGTGTTATTTGATGCTCTGGCACTCTGTCATGGTTGATACTTAGGGTACCCGTGGCATAAATTAACTATATTTAACCGCCCAAATTGTGGGACCAACCACGGAAAGATCCTCCTATCAAAATCAGATCTAATGAATGATCCTAAACTCTGATTAGTGGACATTTTTTTTTATATATATTTGGACCATGTCAACCGTCCAATAAATATCCATTGATCATCCATTTAGAACATCACATCAGTGTAACTTTTTGTAGATGATTCATCTCACCTAGATCCCACAATTTGGACGGTTTAATTTGGATTTACTTGTAAGTCGCTTATACAATTTCCTAGTGCCTGTGTATCGACCACCATACTCTGCCAGAGTATCAAAGTTTTTCTCTAAGCTTATATAAATAGCTGAATGCCCTGCAAGGTCGAACTAAGTTCTTCAGTCCCACATGTGTTTTATTCCATCTTGGTTGTTTTCTTTGGTTTGTTTTTGTTGCAATTCCAGCTACCATATTGGGAAAAATGAGTCCTTGGAAGAAAGGGAATGAGTCTGAGAAAGGAGAGATGGGGAGGAAAGAGAAGAAATCAATGGCTGTGATTTTCAGATATGCTGATTGGCTTGATGTTTTGCTGATGTTATTGGGTACTGTAGGAGCAATTGGAGATGGGTTATCCACCAACTGTCTGTTGCTCTTTGCAAGCAGGATTATGAATAGCTTGGGGTATGGTAACACCACAGGAAATCATGAAAATTTCATGAATGAGGTTGAAAAGGTTAGAAATGCAAGACCCACACTGTCCTTTTTTTCTTTTTTACTTCACATTTGATGATTCGATATCTTTTAGTCTTGTTTTTCCTTTTTCCTCCTATGGTAAATCATTTCTCTTTGGTGTGTGATTTCCAGCATTCACTGTATGGTGGCATTTCACGCACCGTAATTGCAGCACACACATATGCTGATCCGGACTTTCCAAACCACTGGCACAGGTGTTTCTGGAAGACATCCCAAAAATCAGACTGATCAGATGATTCTGATTACTTACAGCTGAGTTTGGATCACTGACCATTTTCTATTTTAACCGGCCATTTAGCAGCTACTAGTTGGACAGTGAGGATCATCCGACTTGGTGTGATTTCCAGGCTACACTCCCAACTTTGGAAAAGATGGTTCGGACGGTCTGGACAGTCTGGATTGCATGCAACGCATGTTTCCAGGGTACATTGAATGAGTTGCCATCATTTAGAAAGTGGTGACAAACGCACACCATGATGTTTTCTCTTGGTTTTAAAAAGTCATTGGTATCTTAGGCAACAAAATAGTTAAGGCTGCGTTTGGATGCATCATCAGATTGTATTACAATTACCTTTCCAAGTATTCATAGTGAAAAGCTAAGTTTCAAACAATTGAGGGCTGCTTCTTCAGCATGAATGCTAAGGTAATTACAATCTGGTCATTCCCACACTATTCAACAGCGATGATTGCAATTCGATTCAAAAGTACACCCAAACGATGCCTAAAGAAACTTCTCCTCTCATTATTTCCAGCACTAACATATTCTTTTGTGTTCTCATTTTTCTTTGGATTTATGTAGTGTGCTCTTTACTTTGTGTACTTGGGATTGGCAGTCTTGGTGGTGGCTTTTATGGGTAATTTCCAAAATTCAAAATTTCCCATTGTCTATATCATTTGAATATAAATGAGATGGAAATTTGAGAAGGGTGTCCTTTTTTTTTTTTTCTTTTTTCTTTTTTTTTTTAATAATGCACTGATTTGAATGAATCATGTTTTCAGAAGGGTATTGTTGGAGTAGAACCAGTGAAAGGCAGGTACTGAGGATTCGCTACAAATATCTGGAAGCTGTTCTTAGACAAGAAGTTGGGTTCTTTGATTCCCAAGAAGCAACGACTTCTGAGATTATAAACACTATATCCAAAGACACTTCACTAATACAAGAGCTTCTTAGTGAGAAGGTACTCATGTGAATTGCATCCATGTCCCATGTCATGCTGACCATGAAGGAATAAAATCTTTCTTCTTATAATTGTTTTAATATCATCATCATCATCATCATATTAACTGGCATGAAAAAGGTACTGTTAAAAATCATGGTATTTGACAGGTTTGGTAGAGTAACTGTCACAGTATATGTGACACACATATATACTATGTTTATGCTTGATGTAGAAATCTAGACCATTTAAACAAGAACAATGTAGAGGACAAGATTTAGCAAATCACAATTTCAGTTAATTGGTGACTCTAGTCAATTAACATTGGAGCAATCTCATCCAGATAATTGCCTTAGTGGGCTAAATAACTGGGTAAGCGACAGATCAGTGGTCATGATGTTTGCTATTCTAAACAAATAAATTTCACCAATTTTGCAAGGTCAGAAATTCAGTTGTATCAATAGATTAACTTGTTTGAGATTGTTAATCATAGAGTATTTTTAAAATAAAATGAACTGGATGATTAGACTTTCCTGAGATTTGTTCAAAGCTGATACTTTTTATTCAGTCTGTCAACAGCTCCTAATTGATCCGAGAAAAATGTCGGAGCAACAGAAAATACATGTGATGTAGGGTGAGTGCTAGGCCTTAGGATATTGCAAGGATGCCGATGATGAATAACACTGACCCCATAATGAGATAATGATAAACTCATGGAAAAAAGATGGGAAATTTAATCTAATGAAAAAAAAGAGGAAAGGAAATTTCAACTAATGAAAAGAAAGAAGAAATGTGGTAAAGTGTAACAATAACACTTAAGAGAAGTTCTTTTCGATTCCAGATAGGAATTCAAGAGAAGATTGTCTGTTGTCCAAGGGTGGAAGAGCTCCTTACCTGCTAAGCAACAAATGGAGAAGAAAATGGACAACTTTTCAATGCTTTCTTCTAGGAGTGTACCATTCGACATTGGCTTGTGGGTCCGCTTGTGGGCAATCACTAGTGGATGAGTCGCACGACGTTTTCCATCTATTTTTATCTCAATTGTGTGAAATTGAATTACAAATTCAACTTTAAATGCAGATGGGATAAGGAGATAGAATGTGACTGGACAATCTCTAGCCAAATCCAAACACCCGACTCTTCCCTATAAATGGGGAGAGGTTCTCTCGAGAAAATCATCCTAGTAACTCCGAGAGTCCTAAGAAAAAAAATTAAGAAGCTCATATTGTCTTTCTGCCCCATTCTTTAAGCGATTCAAATCATCCATCGAAATTTGGGGCCATCTATACCATAGATTCAAAGGGGTGATTAGACCCATATACTTTAGTAGTGGTTAGGCGGACCGCTGGACCTGTACCGTTCATCATGTAGACCATCGGATCTTGAGGACTCACTCTTCCGCACCGAATATCATGTACACACACATATATATGCATTAATCTTGGTCCCCTAATCCTATAAGATATTCCCTCATCACATAAATATGATGTTCATTACATCCTTAGATTTAATGTCAACCTTGTCTGCAAGGTTGGAATGAAGAATATTTCTTAGTATTACGAGTGGCTGTTTTGGTTTTCACTTCTTCATCCGAGTTGGACTTTTTCGCCTCAATTAAGAAGAATTGTTGTGCTTTACAACAATGCTAGGAGTGAACTTGTCAAGTGCAATTATAATAGAGTTCGTCCCTTGCACATTTCTTTCATTTTCAATGCATAACTTCTTGAAGGTAGGGTAGCTTATCATTGATTAGAGGTGTTCGGGGCTAGAGATCCCTTGTCCCTTGACCATTCTTGTCTTGCTTGTTGGAAGCTGTGAGCTTCTTGTTGTAGAGGTGAGCCAATAAGACAACCTCCTCCAAGTAGTGTCAAGATGACAATGACTAGGAGAACTTGCAATTTTAGTACCCCAATAGGGCCACATATATTGAATCTAGATTGTTTGCTCAGTTTTAATAGGAAAATTCTGTTTGCCGAGCACTTGATTGGTTTAACTCAGCGCACGTCAGCATTGACTGCATTAAATGCAGCACAGCTGACAATGCCAATGTTAAGCTGGACCAATCAGTGCTCTCCAAACAGGATTCTCCTGTTAAAGATGAGTAGATGATCCACCCACACATATATCACATTGTACATGATGACAAAATAATAATATTCCTAAACAAGATATTCTACATCTAAGGCTATAGCTATTTGAATATCATAAGATCATCTCTACAGCTAGTTGGCTTGTGGCTTTTGGGAACCCATCAAATCTAGTCGTTGAGGTTGCTAATATAGCAACTTATAAAGAATGTCCTTGTCAATTTTATAGCATGATTCGATTAGTGCTCAAAATCAGTCCAGCAGTAACAAAGAGAAGAATTTTGTTGCAACTGAACTAAGTCTTCAGCAAAATCTTCATATTCAATTGAACCAAACTGAGTCATGATCGCTTTAGGTCCCATCAAGCTTTGGAAATTCCAAGTGTACCTAGCCTTCTTGAATCATTGCATGAGAATTGCTAGAACATCTATGACATTGCGTGTTTCGTGCACGTCTTGTGGCATCTCAAGCTCTATCTTGTTCTATTCTTTGTTTTTTAGGCAGGATGTGCCTTGTGCAAGGGAAGGGTCTAGCTATGTTACTAGATGTAACAACTTCACTTACCAAAGAGAATTTTCTTAGTCTTTTCAACTTGGGATCCAAGAGAAGATTGTCCCACTTCTAGGGGGAGACCTCCTTAATTGCTAAATATCAAATGGAGAAGAAAATAAAGCCTATTAATTGGTTTCTTCAAGGAGTACCGTACATCAATATATAGGCATTCTTCGGACAAGTTCTCCTAAAAAGCAATCTACCATCCACCTCTTATTTATTACAAGTAAAAGACATGAATATGCTGCACATAGAAAAGAACGACAACATATGCTAAAACTAAAAAGGTGTGTCAGGGGATGCGTTGATAAGCTACTTAGTTACTAATAACGATAAATCAGTAGCTTATTTGACAAAAGTTAGTTTTGTAAAATGCCATTTAAGAATTGCTGACCACCTTAAAATGACTAGTAACCTAAAGCTAAAAAATCCTGCCTTTTTTATTTTTACTAAAGGGAGAGGAGGGAAGAGAGAGAAAAAGAGGGATCGAAAGTGGGCTCCACATTATGGACAACCAACATCAAGGTGGGCACCGACGTGATGGACGATCCATATCATAGATGGCCCCACATAATACACGGCCCACATTGAAGGTGGGGCCGACATGATGGATGGTCCACATCAAAGGTAGGCTCCCCATGATGGGTGGTAGACATTGAAGGTGGGCCCCACATGACAGATGACCTACATCAAAGTGGCGCCACATAGTGGTTGGTCCACATCAAGGGTTGGCCCCTAATGATAACAAACTTACATCCAAGGCAGGCCCTTCATGATGGACAATCTGTATTAAAGGTGGGCAATGCATGATGGATGATCCACATCCAATGTTCGACATGATGGATGACCTCCATCCAAAGTGGGCCTTACATAATGGATAGCCCACATAGAAAGTGGGTCTCACAAGGTGGGCCCTAGATAATGAACAATCTATATCAAAGGTTGGCCCACATGACTAACGGTGGATATTAAAGGTGGGCACCACATGATGGATGGCCCCACATCAAATGTGGGTCCGGATGATGGACGATCTACATCAAAGATGATGCAAAAGTATCTCATATACATTGTAATTTATGGATTATTTTCAGATTGAGTGTGCTGTTTACAAATATATTTATGCACTGAATACTTAGAAACCAATATCCGCTACTTGAGCCATAAGTAGCTGAAGCAAAATGACTTACGATCCAAACACACTCTGAATAAAATAACATTCTCTCTTATTCTATAAGATATTCCCTAATAATATAGATAGAGGTGGACAACGATCCGATCCGAGTCGAACATGGACCAGATCGGATTGTTCGGCTGCTTGAGTGGGTGTGTTCGAACAATGTTCGAACAAACATTCGAACAAGATGGCTCTGTTCGAACTCAATTTTGGTCTAGCCCAATCATGTTCATGTTCGAACATATGGATTTCGAACAATTTTAAAGAGTCCGAATAAGTTCGAACAATTTCGCTTTTTTCGCTTGAAAATAATTTTTCTACTACTGAATAGTAAATACCGATTTTTCATTCTATGTATCCCACCATGATGTATTTGTTTTATCCACTCTGTCCATCCATTTGTATAGATTATTTTAAGGCATTAAATAAGAAATGAGGCAGATACAAAACTCAAATGGACCACACCATAGGTAACAGTGAGGAGAATGATGTCCACCATTGAAACCTTCCTGGGCTCACAGTCACTTTTATTTGTCATCTCTCTCTCTCTCTCTCTCTCTCTCTCTCTCTCTCTCTCTATATATATATATATATATATATATATATATATATATATATATATATATATATATATATATATATATATATATAATCGAGTCGAACGAACGACTCAAGTCGAGTCGATCAATATTCGAGTCGAGTTCGAGTTCGAGTCGAGTCGAACAGGACTGTGTTTGAAATTGAATTGAATTTTTTTTCGAACACACCATGTGTGTTCAAACAAAGTTCGAACAATAAGACCTTCTGTTCGAACAGGGTTTTACCGAGTCGATCCAAGTCGATCCAAACGGTTAAACTCAATTCGTGTCTAGCTCTAAATATAGATATGATATACTCTATTAGAAATTTCCAAGTGGAAAAGTATTCAATCCAGCCAACTATTAAGCTCTTTATCTGGAAGGTTCATTATGTAAGGAACGGTATAAAAGAGTTCTAGGAGAGTTGTGTGGGGAGGAAGGTTCATGCCCCAGTAGAAGTACAATTTTTTTTAAGAAAAAAAATATTAGATGTGTAAAAGAGTGCAAGTAGATATTTTTTTTTTCATTGCGATTTTTATATAGGATTATCATGCACGGATGCAACGGAAATGTTCGTTGCATTATTTTTATAGAGAGAAGAAAATGGGCAAGCAACCTGTTGAGATGGATCCCCATTGATTAAATGTCTTGGTGGCATTTTTCTAAGGAGACAAAGGGCTGGCATATGATTCAGAAATGAATATATGATGATATGGTGCTTGCTCGAAGACCAAGGACGAGTGCTTGATCTTCTTCAAGGGTGATCTAGTTTCTAATGCACAAAGCATGTAATGGTTGTGTGAATCAATCTTTATTATTTAATAAAAAGATTTAAATATCCCATCTTCCAAAAGAAGGGAGATATCTAAGATTTGGAATCTCAAAGACAGCAACCAAAAACTACCTAATCTAATATAATCCCTATCTCCTCAGTTTATCTAGCATGGATTTTGTTTTATTATTTTATTATTTTATTTTACTTTATTCTTCAATCCCATAATTCTACCCAATCAGTAGGGTCGGCAATTGTGGAAACTTGTAACAATGGCTTAAGGTGAACTTTAGTCACAATTGTAATATAATCCCTGCTCTTGGCGTGCCAACATCTCTACTCATGATGTCTTTTTAAGTAGTGGGTCCTATTTTGGTTATCATTAGAGTAGTGTTGGTGTAGGTTGGTCTCTTTGATTCAATGAAGCTGTTGGAGTTTTCCTTCCTGCATATGCGCTAGTTTGATTGTGGCTATCAAAGTAGTGGGGCAATATCCTTCAAACATTGGCTCTAATCTCTATCTTTAGCCCTCTGATGAAGCAACCTACAGGCACTTTTTCCGTCCATCCATCAACTCGATTTGCAAGCGTATCTAAATTAGTTTGGCAGTCATGAATGGTTCCCATCTGTTATAATTTCTAGAATGTGACATCGAAATCTTTGTATTCAGTTGGTCTGATACAGATGCACAAAGCCTTTGCGAAAATGACCCATGGCAAGGATGCCTGTGCTTTCTGATACCATTGCAAAACATTTCCTTCCAAATGGAAGGACATTAATAGAATCTTTTTGTATTTCTGAAAATTGAAAAATTGTTAGCGTGATCCAACTAGTCAGATCTTCACCAAACCTTGAAAAATCGAGATGTATGTACATTGCTTGGATGGGTGCCACACTATCTCTATTGGACCTTCCATTAGATCCACCTACTTTGCTCCTTTCATTTCGATCATTGATCCGACCTTCTCCATCCTTGTTCACTAAAAATGCCAACCGCTCAGTGGACAAGGTCTCTTTGATCTCCCACAATTATTTAGAATATTGTTGCACTTGTTCTTTCAACTTTATTTTTTGAAAGGCAATGAAAAGAATCTTATTTCCTTCAAAAGGGCAAGCAATCCAAAGAATACAAGGGCCGGGCCCACGTCTCGGTGATGCAGGTGCATCTCCACATTGAGGTGGCGTGGCCCATGAGGTGAGGTTTGTGTGATGTAGAATGGCCACGGGGTGCATCCCACTGTGGGAACTATGAGATGCAGGGTAGCCCATGGGGAGGTATCGTTGATTTTCTTGGGAGGGCCTAGATAAAGGGATATTCCTGTGTTTCCCCAAAAAATCTGGAGCTTTTGGTGGACTGGACGATATTCCCTACATCAAGTGGTATCAGAGAGGGAGGTCAATGTTTGAGTTTCCTTACTGGTGTGGGTGGATGATGTAGATGCATCTCCACACTAGAGTGGGGTGGCCCACGAGGTGGGGTCTGTGTGATGCAGAATGGCCACGGGGTGGGTCCCATTATGGGACCTGTGAGATGTGGGGTAGCCCATGGGGAGATCTTAGTCGGTTTGCCTAGGAGGGCATGGATAAAGGGATATTCCGGTGCTTCCTCAACAGCTTTGGAGCTTTTGGTGGACTGGCCGGTCCTCCCTGTATTAAGTGGTATCAAAGTAGGAGACCAGTGTTTAAGTCTCATTACTGGTGTGGGCGGATGATGTAGGTGCATCTACACATTGGGGTGGGGTGACCCACGAGTTGGGGTCTGTGTGATATAGAATGGCCACGAGATGGGTCCCACTATGGGACTCGTGAGATGCGGGGTAGCCCACGCGGAGGTCTCGGTGGTTTGCCTAGAAGGGCCTGGATATAAAGGGATATTCCAGTGCTTCCCCAGCAGCTCTGGAGCTTTTGATGAACTAGCTGGTACTCCTTGCATCACTCAAGGTAGGGAAAAGAAGTAAAAAAGAAAGAAAAGCAAAGAAAAACCCACATCCTAGGCCATGAAGACATCCTCTCAACTTTTTGGCCTTTGCCCCCATCAATTCCATTTGCTAAGCTCTTGTGGCTTATTTGGACATCCTCATAATTGATGCACTAATACTAGTTGATATAATTCTTACTCCAAAAGCATTGACGAGTGCTAGATCCTTTTAAAGGGAGCATGAGACAATTAAGGGCTTATGAGAATCAATCTTTGCCTTATTATTTAGTAACAACTAAATATATAGAAAAGCATAGGATCTATCATTTCCAAGATTTGGATATTCTAAAGATATGATTTATCCATGATTTGGAAATCACAAAAAATAGTAACAAAATATCATTAAATCTAATCTAATCCACCTATCCCCCTGGTCATTATTTAGCTAGGATTTTATTTTATTCCTTACTCACCACATATTATTATTTTATTTTATTCATAGATCCTATCATTTATGTAATTCAAGAAGATGGTTCCTTTAGTGATTGTTAGGGAATTTTCATGTAAAATTTGGATGGAATTTAGGTGATATTTTCCAGGATTTAGAAGTTAAGGTTTGATAAAGAAAAGGAAAACAAGGTTGAGAGAGAATGGAAAAGGGAGGGAAAGGGAGAAAAAGGAGAAGTGGGATCTTTCTTTTGTATTTTATTACAAATATATTTTTACAATTTTCCCTTTGTTGTTGCTTGTGGCATGCAACAAGTAATGAGAAACATAGTAAAATCAAGTATTAATTTCAAAGTTTATGGATATACACACCGGGTCTTTAGTTAAGAGATGCTAACACCTCTTCATAAGATGAGTAATCATTGGGTGTTATATGGGCAGGTATGTGGGAATCAATTGTAGGTTTTGGATTTGTGTTGGAAGCATATATACGGTCCTCATTTTTGGAAATGCGGAATTGAAGGTGTGGAAATGAGAAAAGTAATGATAATTTAGTGATTATTTTTATGATCATTGTTTGAAAAATGGGTTTGACATTTAGGGAGCGTTTGGATTGTAAGTTAAGATAAGCTACTTATGCCTAACTAGCTTATCTTGATTTCTTCTTATTAAACTGAAGTGATTAAGTAACTTTAAATAAAAAAGTTACTTATTAGTGATCATAAAGTAAACTTACTGATCTCAAACAAGTTACTTATCTACTGTTGTAAGTAGAAAAAAGTAACTTATTTGGTAGTATTCAAATGGGCCCTTAATGGATATGTTTGGTTCGCAAGTGAAAATCCTATATTCCAGATTCAGTGCTAGTTTTTAAGTCTAGTGCTAGAATCTTGTGAACCGTAATTCTAAATAAAGATAGAAATCATTATTTGGTATACTCTATGATTTTCTTTACAAACCAATTAATAGAAAATGTTAAATCAAGGAAAAAACATTACATTCTTTATGGGTATAGTGATGTTAGAGCCCAAAAACAATGCATTAAAAAGAAGGAAAGAAGAAATTTTAAACTCTTCCCTTTTTCTAGACATGTAACATAGTTCCAAAGCCATACATCATGAATGCACTTGGGTTAGAAATAATGGGCCGAATACCAAGACTTGAGACTACTCGAAGGGTTGGGCTTTCCTTTTGAATTGGACCTGCATCATGTAGTAGTTTATTTCTTATTATCCTTGAAAATTTTGCATGATAGTTAGGTTAAGGCTTTCCCAATACAGATGTACCAAATCCTTTTTTCATCAATACATAGTAGGTGGTGTGCTCCCACCTTTGGCTAAGAAAAGAGAACATTTTCTTTTTCCGAGGATTCCTTTTTTTTTTTACACAAAATGTGGATCAGTCAATAATTTTGCACTTGATTCATCAAAAGTAATGTGATAAATTAACAGACGAACAAAATTAAACCCCCAAAACAGAGCTGATGGTGACTATGTATAACATTTTTCTAGTTTTTTCCTGGATTCCACTTATCTAAACAAGGCTTGAATCGATAGCGTGTATAGTAACAGGAATTTCAAGCATACCAATGTGCCTTGTCATTGTGATTTCACTTATGCTTTTATAATTCTCTGATTATAGATCTGAGTATGCAAAGAAGGAAATACATGCTGGCATGAGTGTGCAAAGCCTTAATTGAATGTTTGTGCGAATAACACCTTGATGGATCACGATAAGTCAATAATAAAAGATTGTCAAGTAATATCAAAATGTTGATTTTGTCTCAAATTCTATATCATATTCCTTCTTGCCCCAACGGTTCTATGATTGATGACCAAACGCGCCCTCTTTTGAAGTTTGCAAGGAGGTTAGACCATTGGATTTCCGTTTGTGAGCGAAATTTTGAATTAGTGTTTTTCAGGTTGACCAGAGGTATTTTTATCTTTTCCTAAGTTAGGGTGTGGGACAAGTTATGATTTCAAGTTCTTGAGTTAGAGTGAGAGAGGTCTTGTACTAGATAAACTTCATTATGGTGAAATCTTCTTGTTGATTGTATTCACCCATAGATGTAGTCACTGATCTCATGATGACCCACAATTTCTTGTGTTGTTTCTTGCTTTATTCCTCACTTTCATATTTCTATCCAGTTTCCACAACGAACAAAAACAAGGAAAAGTAGTAAAAATGATACAAACAGGTTTCTATAGGAGAGAAAATGTAGTTTGATATGCTCCTGCACATATGAGTGGCCTTATTTCATATATTCGAGAAATTAAATCATGCCTCCTTATTTAATTATTCATTCCTTATGCCGAATAATCATACCACATCTGCACACCTAGAAGAAGAGACTTGATCCACAAGTAGACAATACCCCTTGACAACCTAACCAAATCTTCTAATCTAACACTCGCTGAAAATGAAGACAATATAAATGAAAAGACATGAATACATTCTACAATAAGAAGATAGAAAGAGGGTGCGCATCATTTCCCTCCCCTTAATAAAACTCTTGTCCTTCAGTCTTAAGCTTATATTAAAACCTTAATATATCCTACGTTGGCTCATCTTGAGATCACCGTCATATACTTCAATAATCATGGCTAACTAGCTGTGCCTTACATTTTTTGTTGGGTACAGATTTCTCATTGCAATTGTAACATAAGACCCCTTTTCTCCGTTCTGTTATCTCAGCCGGTGTGAGTCTTTTGATTGGGGGCAAGCCCTGTCTGATTTGAATTTCCCCCGTCTCTTTTGTTGTGTTAGTTGGCATAAGCACATATTCAATTGCATAATGGCTGTTGTTTCCTCCTGTAACATAGCTAGTCAATGACATGGTCATGACATTTGCAACCCCCATCAGTATTTCATCCTTTAATCCTAAGACAAAATAGCTCACTAAGAAGTGTCATTGGTAATCCAATGGTTTTGTCTAAATGTTCAAACTTGGCTTGAAAATCTCATACTGAACATATATAACTGATGAAGCTTGGACTCTGCTCCTCTTGGTCCGCATGCTCACATGATCAAAATGTGCACTTTGTAAATCGCGGCCAAGTCATCTCCTCGACCATTTGCTTCATCGATCCACTAGAGCCATGGAATCACTTCTCCTATTAAATGAACCAAGGCTAGTCAAGTCATTTGGTTGTCAGGAATCTAATTGAATTTTCTGAATTATCAGCCCTAAAAATCCATCCTGCAGGATCGTCTCCTTTAAATTTCAACTTTGGGTCCAAATATCTGAGCATGGATGGTTGTTGCCGGTGTATTTTCATTATCTAGCTACACACCTTCAGATTTGGAATCTAACTTCAGGCAGCCATTATCTTTTGTTGCGTTTTGTTCATCTCCTTGTGCTGTTCAAAGATTTGTGCTAGAGCTTGACTCTGTTGATCAAACTGCTTTTATAGTTTCTTCCACTCCATTCTTGGTCGGCTTTTGGTTGGCATAATCTTTACGTCAACCCTTGCTATTACACCAAATGATACATTCCCACAGATATCAAATGGCTTGATTCGATTCTTTGAAAAACAATTGTGCCTCTTAATTCAATTTTCATTCCTTATAGTCATAAGGCATCTAAATAAATAGGAGAAGATACTTGACCCACAAACACACAATAGCCTTAGACAACCCAACCAAATTCCCTATTCTAGTACTTGCTGAAAATGAAAATAATATAAGTGGAAAGATAGACACATTCTAAAATAGGAAGATAGTGTGTATCATAGTGAAAGGTTGATTCCTCAATGAAAATAAAAACAGCAAGAGGAAAAACGTATGAAGAGCTGTAAAAGTAAGTGAATAAAAATGTTTTCTTATTATTGAGATTTCCGTGAAGACAATGGACATCCAATTACCTTGTTTTTATAGAGGAGCTGTTTGAGATGAATCCCCCGCCAATTTGATGTGTTGGTGGCATTTTCTAAGGAGAAAAAGGATTTGAACTGATGGGCTGGTGTGGTGAGTAAAAAAAATTCAAGGTATGAACAGAAGATGGGCTTATAAATGAAAGCTGAGGTCTCTTTGCACGGATTTTGGGAGGATTTAGAAGCTAGGGTTTGAGAAGGTGTTACGATTCCAATGGTTTAATAGACTGACTTGACATGTTCCATCTGTCATGGGGCTTTTGGCGTATTGGTTAGGTTAAATGAACAATTGGTATTAGAGCCAACACAATGTCTTGTGTTTAAGTCACAGAAGGGGCAACTTGTAAAAGGGGCACTTAGACTAGAGTGAAAGTTACCACGATGTGGAAAGGATTACCTGGACAACTAGAATGTAGCTACCATGAGTGAAAAGGGCTATTGGAAAAGAGGCCAGAGTGAGTCTTGCCATAGAGTGGGCCATTGCGGACGTCAATGCACAGTGTGGTAGAATGTGATGATCCCAGTGATTTAGTAGCCTAACTTGACGTGTTCCATCAGTCCCAAGGGCTTTTGGCATATTAATGAGGTTTTCAAAGAAAAAGGAAAAATGAAAGGAAAAGGAAAAAAAGAAAAAAGAAAAGAAAGGAGAAAAATGGAATGGGAAAGGGTTCTTCCAGTAGGGGGCTAAATACATGTAAGTAGTTCATTATTACTTTTTATCTCTTTTTGACATAAATGAGTATTCCCTTCTTGAAAAGCCAGTTCAAAAAGGATCCACCTAAATTTGTGGGCCCCATTATGATGTCTGTGACATATCCATGCCGTCCATCAATTTTACTGGATCATTCTATGGCATAAGCCCAAAAATGAGTCAGATCTGAAGCTAAGTAGCTCACACTATAGGAAACTATATACGGTCATAAAACGTCTACCATTGAAAAGTTTTTTTCTTATGCCTCACAAGATTATTGATTTGACATCTAATCTGTTCATAGATCACATATACATTGATAAGGGGAAAGCACAAATATCAGCCTAATCTAAAACTTCTAGGCCCCCCAAAAGGTTTTTAATGGCAGGCACTCAATTCCCACTGTTTCATGTGGTATTGTCCACTTGAGCTTGGATCTACCTCAATTTTGGGCTCTTGCCCTAAAAATCACCTGCAAAATGGATGGATGCATGGATTAGCCACATATATATCACATGGGCCCCACATGAAATTCGCACTGTCTTTAGTTTTAGTGTAAAAAAAGTAAGCCGTTATTGTCAGTATTGAAGAAAGTGCAAGAATTACATCGGGCTTTATAGTATTTGAATTCTAAAAATAGTATATACTTGTATATAAACAAAATTCATCAATGATAAGACACTATGACTTAGCGTGTTCGACACAGCCTAATCTAACACTAGATGTGCTTCACAAATCCCTCACTAAGTACTAGGATTCACTTAATGACACTCGCTGCTAATCGCATATAAAGAGCCTTGCTAGGTTTCTAGTTTTGGCCCAATTGCAATTTCATTGGAACAAAAGCCAATAATGATTTTCCCGGTGTAGTTCTCCACAGGCTTGTCCCAGCTATTTTGGGTTGGTCTTGTAAATCCCGTTTCCCTAACCAGAAGTTCAAAACGGGAAATTCTCATAATTGCATAGCAGAGGTTTAAAGATCAGCTGCCCACTTGACATTAGCCTCCTTGTGTTTTGGACTTTTTTTTTTTTTTCCTTGGGTTTTGGACTGGCTTGCACATAGCTACATATCATCTTTTCTTTCCCTTTTTATTTTATTTTGGGTGCGTTTGTTTGCACCAAACTACATTAAATATCATGACATTTTTTGTGCTAAATTTAGTGATTAATAATGAAATTTCATGATATTTGGTGCAACCAAACACATCCTTAGAGGCATATTTTCATCTTATCACATATGGGGATTACACCAGTCATGTTTCATAATCACTATTTGAGAGAGAAATATTATACCTGATTTACGGCTTCCACTGACCAGACGATATTGAGGACAATTTAGAAAAATACACTGTTTTCTCACACAACTATGTACACATGACATGCCCAAATAATCACCATCAATTTCCTAACCTTGCTATCTTTTTTTTTGGGTTTTTTTATTTACAGGTGCCCCTATTTTTAATGCATTCAACAGTATTCTTCTCAGGACTAGCATTCTCCTCTTACTTCTCATGGAGACTATCTTTGGTAGCATTTCCATTGCTGGCTTTACTGATAATACCTGGTCTAATCTATGGGAAATACCTACTCTATCTTTCCAAGAAGTCCCGCCAAGAATACAGCAAGGCAAACACAATAGTAGAGCAAGCACTAAGCTCAATCAAGACCGTCTATTCATTCACTGCAGAGAAGAGTATTGTAGAGAGATATTCAGCCATATTAGATAGAACTGTCAAGCTGGGCCTCAAGCAAGGTCTTGCAAAAGGGCTGGCAGTTGGTAGTACTGGGCTTTCTTTTGCAATATGGGCTTTTTTGGCTTGGTATGGGAGTAGATTGGTCATGTACAAAGGAGAGAGTGGTGGGAGGATTTATGCGGCTGGGATTTCCTTCATCTTGGGTGGGCTGTAAGTATTTTAATTTTCTTTTTGTTTTTTTTTATTTGTGCATGTTCGTTTCTTTGTTTTCGTTTTTTGTTTTTGGTTTTTTGTTTCTTGGGTGGGGAGTTTGAAGATGGGTGTTATGGGAAGCGGATTGCCTACCGAGTAAACTCTGTGGGGTCCACGGGATTTATGTATTTTATCCACTCTGTCCATCCATTTTACCAGATAATTTTATGACTGGAGACTAAACATTAAACATTAAGCACACTCAAAGCTCAAATGGACCCCGCTACAAGCAACAGTGTGAATTAAACTTCTACTATTGAAAAATTCTTAGGGGCTACAGAAGTTTTGGATCAAGCTGATATTTGTTTTTTCCCTTCATCCATATCTGTGTGATCTTATGAACAGGTTAGATGATAGATAAACATCACTGTGGTCCCTAGCAAGCTTTCAACGGTGGAAATTATTATTCCCACTGTTTCCTGTGTTGTGGTCTACTTGAGCTTTGAATATGCTTCAATTTTGATTTCATCCCCTAAAATGAGCTGGAAAAACTGATGGACGGCGTGGATAGACCACATACATTCAAGGTGAGCCCCACAGAGTTTACTTATTACGCCAACCCGATTTCGGTGTTACGATGGCTGTGGGGTCATTGGTTTTTTTTTTTTCTTTCTTTTTTTGTTTAAAAACATACGCATGTATGTACGACTTGTATACGTGTGTGTGTGCAATTCAACACGTTTGAATATGTCTATCTCATGCATGCGTGGGAGCATGTACACACATCATTTCACAGATTCTTTATTTTATTTTATTTTATTTATTTAGTTTTTGCCAACCCACGGACAGCCTTCGGTTTAAAAATCTTTCCGAAAAAAGAAAAGAAAAGAAAAGAAAATGCCTTTCAAATTTTTTATTTTTTAAATGCACATCTACTAGAGCATGGTTTACGAATCTCACATGCGCCTATCTACATCGCCGCCTACACGGAAGCGCACGTGCCAGTGTGTAACATCCAAGCTGCTTATCAAGCAGCCGTCCCCGTGCACATTACCTGGCCCAAAACTTCTCCTGTTCCACTCATCAGTAAACTGGCCGTTGAAGGAAATATAGCCAACGATCCATATTCAAAGCACGAATACGGACTGGTTAATGAATAGAAAGGCCTATTTCTGGGAGAGGATATCTACAAGGTGGGGCCCCATTGATTAGCAGATTGGATGTCAATCTGATACATGAGTATCTATCGGCACGTGAGCTGTGCACTTGTGTGTTCATGCGCTGCTCCAAATAGCATTCCCATCATCTCATATAGAGAAAACAAAGGCAAGCATGACGCTGGCATGCTGATGACTGTGGTCCACCCATTGCCTGTATACCACCCAACTAAAGGTTACCTTTTTGCGCGTCTTGCTCAGTGGTGGGCCTGATGGCTGTGCTAAAAAGCGCACCCAACTTACGCATGCATACACCCACTGTATACAAGATCGCTTCTCGCGGTACACGTGGCAAACATATCTGTTGATCAGGACCGTTGTTCTAGTGGACTACTCTATAAATGGTTATAGTCCAAAAGTTAGAGTGATTGAACAACTTTGACCATCCATTTTGCTGGTCGAATATTGACCGTTAATCTAACACTTCGTTTTTCTGTCCTCATTCCAGTCCTCAAGTTTATGGGACATGGACTGTCCACTCCGTAGCCCTCCAGAACAACATTCCTGATCAACACATGTGTTTGCCACGTGTGCGGTGAGGAGAACGCTGCATATTAGCATTTTCCTCGTCCCACTATGATGACCTTCTTTTTTTTAAACAGTGATCCGGACTGTCTATCTTTATTTTTCTTTTTCTTTTTCTTTTTTTTGCTTTTTAAAAAGGTGGGTCCACACCACTGGAACTTTCTCAGTCCAGCATAAAAGCTATTCAATCATTCAGGTGTACACAACATACAAATAAATAAATAAATAAAATAAAAATAATAAAAGTAAAATGGGATTTTTTTCGTTCACGTACGTTTGTGCATGTGCATGGTGTGCATTGTCCATATTGTGCATTGTACTCACGCACATATAAAGACTATCCACATGCAATGCTCACGTGCGAACTTCACTCCGATGGGTGTGCATGTGCCAATTTCAAAGGTGGCCCACCATGAAGATCACCTGGCTCAAAAATCAGTCCAGCCCACTTATCATACGGGCTACACCTGTTCGTCGAAGCAGGCAATGGAAAGTCTGATTTAAACCTTCCATATACGTGATTTTCTTAGGAGGCGATCTTCATAGCAAGGCCCACCTTTTGCACGGTTCAGATGTTGCATACAGTTGACACGTTGTAAGTATGGTACGTATATGTGCATGATTATATACATACAAACAATTCTCCCTGCAACATTGCTGGTGCATGCATTGCAGATCACTGGGAGTAGCTCTCCCTGACCTCAAGTACTTCACAGAAGCATCCATCGCAGCAATCCGAATCTTCGAAAAGATCGACCGGGTCCCCATGATCGACGGTGAAGATACCAAAGGCCTAGTCTTGGACCAGATTCGCGGCGAGCTCGAGTTCGAGCATGTCAAGTTCACATACCCATCACGACCTGATTCTGTCATCTTGAAAGATTTCAATCTCACGGTGGCCGCAGGGAAGACGGTGGCATTCGTTGGGTCGAGCGGTAGCGGGAAGTCGACTGCGATCGCACTGGTGCAACGGTTCTATGATGCAGATGAAGGGGTGGTGAGAATAGATGGTGTGGATATAAAGAAGCTGCAACTGAAGTGGCTTAGAGGGAAGATGGGCCTCGTCAGCCAAGAACACGCGCTTTTTGGGACGTCCATCAGGGAGAATATCATGTTTGGGAAAGCCGGATGCGACCATGGATGAAGTGTTCGCAGCAGCCATGACTGCAAATGCTCATAACTTCATAAGGCAGCTTCCCGAGGGCTACGAGACTAAGGTGCGTGATAAAGGTATATTGGTAATTTGAATACGTGAATTTTCTTCTGCTCCCGTCACCACCCTAGGCTCCATGGTAGGTAGATCAGGACCGTTCCTCTGCTGGGCCGTATTTTGGACGGTCTATGGTACAAAATATAAATAAAACTTATTGCCAATCCTGGACGGCTGCACTCTTCCGTTGAATGTGGCCATTGATCATTCCTGTTTTTACTATACACAGACAGATTACACTTGTACGAGGAAAATGAACGGTTGGGAAAAAAAAGAAGCCCAGCTGTCCAAATTCAAATTACAATGTAACGCCCTCACTCATCAACTGTGTGCTACGTGATGAATGGTCCGGATCACTCTGTCTGCTATCCAACGGTTGGAACGAGTTCCCCATGTTTCGAAACCCTGATTTTTCAGATTGACCAAAGCTACTTTAGGGGGTTTAGAACTCGGTGGGGCCCACAGATCTCTTTAGACGGATTGGATGAAACAGAAGCAACTCAGTGGGCCCCACAGAGCACTGATGCAGAAGACTTGCGGGAGAGCATAGTCTGCATGTCTACCGAAACAACTCTCTTAAGTAAGAAAACTGACGTGGACTTTTCAACGGCTGAGCAGGTAGGAGAGCGGGGAGCACTTCTATCTGGAGGGCAGAAGCAAAGGATTGCAATTGCGAGGGCTATAATAAAGAACCCAGCCATTCTCCTCCTCGACGAAGCCACCAGCGCCCTCGACTCCGAGTCGGAAAAGCTGGTCCAAAATGCACTCGACCAAGCTTCCCTAGGAAGAACTACTCTGGTATTATTCCACTTCTCAAGCACATTAGTAGTTTCGTCCTTTCTTATACATGGCACACATGAACCATTTGTATTGTAGCTGGGACCATTCATCTGATGGTCCACCACGTGATAGGTCAGAGCCCAAAAAATCATTTTCATTGGACATTATCTAACCATTCGTTTTGTTAGTAGTGTTTCGTGTGATGAAACTGAACCAGTAGCATTCCATCGTTACCATGGAAGCGGTAGCCCCCACCATGAAGATTACCTCAAGCTCATCAGGTGGGCCATTCTGACGACCTGACTCAACATATGGCCGGGTGTGGTCCACCTATTGAACAGATGATCTTGCTTTTCGATAAGGGTGATCTACATAGTGGGGCTATGTTTAAACAGTACAGATGTCCTACACAAGTGGGATTCATTTGACTGCACTGTGTTCAGTTCTCATTTTCTTAACTATCAACTGGTCTAACACTCATTGGACGGCTACCATTGTCCTGCTTTCTCTATATTCATGCTATGGTCCATCCACGTGATGGCTTATCAAATCAACCATGCGTCTGGCGAGTGTAGGGTGGACGTGTTTTTGTGTCCACATGCAGATATAATTCGATGAACACGCTTATAAGAGCACTAAAACATTCAAACATGTTAGCCAGAAACCCTAAACAAATCACTTATCTTACCATCTTCGTATCTTTTAATCAGGTGGTAGCGCATAAGCTTGCTACAGTGAGAAATGCGGATCAGATTGCAGTAATCAATGACTGGCCGGATCATTGAAATAGGCTCTCACAATGATCTGATCCATAGACAAAATGGCCACTATGCACGGCTAGCGAAACTACAGAGGCAATTCAGCTGTGATGATCAAGAGTCCATGATGGAATCGAATGTGACTTCTGTCGCAAGAAGCAGTGCGAGCCGATTGAGCATTGCCAAATCAAGCCCCTGTTCCTTCATCTCGACATTCCCTGAAGAAAACCTGAATCCCATCTCTCATCACCCTCCGTCCTTCCGTCGCCTTCTCTCATTGAATTCACCAGAATGGAAGCAAGCTCTAATGGGTAGCTTCTCTGCGGTTGTCTTTGGTGCCATCCAACCCATTTATGCAATCACAGTCGGTGGCGTGATTGCAGCCTACTTCCTCCCAAGCCACAGCGAAGTGCGGTCCCACATCCGCAACTACTCCTTAATCTTCTTCTCACTCTCAATCCTCTCCATCGCCGTCAACCTCTCACAGCACTACAATTTTGCCTACATGGGCGAGCACCTAACTAGAAGAATCCGACTAAAGATGCTCGAGAAGATCCTAACGTTTGAGACCGCATGGTTCGATGAAGAACACAACTCGAGTGGCGCACTGTGCTCTAGGCTAAGTAATGAGGCTTCAATGGTGAAATCACTCGTTGCAGATAGGGTATCACTGCTGGTTCAAACCTCATCTGCTGTGATAATTGCAATGGCGATGGGTCTCATCGTCGCATGGAAGCTCGCTCTACTCATGATCGCTGTCCAACCGCTAACAATCCTATGCTTCTATACTCGAAAAGTTCTACTCTCGGGCCTTTCGATAAACTTCATCAAGGCGCAGAGCCAGAGCACCCAGATTGCAGTTGAGGCCGTGTGTAATCATCGGATCGCTACATCATTTGGGTGCATAGAGAAGTTGCTCCAGCTGTTTGATGAGGCTCAAGAGGAGGCGAGGAAGGCAGCAAGGAAGAAATCATGGCTGGCAGGGTTAGGCATGGGATCGGCCCAGTGCTTGACATTCATGTGTTGGGCATTGGACTTTTGGTATGGAGGGAAATTGGTCGAATCGGGCCAGATATCAGCGGGGGCCGTCTTCAAGACATTCTTCATCTTGGTGAGTACCGGGAAGGTTATAGCAGATGCTGGGAGCATGACATTCCGATCTAGCCAAGGGTGCAACCGCTGTGGCGTCGGTGTTCGAGGTGCTAGATAGGAAATCCTTGATTACAGGATCCTACCAGGTATGATCTTACCGTTCTTCTTACTCTTTTCAAATTTTGTGTCGCCCAAATGAGAATGTATTCATGATCACAGATGCATTAGCCGCAATGAAATTTGGCATGTCGCAGATTGTCACCGTCAGCGTTCTTGAGTGATTTGGTGTTAGGCACTGCACCGATCGACTGATCCAAATCAAGATCAAACGATTGTGATGTGGACACATCAATGTCAGTATGGCCCATTAATGTTGGACCCATGAAAGTAATCCTTTTTCTTGGGTTGGAATTCCTCCATACCTGCTGTGGCTGTGATCCCAACTGGTCAAAAGAAATTCGATTATTTTCTTTTCTTTTTTAAAATTATTTTGGGATGTTATATGGTCTTTGTGGTGTGCGCCAACTCCACATGGCCACGTGAATGCCTATCAAGACTGTCCATCTAGTGTAGATAGCCATTTTGATTGGTGCTATACAAGTGAGCAGATAATAAAGCTGTGTTTGGATGTACAATTGAATTGGATTGCAAACATTTAGTTGAATCAGCACAGTCAATAACCAGATGGGACATCTTTGATAATCCAATTCGTGAGGTATTTTGGTGGGGCCACATATGGACAGTTTGGATTTCCATTGCGACACACTGCCGGCCAGTTTGCTTTTCGTTGCTAACCCCATTTATGGTCTCTCTTACATTACATGTTTATTTTCTAGCTTTCTACATCGTAATTTCATTTTAAAAGTTCCTTGAAGATGCTTGATTCTAAAACTGAATTTTGAAAATCACATTTCAAAGTATAAGTCCGAATTCCCGCCACTATTTTGTGCACATGGGTTGATATAACACATAAAATTATCATCTAATGGTGGGCCTAATTCCACGTGACATATCAGGCGAGGGACGGCGAGGGGGGCACCAAGCTACAAAAGATATGTGGGAGGATAGAGATCAAGAAGGTGGATTTCGCATACCCAACCAGGCCGCAGAGCCTTGTGCTGAATGGGTTCTGCTTGGAGGTGAAGGAGGGCACAAGCATTGGCCTAGTGGGCCGGAGTGGGTGCGGTAAGTCGACCGTGATCGGCTTGATCCTTAGGTTCTATGATGCAGAGAATGGAGTGGTGAAGATAGATGGAATTGATATAAGGGAATTAGATATCGGATGGTACCGGAGGCACGCGGCACTGGTTAGCCAAGAACCGGTGATATTTTCAGGCACCATACGTGACAACATTGTGTTTGGGAAGCCAGAAGCGGGTGAGAATGAGGTGGTGGAAGCTGCCAGAGCTGCTAACGCGCATGACTTCATATCGTAAGTTATTTGAATTTCAGAAATGGGCCATTAATCTTAGGGGGCATGGTGCCCAACCCGCATCGATCCCTAACTTATGTGCTCTTGCACTCAAGGTCAACCAAGCTTATTTTATGGAAGTTGCCGGTACTGGCCCCACCGCCGTGTTTGTATGGGATGTAACCTATACAGAAGGGTCGTCCAACCAGGAAAGTGGTGCGTCCCACAAATCAGATCAATTCAGCCACCACATTAGTTTGGATGTCTTGGGTTGGTTGTCCACTGTTTTCTACGGTGTGGCCCACCTGATGATGGTAAAGACCTGATTTTTATAACTAATTCCCATCATCATGGTGGGGTTCACAAGGTTGGATCCCATGAAAACAACACGGTGGGCCATATCATAGAAAACAATCGATAACCACCGAAATTGCGGGCCCCATGATGGTTGGAACAGCCTGATCTAGTCATCCTAATTTTCCGGGGGTGCCATCCTTCTGGAGGTCCCCACATGCAAGAGTTGTAGAATAAGCTTCTTCTACGAACACTCTAGACGGATTTCAGTGTATCCACCCTCTGATTGTTGGTGGTCCACTGTCCTTACAATGGCAAAAATATCGTCGATCCCAAATAGCCCAGCAACTTGTAATTAACATGTAGAAACCGTTTTCTGATGATTTTGGGCCCATGCAGATCGCTTAAGGATGGCTATGATACGGAATGCGGGGAAAGAGGAGTGCAGTTATCTGGGGGCCAGAAGCAACGGATCGCCATCGCCAGAGCAATCATAAGGAATCCGACAGTGCTCCTACTAGATGAAGCAACAAGTGCACTGGATGTTCAATCTGAACAAGTAGTGCAGGAGGCCCTGGATAGGATAATGGTAGGTAGGACCACCATTGTGGTGGCCCACCGCCTAAACACCATTAAAAAGCTCGACTCGATCGCCTTCGTGGCAGAGGGAAGGGTTATGGAGCAAGGGACCTATCCACAACTCAAGAGCAAGCGAGGGGCCTTCTTTAACCTTGCTAAACTTCAATCATGAACGTTCATATTGTAACATAAAAGTGAGTGTATTATGAGTATTTTAGCTTAACAGTAATGATAGAAATCCCATATTTAATAATTCGAGTTGGGAAAGGGATTAGTAAAGGAATGAGCGAAGAGGCATAAGAAGGTTTTGACAGACAACAAATATCCAAGGAATTACAAAGCCTACCATCCGTTGCTCGGCCCACCTTGGAGGGGTCAAAAGAATCAGTGGTCTGATCTACGAGGAGACAAGAAGTTCTCAAGATCTTCCTCGAAAACATCATCCGTGATGCCGTCAGTCATCGCCATCGATGTTGTCTATACCCTCAATGTGCCAGGGCTGCACCCTCTACGGCTTCAGTGGCTGATCTGTTCAGTCTGTGTGTGAAATCTGTTTTGGAGTTTTGGATTGATGGTGGCGATCGTAAAGATCCTTGTGGGCCATTTTTTGGTCCTTTGGGATGTTGTTTTGAAAATCAGTCGAATGAATGAATGAAATTTACTTCTTGATGAAAAAATAATTCGGGTTAGCTCACTCTAATTAGTCATATTAGTAGAAAGAGGGTCATGGCCTCACACGTTAGGATGAGAAACATGTGTGGTAGATAAGAGCCTGCTCATCAGATTAATTCCCAATGTTGAATGGAATTTGGGGTCCTTTCAATCCTTCCCATCATTTCCCAACATTGAATGGAATTTACATTGGACCAAATGGAATTCTATTCTACCTATATTAATCCAATCCTTCCCATCATTTCTCAGCGCTGAGTGGAATTTGGTGTCCTCTCAATCCTTCCCATCATTTCCCAATGCTGAATGGAATTTACATTGGACCAAATGCAATTCTATTACGCCTAATCATTCGTTCAAATAAGGCCTTAATGGGTTATCAATGGAACAAGTTATTATACAATTAAGGATCGAAGAAGAAAGCTAAGCTACAAGATCTTAATGAAGATAAGAGGGGGAGGGGGGAATCTTCTAAATTAAATGCATTAGATGAACAGTAAAAAATCAAAGAAATCTCTAAAGTACATATGGCGAACAATAAAAATCAAAACATTCATTAATCATCTTAAAAGCCTGATAATACGAAACCAAACTGGAATGTCAGTTAAACAAGAAGTCCAAACTTATGCCTAAGAACTAGAAATCTAGCAACCACGACAACCAAGTCCCAACTTAATATGTGCATGTCTTACCTCTTACAAATACCGTTTTGATCTTAGGCAAGACATGCATCTTGAATGTAGGCTGCTGATTTTGTTCCTCTAAGTGTAGCACCCGCTTGATTAATGGATGGGTTATGAACATTCAAGTGGGAAATGGGGTTTTTATCAAATTTTGAGCAGGGTTAGGTCTGGCCGGGCCCAGGCCCAATCCAATTTTCTGGGAGCGGAGGCTTTGGCATACTCTACTAAGGCCTTGGGCTCGATCATTGGACCTTATATGTCGGACTAAGCCCCCAAACCGGTCCATTGCCATCCCTACTCAGAAACCGTTTCCAAGGATTACATTTTAATAATTCTTACACTGCTGCCTCAATATTAGCTATGATTCCAGCTGAATCCTTGAAGAACAAGGTTACAATTCTTCCTCCACAAAATCCTCCCGCTGAAGAAACTGCTCATCCGGATAACCCTGCAACAACAAAAGGTTTTGATACTTGTCAATGCCAGAGTACATGAACAAGGGGCCATGTCATCATCCACCCATGTTCTTCAACAAGGCTGTCGATAATGTGTGCCCCATTGAGCTTCCGGGCCTGGCCATCATCTTCCGGACCTGGGCTCAAATCAGGCTTATGAGCATAACCTGGGATTGATTGAAAGATGTTACATATAAGCATTAGATGGAGTCCTTTCCCATGGCACATTTGATTCGGCTCACTTAGGCCCATGACCCATTAAAGCTAAGTTTTCAATAAATCGGTGGACACAAGCCCATATCTTGGCCTATTCATAATATATTTTTAGAAAATATTTCGGTGATTGATGATCTAAAAAGAATCTACAAAGTCCAAGCTCAGCTAGGGCTGAGCGGCTGAGATGTGATATACAAAATAGGCATAAACTACTTTAGGCCAATGGTCTGGGCAGAACCATTCATCATTGGCCAAGGCACTGGACTTGGATTTCAAGCCAAAGCTAGCCCCTAGACCAACTTTAGGGGCCGGCCAAACGCATGATTTGACTCTAGTACTTTGGAAATTTGGCCTAGTTTGAAGATTTTGGCAAGGCTTTTATCTTGCATTGTTCTATGGTTTGCTTTTCTTAATAAAGTAGCTCATGCACAAACATACAGCATATGCATATGCAAGAACACCATGCTTGTGATAGAAGGTTGGCACATGCCATGTGGCAATGAACTAATCTCACAAAATCAGGTGCAATTCACTTGGCCAAGCAATCACATCATGGCGAGCCATGCCTCAAACCAAGAGGCTTATTCAATATTGCGCCTATGGGAGTTGGGGACCCCTGTGATTTTCAATAGATGGTTCACTTCATGATAAGTAATTTTCATGAATGTGGAGGACACACTACGTGGAAATCATCTCTTTTAATAGAGAAAGAAAATACTACTGAGAGATAGGAAAGGGACAAGGAAGCAATAGAGAAAGTTCTATTGTTGTAAGTGTGCGCATGCACATGCGTGTGCTCAGCCTCCCATGGGTGGCCATTGAAGGTATGGAAATGAATTACGTCTCCCAAAGAGTAGGTTCAATTCATTTGCCATACCTGTAATAGAAAAGGGAAGCTAGCAAACCGATACGGCAGGGAATTGTGGAGACCGGCCCACTCAAGAGGTCTAGTCACACAACAAGAAAAATGGGCTTTACCGGCAGTACAAAGCGCCGGTAAAATCCAAATAGCGTCAGTAAAATGTTTCCTCGTGCAGTCGTGCTAAAAAAGTGCAGTCGGGAAAGGATTTGCCGGCGGCAACCACACTTTCCCGGCTTATTTTCTAAGCGCCGTGAATGAGTAGGCTTTCCTGGCACCAGTTTGACACCGAAAAAACGAAAAAACTAAAAAGCAGGTAAAAGTCTACCAAAGCGCCGGTAATAGTCTACAAAAGTTGAGGTTAAAGTTTTCAAAAGCATCGGTTAAAGGTTTGTGAAGCACCAATAAAAAAACGTGCAACCACCAGGTTAGAACCTGTATTTTTTTAATATTTGAAACCTAATGGATATTACAATACAATTAATAATGAATATTAAAGAAAAATTGTATTAATTTACAATAAAAAAATATAATACATATTTTACAATAAAAATTGAACATGGTCCAAATATATAAAAATCATCGATATCCACTCCTAGCTTGGACACTTCATGCATGTGCTTGTCTAGGAACATGGATGGCACCATTGGACTGATTGTCTTTGCTATCCATATCTCCGCAATCCACTTCACCAACTAATTAGGATTTCAAATATGATCGTCTTTGCGGTCCATATCTCCGCAATCCACCTCACCAAACACATGTAGAAGAAATGGACAGTTAACATTTAATGTAAATGTGTGGCCATCATATGAGTGAAAAGATGAGCACAACAAAGATACATATCATGTGTGGCAAAGTGTTAAGGCAAGGCATAAAAGCACGAAAACGTAAGGAGTAGAATCAAGGACCATCTCCAGTCATACCGAAGTAATTCTATTTGGGGATGCATCCAAACACTCCCTTAGCATGACAGAAGCACCAGTAATCCAACAGTTTTGGCCATCTGATTTTGTCGAGATCGGATCATTGATCATCTGATATTCTTTTTCTTTTTTCTTTTTTTAAACAGTCCAAACAACTCTTGCTTTTTGGGCTGTGGTCCATCCGTGGCTGCCCGTCAAATCAACAATCTTGATCACGGTCCACAAGTGCCACGTTATGCTACATAGCATTCCTCGTGGGTAGACCAAAGAGACCAAAAACAAACCAAACAGATCCCCGACAAATTCAATCTATCAAAACCCAGCTTTTTAAGGGCAAACCAAACTTTAAAGGGCTTAGATTAAAGTACATTATCTATAACACCTTAAGTTATATTGAAAAAAAAAAAAAAAAAACTCATGAAACTATTATTCTAGTATCTATCATCTTCACAGTCGCCTGGGGTGGGCCACTTTCACTGGGGGCGAGTTGCCGTTTCATACGGTCCAGCTTGTCTTAGTAACTAAAACATCATAAGAATAAAGAGTTTTAAGGAAAGTTAGAAAAGGAAAATCAATTAATTATAGATGGTCAACTGATGAGGCCCACATTCGTAGATGGTTGGATGATCCAAGCTGTCTTTCCTGTCACTATTGTAAATGCACTATGGTCTAACGATGATGCCAAAATGATGAGTCGTGGGAAAATTCTTTCCAGTGATTCATCTGTTAGGCTTGAATTTGCACTGTGGCCCATCAACTATAGAACCTAGAAAATGGACGGTTCTGATTATACAACTGCATCTGCATGGGGGTTTCAGCGGCAAAACCAACGAACAAAAAGTACCTGAAAATAAGTTTCCAGCTTCTTTCTCAAAGTAGCGTGTTCCTTCTTTATCTGCTTGAAAGTCCTCAGGCATCTGCGTACATGCATCCAAAGGCAGATATAGTACATGTTAAGGAAAACCACGACTAGGATCGAAAGAAATTGGACTTGACACAACAACTTGGCTGTCTATTGAACGGTCGTCATCCACGATTTCGGAGTAATGAATTCAGAAATCGTGAGAACTTTTTTTTTGTTTAGGACTCATCAAACATGATGTGTTCCCAAAATTTGAACCGTCCACGTGATGCAGCACCTCGAAAAACCTTTGAGGCCCAACTTTCAACCTGATCCAGAACTCTGGTGGGGCGCCATAGAAGAGAGAGAGAGAGAGCGAGGGGGGGGGGGGGGGGGGGGGGGGGGCAAATCAAGGGAGATAACTGTTTCCTTTTGCCATGGCCCACCAAATTTGTGGACCAGGTTAAAAGTTGGGCCCTGAAGGCTTTTCGGAGTGCTGCATCACGTGGACGGCTCAAATTTTGAGGACACATCACGTGTGATGAGTACTCAAAAAGTTTTCACAACTTCTAGTGAGATATGGTTTCTAGCATTCCTAGGATATAAATATAAAATCAGAAAATGTATAAGGAAAGAATGAAATGAAATGTGCATACCCTTCTCCATTTGCTTGCTGGCAATGCTCCTTAAACAGTGTACACTCGTTCTTCACCCTCAGAGCTCCAATGCTGTCCCAAACCACCCATAATGTTAATTTGTAATAATCACCACACCCTACAAATATTATAAGGATAATCAATCACTAAAGCTTGATGTGGCACAAAGTTCTAGTAATCCAACCGTTCATATAGTGGGTCCACTATGGACTGGTCATGGCCCAAAAAATATTAACCATCCGACCTATATTTACCATTTGCGCGGATGGATGGCAAGACACTGAATATAAGCAATGGTCCACATGCAACTAGAAAATACCCACCAATGGGACAGCTAAGATTGTCTGATCTGCACAGTTTTCAGTCATGGGTGCCCATCATACAAGCAGGGCTAGAATGCTAAAAGTTTGGGACACGTTTGACTCTCGTGTGCTCCACCAAAACACTACTACTGCTCAGTAGTTGTTGTGGATACCTTGAGCAGCTACCCTTGAAATTGTGCATGCATGTATCCAGCTTCTTGAAATCCAGAGGGGTCTTCTCCCTACGAAGGAAATTGCAAAATCCAAATTACTTAGGATGCATTTGGTTGCCCCAGATGTCATGATATTCATGATTAATCAGTCTAATTTGGTACAAATTTTCATGATATTTCATGAAATTTGTGCAACCAAACAAACCTTTAATTAGTTGGAAGAGTATTATCCGAAAAGCATAAGGCTGTCAACGGGCTGAGCCTCAGCCAAGCAAAATCAAACTTTAAGTACGCCTGGCCCAAACAGTTCAAAATCTGGGCCAGAGATAGCGTTGGGCCTGTACCCTTGACATCCCTTAAAATATAGATTTGCAATAGGCAGGCAATCCACCCAGCCCAATGAGCCCACCCAAATTTGGACCTAGTTTGAAAAAATTAGCTGGGCCCATGGGCAGAGTTGGGCTTAAGTCATTTTATCCGGACCCAGCCAAACTTCAAATGAACATGTCTTACCTCATCCAAATACACCATTATAATCCTAGGCAAGACACGCGTCTTGGTTGTAGACTGCTGATTTGGCTCATGTGTAGCCCACTTGATCATTAACGGATAACTTATGAACGTTCAAGTGGGAATACGGTTTTTATTAATTTTTTGGTGGGGTTAGGTCAGGTCAGACCAGGCCCAACTAATTTTCTTGGAGCTGAGGCTTCGACCTACTGTGCTAGGCTCATGCCATGCTTAGCCTGGTTCAGATCCTTAGACCTTATGTGTCAGGCTGGCCCCCAAACCCGGCTCATTGCCACCCCTACTCAGAAACAATTTCCAAGGATTCCATACTTATAGTACTTACACTGCTGCCTCAATGTTAGCTCTGATTCTAGCTGAATCCTTGAAGAACAAGGTTACAACTTCCTCCACAAAATTAGGATTTGTATCATCTTGCAACTCCTCCAGCTGAAGAAACTGCTCATCCAGATAACCCTGCAAAAATGCCAGATTTGACACATGTCAGTGCTAGAGTACATGAACAAGGTGCCATGTCATCATGCACCTGTGCTCGTCGACAAGGCCGTCAATGATGTGTAGCCTGTCGAGCTTCGGTGCCTGCCATCATAGGCTGGACCTGGGCTCAAATCAGGCTTAGGAGCATGACCTAGGATTGATTTAAAGGTTTCACATATAAGTATTAGATGGAGTCCTTTCCCATGGCCCATTTGATTTGACTTGCTTACTCACACGACACATTAATACTAAGTTTTCAACAAATGCGTGGGGCCCACATATGGCTGAGCCCATTTAGCATTTTTAGAAAATTTATTTCGGTGATTGATGGTCTAAAGGCCCGATCTCAGCTGAGCCAATCCCGAAAAATCATTTGGGGCAAAAATCAGATCCACTCATTAGATGGGCACAAATGTGCATCAATTCAGACCACTGGTTGCGCTTTAATTCCAACTATGTAGTTTTCCTACATAGGGGGCAATGCTACTTTTTCCATGATGTGATTTTTATGTTGTGACCCACATTTTGAGCGGCCAAGATGTGCTATACAAAATGGGCATAAACTACTTTAAGCCAATGGTCTAGGTGGGGCCATTCATCACTAGCCAAGGCACCGGACCTGGATTTCAAGCCGAAGCTAGCCCCTAGACCAAGTTTAATTAGGGGCCCACCTCATAGGACTTGACTTTCGGACTTTAGAATTTCGGCCTGGTTTCAAGATTGTGACGAGACCTGCATGTTTCCTTGTTCTATGATCTTCTTTTCTTAATAAAGTAGCTCATGCACAAACATACATGCATATGCACACGCACCATGTGTGTGATGGAAAGTTGAAGCATGCCGCATGGCAATGAACTAATCTAAAAAATCAGGAACAATTCACATGGCCATGCAATCACATCATGTGAGCCATGCGTCAAACCAAGAAGCTTATTCAATTGCATCTATAGGAGTAGTGGACGCTTGTGATTTTTAATAAATGGTTCACTTCATCATAAGTAGTTTTCATGAATTTGAAGGATGATAGAAAAAAAATAAATAAATAAATAAAACACACACACACATCAGAGAGGTAGGAGGGGAAAAAATAGTGAAGGTTCTATTGTTGCATGTGTGCATGTATGTGCACACAGCCTTCCATGGATGACCATGGAAGGTTAATGAATGTCTCATGGAAATGAACTAATTCTTGCCAGTAGTTCTCCCAAAGAACAGGCTCAATTCATTTGCCCTCCCTATAATTGAAAAGGGAAGCCAGCAAAGCCATATCCTGCGAGCGAATCCCGGACCCACTCAAGAGGTCTAGTCAGTGGCCAGCTACTATGAGGGGTAAAGTGATGGAATATCACATTGGCATGGGTTAATCATTTTTACATGAGTAAAAAATCCTCCCTCTCTTTTGGTAGGTAGGAAAGTCAAAAGGCATTAACCACCAGAGTCATGAAATGGCACCCTTGATGCCTTCTAAAACAAGAATAACCTGGCCCACCAAAAGCTGAAAAACCAACAAAGGTCGAAAAAGCGAAATGTAGCATCCATGGAAAATGATGTAATATTAAGCACGGCATTATGAATTTAACGGCGACAGGATTTACTGTTATGATTCTAATAGCCATGACCAGATGAAGAAGCAGAATATAAAAAAAAAAAATGGAAAAATGGAAAAAGTAGCGCGCACACTACAAAATAATTGCAAATTTCTAAAAACAAGATGTAATATTTGAAAACGCAATGGAGTTAAGTTTTTTTAACAGTGTAGATAACAGCTGTCATTCTGTTATATGATGGGCATCATTGAGATAATGGCACCCATTACTTAAACAGACGCCTTTTTGTATTACATAGAGTTAGAAATGACATTTTCTTAAAACATTAACAAATATCATCATATGGTTACTTATATAAAAATGGAGAGTGCTCCGTTGGTCTGATGATGTGTTCACGGAATCCAATCTGTCCATAAGATGTGTCGCCTCAAAAAACCCAAGTTTCCACATATAGGCCACAGCCCAGGGAACATATTGAGAGGGACACCCACGGTTGATTAGCATAGGGGGCCACTATGTTGCATATATATTGCCAAGGACGTTCAGACCCTTCATCCAGTCCAGATGGAAGTACCAGGCCAAAATTCTGAAATTCAAGTGTGGACATTCCCTCCCAGCTTGTTCCCTTTGCTATCGACCACCTTGGTTTTGGATCGGGCTCATCAAGTGGGCCACACATCTTCCCAGTACCGCCTTAACTGTAATTTGACGGTGGTACCGGTACTACCGGAGTGCACCTCGCTCATTCACCACCTTCCATCCTGACTGAATGCGAATGTATTAAAATCCTGAGTGGATGGCGGCCTATTTTCTGTGCGGTTCAGGCCTGACTCTGGCCTATTTGAACTAAGAAATATGTTTAATCTATCACATTTTCATGTAATAATTAGAGCATTAGATTTTCAAGTAGAAGTTGCTGGTTCGAGCCTTGACGCGATGTAGTTGCATTTCATTTTATGGTGACCCACCGTACAGACTTGATTACCAGTTTCAGTCCAAAATGATCCAACAATGGGTCCGGACTGGGTTTTAAAACAGTGCAACATACAACTACATTCCATAAGCAGAACTGCTGTGAGTTGTACTTAGTGGTGGAAAATCAAAAATATATTCTAAAGACATTTTACAGAAGAGGAGAAACCTGCTCAAAGAGGGACTTTTTTATGTAAGCGGCCCGGCGACGCAACTGAGTAATCTCTGCACTTGCCATTCAGAGAGAGGGGTGGTGGGAAATCAAGAACTCAAAAGGACAATGGCTTTGAAAAGCAAAGTGCTTGTAGTGAAACATAACAACCCCAGGGGTGTCTATATGTACTGTTAAAAAAGCACGCATTTATGTGAGTACAGCTCTCAAAATGGACAAACATCCAAAAGAAAATATGTGTTCTCATCCGAAGAAACCAGACATTTATTGATTGGGAAATGCCAGAATGCTACTGGGAATGGTCTTCGTGGCACACATGCTACCATGATAAACCTGTGAGGTATCCACACCGTTCGTCAAGCTGGGTTCTATCTTGAGCATAGCCTGGTAAAAAAATCAGACAAGTTTCCTCATCAAGTAGGCCACAAGTCTACATTGCATGTGGACCATTGACCTGATTATGTTAAACTGTCCATTTTAACCATGCACATGCTGATTCAACTGGTTGGCCCAGTTTTAGGGTCCGTGACTGTTCGCAATGGTGTGCACCTGACCAATTTCCCGGATCTGGTACACATTCCGCAGGCTTAAACCCTGACCATTGTGGATTGCATTTGAGTGAATGTCCCTATTAGGGCAGTTAAAGATCTCCCCGGTGTGAAATAAATGTACTTAGATTTGAAACTTCCTCCCACGAGAAATGTGTAATGAACTCAATCAATCCTCTGAGATTCTTTGAAATCACAGTGCAGAAGAGGCAATCTCCATGCTAGGATAACGGTTGAGTTAAAATTTTAACTGCTCATTCAAATTTCTACTATGTATGATAACCCAATGGGAAGCTGAAAATGTTTTCTAACATTTAATTGGATGGTTAGGATCTTCTATCATAGTGACTCCAAGAGGAATGTGCAATCAAAGGTAACCCTCAGTTGAGGGACGGTCCAGATCAACTATTAAATTAACCTTCTCTATTATAATCAACATGGACTGTCTATCAAGGATAACCAGTTGGCTTAAAATTTTAACTGCTCATCCAAAATTCTACCAAATGGTAAACCAATAGTAAGCTGAAAATGTTTTCTAACAATTGATCAAAATTATAAGATCTTCCATGATAGTTACTCAAATGAATGTGCAATGAAAGTGGACCTCACTTGATGGACAGTCCACAATATCAATTATTAAACTCTATCTTACCGCATCGTCGTCTAGTTCTTTATCACTAATCCAATTATTAGAATCATTAATTAAGTGGGATGTGTTGAGTGTGGAGACTAGTCACACCTGTGCATGGTCGGGCGCCCGGACGGTCTGATGATTGGGCGCCCGATATTCATGCGTTAAAGACATTAGCCACTGGACTGTTTTGTGAACGGTCGGGCGCCCAACGGTCAAAGTGACCGGGCGCCCGATAATAGTCGGATTCAAGCTGTTTCACGCTGGACATGTTTGTAATGGGCGCCCGTAATGGGCGGGCGCCCGACCCAGTAATAACCGAGCACCCGACCAGCCGCAAACTTAAGTGTGGGGTTTCCTATTTTGTGTTTTAATTTCGGGGTTTGCTATAAAAAGAGGTGTAAACCGGGATTAGGCTATAAGATTAGGGTTTTTATATGTCCAAGGTGAGAAAAAGGCGAGAGGATTAGCAAATGGGCTATCTCTGTACATGGGAGCATAGGAGAAGGTAAGTGTATTGCTTATAACTTCGTTCTTCTTCATAGTAGAGTTTTACACCGTGGTTTTTTACCCTTGTTTGGGATTTTTCCACGTAAAATCTGTCTTATGGATTGTTGGTTTGTGTGAATTCCTCTTCTAGTTATTATATCTTCCTGTTTATCGTTTGTGGGTGAGACCAAAGATTAGATCTCGGTTCACCGGCGTTGTTGGCGTGCTGCGCAACAACTGGTATCAGAGATATTAGTTTAGTTCAAATGGGAGCGATGATGGAAGAAGGAAAAACTAGAATTGAGAAGTTTGATGGTTCAAACTTTGCATTCTGGAAGTGCAGATGGAGGATTATCTGTATCAGAAGGACCTCTACATTCCTCTATGAGGAAAAGAGAAGAAACCAAAGAAGATGACAGATGATAAATGGGCTTTAGTGGATTAGAAGGCTTTAGGAACGATCCGACTCTCTTTGTCTAAGAGCATTGCCTTCAATATATCCAAAGTAAAGACCACAAAAGAATTAATGCAGGCTTTGGCTACGATGTATAAGAAACCATCAGCGTCCAATAAGGTTCATATTATAAAACGGCTATTCAACATGAAGATATCAGATGGTAGGGGCGTGGCTGAACATCTAAACGAGTTCAATACAGTCACGAGCCAATTGGAATCCGTTCGCATCACTTTCGATGATGAGGTCAATGCACTATTGGTTCTGTACAGTTTGTCAGACAGTTGGGACGGTTTAATGATTGCCGTTAGCAATTCCTCAGGGTCTACGAAGTTGAAATTCGATGATGTGGCCGGTCTAATTCTAAGCGAACAAATTAAAAGGAAGGCATCAGGAACTTCAAGGGATTCAGGAAATGCTTTAAATGTTGAAAGAAGAGGAAGATCTTCGAACAAAGGAGGCAATAAATACGATCGTTCTAAGTTGAGGAATAAGTCCAAGAGACCGAAAGACAAAGACGAGTGTTAGCATTGCGGGAAGAAGGGGCACATGAAAGTTGATTGCAGGGCGCTTAAGAAACAAGAAGAAAGCTCTCAAGGTGGGAAGGATTCAGTGAATCTATCTGAGGAGAGTGACACAGAGGCATTGATCTTGTCTCTTAATGCACGGAATGAGTCTTGGGTTATAGAATTGGGTGCTTCATTTCATGCCACTTCGTCAAAATAAGTTCTTCGTGATTACGTGTTAGGTAACTTTGGAAGAGTCTACCTGGGTGATGATGAGCCATGCAGTATTGTTGGCAAGGGAGACGTTCACTTAAGTGAGAAAAACGGAACGGTCTTGAAGTTGAAGGATGTCAGACATATACCGAGTTTAAGATGAATTTGATCTCAGTGGGGCAGTTGGACGATACCGGATATGTGACGACATTCACGAGCGATGCATGGAAGATCACAAAAGGTACCTTAGTAATATATCGAGGCAAGAAGGAAGGTACTTTGTATGTGACTTTCGGATCGTATAGTTCACTAGCAGTCACATCAACTGGAGTGAACGGGCAGTTATGGCATCAGAGGTTAGGACATATGAGTGAGAAAGGGATGAAAGTGCTATTGTCAAAAGGGAAGCTACCAGGGTTGAAGGCAGTCGATCTGAAATTCTGCGAGGATTACATGTATGGAAAGCAGAAGAGAGTAAGCTTCAAGAAGACAGGACGCGCTCCAAAGACACATCTGTTGGAGCTTGTCCACACTAACGTGTGGGGACCGACACAGGTATCATCTCTTGGTGGTTCACGTTATTTTTTCTTTCATTGATGATGCTAGTAGAAAACTGTGGGTTTATTTCTTAAAGTACAAGTCTGATGTATTTGATGTATTTAAGAAGTGAAAAGTTATGGTAGAAAATGAGATAGGTAAAACTGCAAAGTGTCTCAGATCGGATAATAGGGGAGAATACTGTGATAAGAGGTTTGAGGAGTATTGTGTAGTAAATGGGATCAAACATCAGAAAACGATTCAAGGGACACCGCAATAAAACGGTGTGGCTGAGCGCATTAACAGGACCATCCTTGAGCGCGCTAAGAGCATGAGGCTACATACAGGGTTACCCAAGACCTTTTGGGCAGATGCTGTGAATATTGTCGTATATCTCATCAATAGAAGTCCATCAGCACCATTAGATGGTGGGCTACTAGAAGAAACGTGGACTAGAAAAGAGGTGAACCTTGCACATCTCAAAGTGTTTAATTGCACTTCTTATGTTCACATTGATGCAGAGCACAGAAACAAGCCGGATGCGAAGTCCTAGAAGGTGCACGTTTATATGCTACAGGCAGAATGATTTTGGCTACCGGTTTTGGGATATTGAGAACCGAAAAATCATCAGAAGCAAGGACATAGTCTTCAATGAAAAAGTGATGCATAAGGACAGTGTGTAGCAAAAGCAGAACAAGGCCGATGAGAAGGAATTCGTAGAGTTGGAAGAGTTACCAGACACAGGTGTTACAGTGCCACAGGATGAGCATGCACAGGAGCATAATGAGGCAGAGCCGCAGACACCGGTTGTGAGGAGGTCTACTCGAGAGAGGAGACCCAAGGTCCGACACTCAACCTTCTTACATTATCTACTATTGACAGATAATGGTGAGCTAGAGTGTTTTAAAGAGGCGTTAAGGTCAGATATGCTGGGTTAAGTGGGAGCAGGCCATGGATGACAAGATGGACTCTCTTGAGTCCAATCGCACGTGGGAGCTAGTCACTCTAAGGGTAAGAAAGCTCTTCATAACAAGTGGGTTTACAGACTGAAGGAGGAGCACGATGGTTCGAAACGGTACAAGGCTAGACTGGTTGTGAAAGGGTTCCAACAAAAGGCAGGTATCGATTTCACAGAAATATTTTCACCTGTGGTGAAGATGTCTACGATTCGCATGGTTTTGAGTATAGTGGCTACAAATGACTTACATCTAGAGCAGCTAAATGTTAAGATAGTCTTTCTTCATGGAGACCTTGAAGAAGAGATATATCTGCATCAGCCGACATGATAAGTGGCACCAGGAAAGGAGAATAAGGTGTGTAGACTGAAGAAAAGTCTATATGGCCTGAAGCAGGCCCCGAGGCAGTGGTACAAGAAGTTCGACAGTTTCATGTCGAGAAACGGGTACAGGAGATGTCATGCAGACCACTGTTGTTACTTGAAGAAGTTTGATACGTCGTACATCATTCTTCTTCTGTATGCTGATGATATGCTCGTGGCCGGATCAAGCATGAAGGACATCTCATATCTCAAAAGACAACTGTCTAGAGAGTTTTTCATGAAGGATTTAGGAGCTGCAAAACAAATCCTAGGCATAAGAATAAAGCGTAATAGGAAAAACAATAAGCTAGTTTTGTCACAAGCAGAGTACATAGCCTAAGGTACTTGATCGATTCAGCATGGGAGGTGTTAAGCCGGTTAGCACTCCATTAGCCAACCACTTCAAGCTTTCTAAGGTGCAAGGAGTTAAGATGTCAGGAGGAACGAGACTACATGGCTAAAGTCCCTTATACGTCAACTATAGGGAGCCTCATGTATGCTATGATTAGCACGAGGCCAGACATTGCTCAAGCAGTGGGAGTTGTTAGCAAGTACATGAACAATCCCGAGAAGGAACATTGGGAAGCTGTGCAGTGGATCCTCAGATACCTGGTAGGTACTGTAGATGTAGGGTTGTGTTATGGAGTATCAGAAATCAAGCTACAAGGCTACGTCAACTCAGATTTGGCAAGGGATATCGACAGCAGAAGGAGCACTACAGGGTATGTCTTTACCCTGGATAGTGCTGCAATCAGTTGAATCTCTCAGTTACAGAAGATAGTGTACATCAGTACAACGGAAGCAGAATATGTTGCAGCTACAGAAGCGTGCAAGGAGATGGTATGGATGCAAGGTTTTATGGAAGAGTTAGGGAAGAAGCAAGCAGATTAGAAGCTGTACAGTGACAGTCAGAGTGCAATACACTTGGCTAAGAATTCAGCCTTTCATTCGAGGACCAAGCATATTGACATCAGATATCACTTCATACGTTCGTTACTAGAAGATGGATTGATTGCTTTGGAGAAGATTCATACAAGTGAGAATCCTGCAGATATGTTGACCAAGGCGGTCACACGGGAGAAGCTGAAGCTCTGTTCAGCTTTGATTGGTCTTTAGGACTTGAAGAGTGGGAGGTGATGCACTCCGGATGTAGAAGACGAAGGATCATGTGGTGATGTGTCTCCAAGTGAGAGATTGTTGAGTGTGGAGACTAGTCACACCTGTGCATGGTCCAGCGCCCGGACGGTCTGATGACCGGGCACGCCGATATTCTTGCGTTAAAGACATTAGCCACTGACTGTTTTGTGAACGGTCGGACGCCCGATAATAGTCAGATTCAAGCTCTTTCACGCTAGACATGTTTTGTAATGGGAGGGCCCCCGACCCAGTAATGACCGGGCGCTCAACCGGCCGCAGACATAAGTGCAGGGTTTCCCTATTTTGTGCTATAATTTCAGGGTTTGCTATATAAAGGGGTGTAAACCGGGATTAGGCTATGAGATTAGGGTTTTTATACGTCCAAGGTGAGAAAAAAGCGAGAGGATTAGCAAAAGGACTATCTCTGTACACTGGAGCATAGGAGAAGGTAAATGTATTACTTGTAACTTCGTTCTTATTCATAGTAGAGTTTTGCACCAGTGATTTTTTACTCTTGTTTGGGATTTTTCTACGTAAAATTTGTCTTGTGGATTGTTGGTTAGTGTGAATTCCTCATCTAGTTATTATATCTTCATGTTTATCATTTGTTGGTGAGACCGAAGATTGGATCTTGATTCACCGGCGTTGTTGGCGTGCTGCGCAACAGGATGGACAATAAAAGATAGGTTGTCGTCTAGTTCTTTGTCACTAATCCAATGATTAGGATCACTAATTAAGCGGGATGGACAATAAAAGATAGGCTCCTATGATGGGTGTACCTAATCAACCGTTGGACCTTCACTTTTACAATCAACACAAACTTCCCGGTCTCCGATACCTTGATCAGATGGTTAGGATCATTAGGTCAAAGTGTCTTTTAAGAGTGATGGAAAATCAAAGCTGAGCCCCGCATGATGATGGCCCCGATCAATTCTTAGACCTTCTCTATGGACCGCCCATTTTCGTGCCCATTGATTAGACTTTCTCCATCCCCTTCCATTTTTCTAGCCAGACAACTAAAGTTACAAGAGATGTGCAATCGACAGTCAGCTGATAGATCGCAAAACCAACAAATAAAGTTAAATAACATATGGCTTGACATCTGATAGATCATAAAACCAACCATCTAGAATCACGTACCGTTTAGAAAACAATGCAACAAAATTATCTAGATTACGAAACAATTACTGAGTTTTGTACAAAATATAAATTCGTCTTTTAGTTTTGATCAGCCCTTTTAAAACAGGTTCAAAATCGTTCTCATTTTCAAACAACCCATAAAGAACAAATTAAAAATAAATGAAAGTTATTGAAATAAGTGACTTAAATTGTCTTACAAATCTTTGTTAGATATTATTAAAATTCTAGGAGTTAAAAAACTTAAATCTTATGGCTAAAATTATTTTGATTAAAGCTGTTGTAAATTGAAAAATGTCGCCTGAATCTTCCAAACTAGAAGATCTCTCTTCAATCTATCCCAAATGAATAAATAAGATGAGAGCCAAACATCAACCCTAGAAAAGGACAAGGAGGAAGAGGGTGGGATCTCTCTCAACTTATCTCTTTTGTCACTTATTAGGTGATGCCCAAGGGGCTTAAGACTTCAAAAGGTCTCTCATGAGCCTTGAGACTTGTAAAGGTCTCTCTTAAACCTCTCCTTTTAGAAAAGAATTTTACTATTTGTAGGGTGTATAATTCGAAATCATAATGGAGACACCAAGTATGATACTCTACCATCTTACAAACTTCAGTATATACTAATATATTAAAAAGTATATAATTCTACGTTAACGATACACTAAAATGTTTTCACTGTCTTCTCTTCGAAGAAAATTATTTTTTGAATATATATATCCACTAAAGGAAGAAGGAAAAAAAAAAAAAACTATACACTAAATTGATAAAATCCCTTCACTTACTTTAGCCACCATTCTTAGTCAATAATCCATGCAAGCCTAAAGTATGAGTCACCAAACCTTAACCATTGGATGGTCATCAACCCACTTTAAAATAAATCAACAGTTAAAAGTTAAAGGTAAGAAGTCATGAATCTTAATCATTATTTATTATTGCCTATTGATCATTGGCTGTTTTGCTAATGAATTCAAAGATCACTGTTATTCATGTGATAAACAAGGCAAGGAAAGACTTTAATTAGTTTGATTCCCTATCCACAAAGAAATATCACGTGGAGTTTCTCAGATAAGCTTGTGCCTTTTGAGTCGGAGAACAGATTAAGTGGATTTTTTATCCATAAATGCCATACTTCCAGCATACGTTAACCATTAGATGCAGAGAGAGTGTACCTAAGGTAGGAGCCAGATCTGCCACCCAATAACTACAGTTGTTGATTAAAAATGCTAGATTACTTCAAATTCATTTTAGGACGAATCCATTTTAGTTTCTAAGCAAATATTGTGTTTTTCATTAATCAATAAAATGAATAAAAAATGGTTGATCAGAGATTCTTGAAACCCCAAAAATCATATCTTCCAAATACAATGTTAGCCATTGATCATTTTATGCTCGATCATCCATTATTTTCAGTGATCTCTTGTGCTATGGCTTGTGGGTAAGGTGGCCAACCAGATCAACGGTTCTAATTACCCTAGCAATTTCCAAGATTCCAAGTTAATCAACTCTAGGCTGAGTTTTAGGCATTTTTTCCGGACCGTTGATCTTATAAATAGTTTGCATGGTGGGGACCCAAAAATTTCCAAACTAGAGGTCATTAGTCCATTGATTAATGTTTTAGAAAATAGAGAGTCGAAAGAAAATAAAACAACAGTCTAAAAAGGTAGAGTTGATGGCTAGAACTTCGTATATGCGAGAGTTTTGGTGGTCCTTTATCTGAGGTGGATCTCATAAGACCAATCGTCTAGATTAACGAACCTTGGGATCCATCTGGAAGAACTTGGTCCCTCAAGACTAGTTCCTCTTCTTATTTTGAGGTATATTATAATGCTCGGACAAAGGTTGTAGATACAGTTCGGTTTTCAGTTTGTGTAAGTGGGTCCATGGTTCAATGATCCAAACTGTGTTGATATGACAGGAACTCCAGTGATGGGCCATGCACCAGAAATCTTTAAACGTGATATTTGAACTTTTTATTGATTTAATATTAACCATTGCTCAATTCCTCTCTTTGCCGCCTTGGTTGACCACCCATTAATTAAAGCGTCAGGACTCTTCCAATCAGGATTATTTTAGACCACCTATTAAAGGGTTAGGATTCTTCCAATTGGGGTTATTTTAATTTAAGACCACCTATTAAAGGGTTAGGATTCTTCCAATTGGGAATTTTAGCCACGTACAACATCCAAAGTGGGGCCCACGATATCAATTGTTTGGACAACACCGCAGAGGGACTCTTTGGCAAAACAGATAGGGATATTGCCCATCCCATATATGGCCATGTGGATGTAAACCGTCATCATATACTTGTCTTAATTACTCCTGTCGATTTTTTTAGGTCATGGTCCTGTGAAACTTAAACTTAATGCGAAATAATCGGATTGTCTATGCATCAACAATGGAGATTCCATACTGTAATTTTAAAGCCATACCTGATTGGGAAGACATTCCCGACGCCGTCGTGTTGCTGAGAGGAACTCTTGGTCTTCTGCACCTTACACCTTTAGGAGAATCACTCAATGGGATTGGGATTTTCTCTTGTGTGTTGGTGAGGGGACCAAGACGTATATTTATAGGAAAGAGGGTCAGAGAAGCTTACCCATCGCACTTCTCTCCTCTAAGGTCTCCATACCGTAGGTTTCTATATCTGGCTTAATAACCGCGAATAGGGACCACGGTTCAAGCGTCCCGCCCTAAACCTATTTGTAATGATCATATCTATAGTGGGGCCCACTGAATCGCTCAATCTGAATAATCCAACAGTCATGATCTAAACCGGTGATCATGTGTGGCCCACCTAATGAAGTCTTACATTTTCCCACTCGGGCTACACTGATCTCTGAAAGAAAACAAAACATTTTATTTAATTTTGTGAAAAATAATTTTATAAAACGCATTTGTTTCAAAAGTTCCTAATGGGCGCCCTACTGATTTTAAAACAATACCGTTGGATAATTATGAGCAACGCTTGTCAGATCCGGTCCATCAAGACCACTGATATTGAACCGTGGTAGTCAACACAACATTTAATATTTTCGAAGTGTGACGAATCACAATCACAGATACCAATAGCCTTAATGACATGGATCAATGATATGGGGTGTGGTATGAAGATTACACGTCTTATGTGATCATACGTGTTTATCTTCAAATGGTCCTACTGAACGTGTCTCCAAGACACAAATCAAAGTCTTGCTTACTCAAAGCTAAATGTGCACACTAAAGGAGAAGTAAGATATAAATTGAAAAACAGAATCATCAATGCATAAAAGATATCTCTAAAAATATCTGGACATAATCGGATCATATATAAAAACTCCCACTACTGAAATACATCCTTGGGATCAACAACTCCCATAGATGTCATATGCTCCTTAAAGAGTGTGATAGGAAGGCCTTTAGTGAGAGGATCCGCTATCATCTGCCTCGTGCCAATGAGTTCCACAGACACTTGACGATTCTGAACTCTCTCATTCACAACAAGGTATTTGATGTCAATGTGCTTTGACCTCGATGAATGCTTGTTGTTGTTGGAGAAGTTAACTGCAGCTGAACTATCACAATAGATTTTCAATGGTTTCGGGATCATCTGCACAACCCGTAAACCAGAGAAAAAGCTCTGAAGCCAAACTGCCTGATTCGTGGCTTCATGACAAGTTACATACTCTGCTTCCATGGTAGATGATGCCGTAATCGACTGTTTCACGCTCTTCCATGATACGGCTCCACCAACCATCATGAATATATAGCTCGAGGTGGACTTCTTGCTGTCGAGACAACCAGCAAAATCTGCATCTGTATATCCTACCAACTCCAAATGGTTGGATCTCTTGTATGTGAGTTCGAAGTCCTTTGTCCTTTGCAGGTAGCGCAACACTTTCTTTACAGCTATCCAATGATTCATTCCTGGATTGCTAAGGTACTTGCCCAACATTCCAACCACAAAAGTAATATCTGAACGCGTACAGACCTGAGCATACATGATGCTCCCTACTGCTGACGCATACGGAATAGCTTTCATATTGTCCTTTTCTAAGTCATTCTTAGGACACTGAAATTGATCAAATTTGTCACCTTTTACAACTAGGTGCTTGGCCAGGAGCACAACCTTGCATGCCAAACCTTTCGAGGACCCTATCAATATAGGCCCTCTACGACAGGCCAAGTAATCCACGTGATCTGTCTCGGCTAATCTGAATGCCGATGACAAAGGAAGCATTACTAAGATCTTTCATCTCAAAATTTTGAGATAGAAATTTCTTAGTCTCACGCAACAATCTAATATCACTACTGGCCAATAAAATGTTGTCAACATACAAGACCAAAATGATAAACTTACTCCCACTGATTTTCACATATATGCACTCATCCGCAGTGTTTTCAATGAAACCATATGAGGAAACAACTTCATGAAACTTTAGGTACCACTGTCGTAATGCCTGTTTCAACCCATAAATGGACTTCTTAAGTTTGCAGACTATATGTTCTAAGCCTTTGGCTTTAAAACTTTCTAGCTGCAATATATATACGTTCTCCATTAGATCTCCATTGAGAAACGCAGTTTTCACGTCCATTTGATGCAGCTCTAGATCCATATGAGCCACAAGAGCCATAATGATTCTAAAGGAGTCCTTTCTTAGATACAAGTGAGAAAGTCTCCTTAAAGTCAATGCTCTCACACTGAGTGAAACCCTTTGCAACTAGTCTGGCTTTATACCTTTCGATATTTCCCTTAGAGTCCCGTTTGGTTTTAAATACTCATTTGCAACCAATCAGCCTAATCCCTTCAGGCAATTCAACAAGGTCCCAAACTTTGTTGTCCTTCATGGATTTCAATTCATCATTCATAGCATCGAACTAATAGAAGAATTTGCACTTTGTTCGACCTGTGAAAGGGATACAGGATCCTTTTCAATCCCAATGTTAAACTCGTGCTCCTGCAAATAGATGATGTAATCATCTGGTATCGCAGATCTTCTTTCTCTATGAGATCGTCTTAATGGCTCATTATTCTGAATTGGGTTTTTCATTTCCTCATCAGTGGGTTGTATTTGAGGTTGTACATAGTCGTCCATAGAGATCTCAGGGTCCACTGCTGGACGAACAACCATGCTATTCTGAATGATTGTGGTGGGAATCACAATCCACTCTTCCTCAAATACAATATCTCTAAAATTTGTGCTCCCCACTATCTTCAGTGTTCTCAATAAACCTAGCATTTCCAGTCTCAATGACTCTCATGGAATATGTGGATAATAAAATCTGAACCCTTTTGATCTTTCTGGGTATCTAATAAAGAAGCAACTAACAGTTCTAGGGTCAAGTTTTCTTTCATGCGGGTTATATGGTTTGGCTTCTGCAGGACAACCCCATACATGAAAATGTCGTAGCACTGGGCTTTCGCCCTGTCCACAATTCATATGGAGTTTTCATTACAGCCTTTCTAGGGACCCTATTAAGGATATGCACAGCTGTTTTCAACGCATTACCCCACAAAGATTCTGGCAACAGTAGAATTACTAATCATAGATCGCACCATGTCCTTTAGGGTGCGATTACGCCTTTCCGCTATACCATTCTGCTCTGGAGTACCAGGCATGGTGTACTGGGCGACGATGCCACAATCTTATAGGTATCTAGCGAATGGACCTGGATTACGCCCAGATTCGTCATACCTTCCGTAGTACTCACCACCACGGTCAGATCTAACGACTTTGATCTTCTTGTCGAGTTGATTCTCGACTTCAGCCTTATAGATCTTAAATGTATCCGGGGTGTCTGATTTTTCGTTAATAAGGTATAAGTATCCATAACGAGAGTAGTCATCTATAAAAGTGATAAAATACTTCTGCCCATTCCAAGATGCTGTAGGGAACGGTTCACAGATGTCTGTATGAATCACTTCTAAGAGTCCTATGCTCCTAATGGCACCCTTTTTCCTTATTCTAATCCGTTTACCTTTAATGCAATCAATACAAACCCTAAAGTCTGAGAAGTCTAGGGAGTGAAGAATTCCTTCACGTACAAACATTTCCAATCTCTCACGAGAGATGTGGCCTAATCGCCTGTGCCATAGCATGGAGGAATTCTCACAATCTAAACTTCGTTTAACGCCTTTAGTGTTTCCATGTAGGGAGTTAATGCTGTATACATGTGAAACATCCAAATCTAGCTGATAAAGGTTATTAACTAAAGTGCCATAACCAATCACAACCGAATCATGGCAAATACTTAATTTTCCATTTGCAAATTTAAACTCATAACCAAATTTGTCCAAACGAGAAATGGAAACCAAATTGCGCCTTATCAAAGGCACACAAACAGTATCTACTAGATCAAGAAAGTGTCCTGACGATAACCTAAGCCTACAGACTCTAATAGCTTCCACGTTTACTCTAATGCCGTTCCCCATATAGACTGATCTCTCTGCATCAGTTGGCGTCTGGCTTTGGAGCATATCCTGCATGGAATTACAAATGTGAATAGTTACACCAGAATCTATCCTCCAGGAGTCTGTGGACATATCAGCTAAATTTGATTCAAAACAGACTAAAATATAGTTTTTACCCTTAGAAACGAGCCATGCTTAATCCTTCACAATCCTTCACAATCCTTCTTCTGATGACCAGGTTTATTGCAGAAGAAGCAGCCATCATTAGGACCCTTCCTTTTCTTCTTAAATGTCTTTCCAGACTTAGGCTGATTGCCACCCGCAGGACCCGTAGAACTTTTTCCTGAAGTGTGCTTTCTTTTCTTATTTCCTTTTCGTCCTTGACCAGATGTCACTAGGTGCACACTTTGTGTCTTGCTCGACCTTCTGAGTCTCTCTTCCTCTTGAACTCACTGAGATATCAGTTCGTTCAATGTCCACTTTTCCTTTTGAGTATTATAGCTGATTTGGAATTGACTAAACTGTAGAGGGAGGGAGTTCAGAACTAAGAAAATCAGGAGTTAACCCTCAATCTTAAGGTCTAATGTGCGGATTTTAGCCACCACATCAGACAATCCACCAATGTACTCCCTGATATTTCCTTGACCGTTATAGGTGGCTTGAGTCAGCTTATGTAAAAGTGAACTCAGCTCAGCTTTATCCGATTTCTGAAATCGTTTTCCTATTTCAGTTAAGAAATCTTTAGCTTTCTCAGTGTCGGGCATGACACCCTGCATGGTCTCAGAAATCGAGTTCTTTATGATCTTGAGTAGAGGTGGGCAATGATCCGGGCCGAGCCGAGTTAACCCTAGTTTGGTTTGGTTTGTTTTTGTACCACCGAAATTTGTGGATTGGTTTGGTTTGGGTTTCGGGCCGACCCATGCGGCCCGAGTTTGGTTTGCTATAGAAAAATCTAGTTCGAGCCGGGATCGGTTTGGTTGAAAATTTCAAATCGGGCCGAGCCGAGTTCAAATCGGCAGCGTCTCTTTTTTTCCTTATTTATTTAATTAGAAAAGAATTTAAAAGGTTAGGAAAAAAAGTATAAATGTATCTTACTATATGATGTTTAACATCCTCCAAAGGAGTGCAACTTCAAAATAGACATGTAAGAGTATTTTCCAAACAAAAGTACACAAGCATAATTTTACAAGTGCAAGGAAACAGTGTGCATTCATGTATGTGTATTATGTATTATCCATGTCATCATGTATATGTATTATGTATTATCCATGTCATCATGTATATGTATTATCCATGCTATCCATCTGTTTTACATATCATTTTAGGACATGATCTCAAAATGAAATCATATTCAAAGCTCAAGTGGATCACACCACAGGAAAAGTGTGCTTATAATCTATGAGCCGAATCAAACCAAGCTAAATCAAATCGAGCTTCTAACCGAGCCGAGCTAAGCCGAGCCAGTACTGCCCTAGTTTGAGCTTGGTTTGTTTTTTCAAATGAGCTTGACTCGGAGGCTTGGTTTGGTTTGAACTTCCATTCGAACCAATCCAAGCCGAGCTTTCGAGCTGGCTTGGTTTGTGCCCACCTCAAATCTTGAGACACATCTTATTTGACTTGGTCCAGGCCTTGAAGTGAGCCTTTGCTGATTCCGTACTAGAGTCAATTGGAATGGGAGGCTCTACTTCCTCCAGGGCCAGGTCCAAGTCCATGCAACCTAGGACTATTTCAACGGACGACTTTCATTTGGAATAGTTAGACCCAGCAAGCAAAGGTATGGAATTGAATTGGGTTGGAATATTGGAAACAGTCATAGCTGGACATACAAAGCATAAAAACTCACATTAATAAACAAGTCTCATATAACAGTGCATAAACTTAAACCACAAATATCATGCATGTATGTTCATTCGATTAATTTAGGCCTTCAATCAAATGACCCAGAATGATGATGGGCCATAATCATCAAAATCTGGCAAGAGCCCAGCGTATCATCACGATTCCTCCTTTGGGTGAAATTGTAACATACAGGAGGCTCTATTGAACATGAAGCTGATCAATGCTAGTGAAATCAATCTAAGACGCCCATCATCTTTAGATGAAACGAGTCTCTCAAACCTATATCACCATCACCAATCACTTCATTCCGCTCACACCCAGCTAAATGATGATACTTATTTGTTCTGACCACCGTTGCCTGGCTATGAACGCAACTGAATGCAATCCTATAATGGAGGGTTACTGAATTCTAAGTACAGAAGTCTAGAAGTACGAATCGTTGCCAATTGAGGTCACTTTGGTGGCTAACACAATAAGCTTCAATCTTACTTCCAGACCCAAGGATTGCTACATGGTTCTGCCCACAACAAACCATACTACAAAAGTTTTGATTTGGTCAAAATATGATTAATGTTGATCGCTAAATCTCAAATATTTACTACAGTGATGATTGAATTAAATTCTTTAATGGTCAACTCTGAATATCAATCAAAAGATATGGGTAATGGCCTTATTTTGGGCCAAATCAAATCTCAACCATGAATAAGCATCTTATGTGACTTACTTGGCCCATCCATTAAGTAAAACATACCAACCATCAATTATATATGATTATATATGTGGCTTTTACTTATACTGAACTAGATGACTCAAGTTTACACAATCCAAATGGTTAAGATTAACGCGCCCAAGCTAAGTAAGGTGGGCCGCACATTGTCCAAAAGAAAGAATGGACAATATGCCCAAAGATTGGGCTCATAACAAGTATCTAGTGGGCCCTAAACTAGGGCTAGATTCAGCAGGGCATGGGCTTAAAATATGGCTCAAAACCATTCAATAAGTGAGCACAAGATGGTCATCAAAGTGGCCCCTAAAGTAGGGCCCAAGATCTGCTTAAACGAGCCCAAAGACAGGCCCATTTCATGCTAGAAACAAACCTAAGAGAGTCCATGAGTATAGACCCATTGGACAGCTCAACAGCCCAATAGACAGGCCCAAAACGCAGGCCCTAATCCAGCTGGACTAGGCCTGGTGAGATAAAAACAGGCCTGTCTCAGCCCACTCGTCACACAAACAGCAATATGCTGTGATGCCCAAAATTCCAGCCCATCCATCTTCTTTCCAAAACCCCAGCCTGCAGTCCGAGTTACTCTTCCACAGCCGATCCAAATCTCGCAATCTGAGAATGGAAATTTCCATTCTCGCCCAAAAACCAGAAAACCCTCTCTGCTAAAACCCACTTTTAGAAGGAAATCCTCCAAACCCTAGCCGCCAGCCCGTCGTTTCAACCGGACGAGACCCTGGCCACTGCCGTCATCTCCATCAAGCACCGTCAACGGCGCCGCTGGAAAGGGGAATGGCCACTGACAGCTGTCGAATCCGACAGTGGTGACAGCCGCACTTGCCATCAGGCCACCGCCGTCCGCAGACTGCCGTCGTCCGCTGATTGAGAAGATGAGAAGGTGCGATGGGTTCTATAGATAATGGTAGCCGCGATCATCTCCACTAGAAAGTGGCAGATGGTCGCCGCAGATGGGTTTGCTGCAGGATTTTGATTTTTTTTTTTTTTTTTTTTTTTGTATTCTGTATGTTTCAAGACAGCAATTTTTGCAGTCGGATCTGCCGGATACAACAACCAGCAGCTATGGTTGGTGATAGCTGCTATCGATATCCATAGCCGTTCAAGCTCCATGGACAGCTGAGATTTCCAATTGGCTTCAACGATTCCAATATATCAGGCGTTTTAGAAACCCTGGCCTTTTGATTGGATCTTGAAACAGGTCAGCTGTCTTGCTGCATGAGGTTGGACGGCCATGGCTGTCAAAAGAAATCATGTCTATAGCACCAAACTCCATCACCAATGGCAAGTGTGCGACAGTCACAAAAGTGGAAATCCTCTACTGAGAAGACCCAAATCACCGGACTGAACGGGCATTCAAAATCCCATCTGATTGACGAGGGATTCACGAATCCACCACGATTGATGCATAGTCAACTCTGATACCAACTGTGAAACTTAAACTTAATGCGTAATAATCGGATCGTCTATGCATCAACAATGGAGATTCCATACTGTAATCTTAAAGCCATACCTGATTGGGAAGACATTCCCGACGCCGTCGTGTTGCCGAGAGGAACTCTTGGTCTTCCACACCTTACACCTTTAGGAGAATCACTCAATGGGACTAGGTTTTTCTCTTGTGTGTTGGTGAGGGGACCAAGACGTATATTTATAGGAAAGAGGGCCAGAAAAGCTTACCCATCACACTTCTCTCCTCTAGGGTCTCCACACCGTATGTTTCCATATCTGGCTTAATAACCGCGAATAGGGACCACGGTTCAAGCGTCCCGCCCCAAACCTATTTGTAATGATCACATCTATAGTGGGGCCTGTTGATGCCGATTTCTGGTCAACAGACGAGGTGATAGGATTTGTATACGTAGGAACAGATTGTCGCTGGAGATATCCTTCGGTGGAATCGGCGGAGGTGTTCGGATCAGCGGCTTGGCGTTGATTCTGTAAAACACCACAGAAAACGGTAAAGGGGGTGGCTGGGATCCAGCCGTGGACCCTCCGATGCCTAAATCAGTAATGTCCTTTGAGAGTCGTAAGATTACTTTCAGTAGAGATTCATGTGTACCTGTAATTGGCGTCAATCTCCTTATTTATAGGTATTGATCAGAAGGTTATTGAGCTGAGATCACGGCATATATCTTACCCCTTGCCCGGGAATCCGGGCGGGAATCTCGGGTCGTTCTGATTTTTCGGACAGTTCCGATCTTGAAGGGATGCGCCCTCATTTATAGACCGTGTGAGGAGGGGATGAGTTCGGCTTCCGTCTGCCCGTCAGATTGGGTACGATCCGATCTGACCTCGGAGAAGGCGAAGTCGTCAGCTCAGGCCTTCAACTTGCTATATTATTCCGAGGTCTTTTGTCCTCGGGTCGGCTATGAGAAATTATCCCATAACAGGGCCCACTGAATCGCTCAATCTGAATAATCCAACGGTCATGATCTAAACCGGTGATCATGTGTGGCCCACCTAATGGAGTCTTACAGGTCCATCCACTATTTGGATGGGAAGGTCAATGATCTGGAACACATATTAACGAGACCATAATACTGATGCATATCAGCTTTTTTTTTTGGGGGGGGGGGGGGGCATGCATGAGGGCATGCTGGTGATGGGGTGCGGGCGTGCTAGCGGTAGCGTTCGGGCGGGCTGGCGGAGGCTACATCTGTAAGGAGTGGCGTGCGGGCGTGCAGGCATGCTGGCAATGGTTTTGGAATGGGTTCGGGTGTGCTGGCGGTAGTAGTTCGGGCAGCTGACGAATGGGTTCGGGCGGGCTGGCAGTGGTCTGCTGGATCTGGAAGGCGAGCACGTGGGAGTTTGAGTTCGGGCGGAAGGGGATGCGGGATCTAGAAGGATGGATCTGGATCGAAAAGGGCGGAGATGGTGGTGTGCGGGCTTGCTGGTGAGGATTGTGCAGGACCTGGAAGGCTGCTAGATCGGAACTGGCGTTCAGGTGAGCAACGTAGGTGGAGGCAGTGCTGGGTTCTGCGGGAGCGGATTCGGTCTGGTCGGGGTAACTGAGTTTGGTTAGGCCGTGGGGCCCACATTGATATATATTTTGTGTATCCCCACCGTCCATCCGTTTTCTCATCTCATTTTAGGGCATGGGACCAAACATGAATCAGATCCAAAGCTCAGGTGGACCACACCACAAGAAACAGTGACAATTGAACGCCCACAATTAAAAACTTCTTATGGCCCACTATAATGTTTATTTGCCATCCAACCTGTTGATAAGGTCGCAAAGACCTAAACATTGGAAATATCAAATATATGCTTTATCCAAAACTTTTGTGGCCCACTAAATTTTTAATTATCAATTGCCAATTTCTCCTATGGTGTGGTCCATTGAGATTTTTATCTACTTCATTTTTCTGCTCCTTATCTAAAACGATCTGGAAAAATGAATGGACGGTGTGGATATACAACATATACAACAAGTTGGGCCCCACGGTCATGGCCAGACCGAACTCTTTTTTTCAGTTTCTTCCAAACATCTAAGGCCCGGATCGTAAGTTGCTTAAGATAAGTTACTTGTGCCATAAGTAGCTTATCTTAGTTTTTACTTATTAAGAAAATAAGTATATTTGGTAAACAACATACTTATCAGTTTTTCCTCCCTTTCATCTCCTCAAAAAATTTAAAAAGCTAAAAAAAAAAAATTTAACTTTAGTGATGATGTACATTTAAGTAAAAAAGTTAAGTAAAAAAGTTACTTATTACTAATCATAAGCCAAACTTACTCGTATGAAATAAGTTGCTTATTTCCTGCTTACTGCTGTAAGTAGAAAAAGTAACTTATTTGGTAGTATCCAAACAGGCCCCTAATGACTGGGACTGATTCTAGGGTAGCCAGCGCGTGGAAAGGGCTGCACATCTGCCCCGTTAACCCGCCCAACCTGCCCGACCCGACCCGGTAGAAACCCGATCCGTCCCGACCCGGCTGACAAAACGATCCGGTCCCGAGTAGATGCGGCTGGACCGTTTTTAATTTAGGTACGGTTTAGGGTACATGCCAAACCCGCCCGACCCGACCCGTACCCCGACCCGTGTATCCCGACCCGTTCCACCCAACCCAAACCGCCCTGTTTATACTAATTTATTGCTTTTAGAAATATCTATATAGCATTATTAATAGGTTGAATGGTCAATAAACATTGGGTGGACTCTAGAATCTTTGAATGGTGGGAGTTCAATGACCACTGATTTTTGTGGTGTAGTCTACCTAAAGTTTTTATCTACTTCCTTTTTGGGACTATGTCCTATAATAATCTGGACATGAAGATGGACGACATGGATTTACAATATATACATCGAGGTGAGCCTCATAGTTAGGGTCTCACTCACCTGGCTGGTTCCGAATCTTACGGACTTTCACCCAAGCTGCACTCATCTCACACACACAGAAAACGGATTAGGTGACATCCGGTATCCACCAAGGTGGGTGGCCCCTAACTATGTGTTTTAAATCTACACCGTCTAACTATTTTGAAAGATCATTTTAGGATATGATACCAAAAATGAAGCTGACTCAAATCTTAGGTGGACCACACTATAGAAACATAGTCCTAACCTGACCCGACCCGACCCGACCGGGTTTAACATATAGGATAGGGTAAGGTTAGGGTTAACCCTTTTTTACAAGTAGGGTAGGGTTAGGGTTAGGTCAGCCTAACCCGGTCATGACCCGGACCGAAACCCGAACCTTTAAATATATTTAGATTCGGTCCAGGGTTGGGCCCAACCCTACCCTAACCCGACCCGTGTGCAGGCCTACGCGTGGATAGGCCATATCTTAAGAGTCAAGGTGGTTGGGCTGTGGCAGCCGTCCGATCTTAATCCCCAGGAGCGGTTGAAGCAATGATCTGCATCAGATGAGTGGTCAGATTTATCCAATCACTGAGATTTCGGGCATCTAGTCCATAAGCAGTGTTACACCATATCAACAGACCCGATCCCCAGAACTTTTTGCCAGGTGTACCTGCACCGAGGTGCCACATGATACACCACAACGGTCATACATGAATGTTGATCGAGATCGACGGACAAAATCACAGTAATCTAACCGTCCAAATCGTGACCACCAATCCGATGATGAAAAGGAGGGTGATCATTCATTCTCCTCCAGTAATAAATGTTGAAAAGCTCCCTGACATTGGAACGTTTGATTAGGTGAGAAACGCCCACAACGATGGTGGGGATGGCTGTGAAGGCTGTTATGGATTGCGTTTTCAGCATCGACGTGGGCCACGGTCCATCTAGCTATGAATTTGAAACAAACGGTGACTGACCTAAATAGGGCTCTCAATGGAGCGGGTCAGATCCAAGATCCGATTTGCTCCGAATCCGTATAATGCTGATTTGGATCTTAAAATAGGTCCGATTAGTTAAATGGACCGGATTTGGATCTTAAAATAGGTCCGGTTACTTAAATGGATCGGATATGGATTCACAGGAACATATCCGAGTTTGATCCGAATCCGATTAGGATCCAACTCATTGTCACCTTAATGTATATGTTATATTCATGCTGTCTATCTTTTTAACAAAGTATTTTAGGCCATGTCCACCATACCATAGTAAATAGTGGGATTTGCATCATTTTTCTACTAAATTAAATATATTATATTATATATTTTATACCATATTTTTTTTAGATTTGTAACAGGGTGGACTTGGACCTAGATCCGACCCGAATCCGATGGTTATATGGATTTTGGATCGGAAATGGATCTAACAATTTATAAATGGATCGGATATGGATATCACCTTTTGGATCCGAGTTGGATATGAATCCGATTCGAATCCGTCTATAGATATACGGACTTGGAGCCGGATCCAACTGGATCCGATCCAGATCCGACCCATTGAGAGCCCTAGACCTAAACGGCGGAAAGTCAGACTTCGAGAAGGGAGAGATTAAGAGTTGATTAGGGTTTAGTACTCTCTAATACTATGTTATTTATTAAAAACGAAAAATTGGATTTCGGTATACCAACTAAAACAGTGTAAAGTTATGCCTACAACATTCAAAAGCACTTTTTGGGGCCACCTGAGTTTTGGATTTGGTTGAAACTTGGTGTGAGCTCTTTTATAAGTGGGAGACGCAAAATGAATGGGCTGGATCTATCAACCACATCTCAGTCGGTCCTATAAAACGATCATAAAGGTTTCAATGGGTGGATATCACTCTTAACTGTTGTCTATGGTATGGCCCACTCAAGTCATGGATTAAGCTGATATTTAGGCCCATGGACTGGTGGTACGGATGCCCATCACACATCACAGTGGGGCCCACACAGCTCGACAACCTTTTCATATATATATATATATATATATATATATATATATATATATATATATATATATAAAAGAGTTTGGAAATGAGAAAAATAAAAATAGACTAATAGACTAAGGTCTATCCAACAAGATACAACCATACATTATAACAATTCTGATTAGGGTCCACTAGTGCCAACGTTATGGTAGATAGCATTAGTCTTCGTAGCACAGTAGAAAGGCAATAGAACCAAAGTAAACAGGTCCCAACAAATTCAATCTACGGAAACCAAACTTTTTAGGACAAACCAAATTACTTTAAGGGCTTAGATTAAAGTACACTGTATATAACAACTTAAGTTACATTTACTGAAAGGAAAGGGTAAAAAAAAAAATACTATAATTCTAGAGACATCATCTTCACTGTCTGTCGCCTGGGGTCGGCCACTTTCACTGAGGGCGGGTTGCCGTTTCATACGGTCCAGCTTGTCTTAGTAACTAAAACATCATAAGAGTAAAAAGTTTTAAGGAAGTGAAAAATAAATAAAATGAAATAAACTAATAATAGATGATCAACTGATGGGCCATACATGCATAGATGGTTAGATGATCCAAACTGTCTTTCTCGTCCACTATTGTAAATGAACCATGATCCATCGATGATGCCAAAATGATGAGTCGTGGGAAATTTATTTCCAAAGAATCATCTGTTTGGCTTGAATTTGAACTGTGGCCCATCCACCATAGAACCAAGAAGATGGACGGTTCTGATTATACAACTGCATCCGCAAAAGGGATTTCATCTCCAAAACCAACCAACAAAGAGTACCTGAAAATAAGTTTCCAGCTTCTTTCTCAAAGTAGCGTGTTCCTTTTTTATCTGCTGGAATGTCCTCAGGCATCTGCGTATATGCATGCATAGGCAAATAGCCAAACATTTAGATTTACCACATGTTAAGGAAAATCACATGAATGGCTAGGATCAAAAGAAATTGGACTTGACACAATAACTTGGCCGTCTATTGAACGGTTGTGATCCTAGATCTTGGCATAATGAATTCATATATATATATATATATATATATATATATATATATATATATATATATATATATATATAATTGTAATATGAAAATGTTAAAGGAAAGAATGAAATGAAATGTGCAAACCCTTCTCCATTTCCTTGTTGGCAATGCTCCTTAAACAGCGTACACTCGTTTTTCACCCTCAGAGCTCCAATGCTGTCCCAAACCACCCATAATATGTTAATGTGTAATAATCACCACACCCTAGAATATTATAAGGATAATCACTTAAGCTTCATGTGATACAAAGGTATAGTAATCCAACCATTCATATAGTGGGGTCTAGTATGGACGGGTACCGGCCCTAAAATATCGACCATCCAACCTATATTTACAATTTGAGTGGATGGATGGCCAGACACTGAATATAATCAATGGTCCACGTGCAACTAGAAAATGCCCAAAAATGGGACAACTAGGATTGTCTGATCTGCACAGTTTTTGGTCATGGGTGCCCATCATATATACGAGCAGGGCCATAATGCTAATAGTTTGGGACACGTGTGACTCTCGTGTGCTCCACAAAAACACTATTACTACTGCTGAGTAGTTGTTGTGGTTACCTTGAACTGCTACCCTTGAAATTGTGCATGTATGTATCCAGCTTCTTGAAATCCAGAGGAGTCTTCTCTCTACAAAGGAAATTGCAAAATGCAAATTACTTTGGGATGCATTTGGTAGCCCCAGATGTCATGATAATTCTTAAACAGTCTAACTTGTAGCAAAAATTCATGATATTTGTGTAACCAAACGAACCTTTAACTAGTTTAAAGAGTACTATCCAAAAAGCGTGAGGCAGTCAACGGGCTGGGCCTCAGCCAATCAAAATCAAACTTTTGAGTAGGCCTAGCCCAAACAGATCCAAATCTGGGCCTGGGCCAGAGCCAGCGTTGGGCCTGTCCACTTGAAAGCCCTTAAAATATAGGTTGGCAATAGGTAGGCAATCCGCCCAGCCTAATGAACACACCCAGATTTGGACCTAGTTTGGACCCATTAGCTGGGCCCATAGGCTGAGTTGGGCTCAAGTCATTTTATTAGGACCCAGCCCAACTTCACAATAGCTTATGAACATTCAAGTGGGAATAGGGTTTTTATCAATTTTTTGGTGGCGTTAGGTTAGGTCGGGCCCAGGCCCAACTAATTGTCTTGGAGCTGAGGCTTCAGCCTACTGCGATAGGCTCATGCCAGGCATAGCCTTAGCCCGATCCTTGGACCTTATGTGTCGAGCTGGGCTCCCAAACCCGGCTCATTGCCACCCCTACTCAGGAACAATTTTCAAGGATTCCATTCTAATAGTACTTACACTGCTGCCTCAATGTTAGCTATGATTCTAGCTGAATCCTTGAAGAACAAGGTTACAACTTCCTCCACAAAATTAGGATTTGTATCATCTTGCAACTCCTCCAGCTGAAGAAACTGCTCATCCAGATAACCCTGCAACAATGTCAGATTTGACACATGTCAGTTAGTGCCAGAGTACATGAACAAGGGGCCATGTCATCATGCACCTGTGCTCTTCGACAAGGCCGTCAATGATGTGTGGCCTGTCGAGCTTCGGGGCCTGCCATCATAGGCTGGACCTAGGCTCTAATCAGGCTTGGCTTAGGAGAATGACCCGGGATTAATTTAAAGGTTTCACATATAAGCGTTAGGTGGAATTAATCCTTTCCCATGGCCCATTTGATTTGGCTTCCTTAGTCCCACGACCCATTAAAATTAAGTTTTCAACAAATGGGTGGGGGCCATATCAGGCTGGGCCCATTCATAGTTTTAGAAAAAAAAATTCGGTGATTGATGGTCTAAAGAGAAGATGTACTTCAGTCCAACCTCAGCTGGGCCGATCCCCAAAAATCATTTGGGGCAAAAATAAGATACACTCAATAGATGGGCACAAATGTTCATCAATTCAGACCATAAGTTGCCCATTAATTCCAACTATGCAGTTTCCTACATAGGGGGCAATGCTAATTTTTTTCATGATGTGATTTTTATGTTGTGACCCACTTTTGAACGGCCAAGATGTGCTATACAAAATAGGCATAAACAACTTTAGGCCAATGGTCTAGGCGGGGCCATTCATCATTCGCCAAGGCACCGGACCTGGATTTCGCCCCTAGACCAAGTTCAATTAGGGGCCCACCTCATAGGACTTGACTTTCGTACTTTAGAATTTCGGCCTAGTTTCAAGATTTTCATACTTTAGAATTTCGGCCTAGTTTCAAGATTCTGACGAGACCTGCATGTTTCCTTGTTCTATGGTCTTCTTTTCTTAATAAAGTAGCTCATGCACTAACATACACGCATACGCACACGCACCATGCATGTGTGTGATGGAAAGTTGAAGCATGCTGCATGGTAATAAACTAATCTAAAAAAATCAGGAACAATTCACTTTCCAAGTAATCACCTTATGGTAGTACTGTGCCATGCGCCAAACCAAGTGGCTTAATCAATTGCATCTATGGGAGTCGTGGACCCTCGTGATTTTTAATAGATGGTTCACTTCATCATAAGTAATTTTCATGAATTTGAAGGAGGATAGAAAATAAAAAAAATTATATATATATACATATATATATATATATACAGTGATGGCCATTGAAGGTTAATGAATGCCTCATGGAAATTAATGAACAACTTCTTGCCAGCAGTTCTCTCAAAGAACAGGCTCAATTCATTTGCCCTCCCTATAGTTGAAAAGGAAAGCCAGCAAAGCGATATACTGTGAGTGAATCACAGAACCACTCAAGAGGTCTAGTAGTGGCCTCCCATTAGAGGTAAAAGTAATGGAATGTCACATGGGCATGGGTTAATCTTTTTTACATGTGTAAACCCTCCTCTTTTGGTAGGTAGAAAAGGCAAAAGGCATTAACCACCAGAGTCAGGAAATGGCACCCTTGATACCTTCTAAAACAAGAATAACCTGGACCACCAAAAGCTGAAAACCCAACGAAGGTTGTGAAAGTGAAATGTAGCGTCCATTGAAAATAATGTAATATTAAGCACAGCATTATGACTTTAACGGTGACAGGCTTTCCTGTTATAATTCTAATAGCCATGACTAAAGGAAGAAGCAGAAAAAAAAAATGGAAAAATGAAAACACTGCAAAATAACTGCTGATTTCTAAAAACAAGAAGATGGAATATTTGAAAACGCAATGGTGTTAACGTTTTTTAACGGTATAGATAACAGCTGTTATTTCCGTTATATGATGGACGTACATCATTGAGATAATGGCACCCATTACTTAAACAGACGCTTTTTGTATTACATGAGAGTTGGAAATGACATTTTTCTTAAAACATTGACAAAGATCACCATATGGTTACTATATAAAAATGGAGGAGGCTCCGTTGGTCTGGTGATGGATTGGGCTGAGTTTTCATCAAGTGGGCCACACATCTTCCCATTACTGCCGTAAATGTAATTTTACGGAAGTACAGGTACTACTAGAGTGCACCCCATTCACCACCTTTCCATCCTGACTGTATACGAATGTATTAAAATCCTGACTGGACGGTGGCCCATTTTGTGAGCGGTTCAGGCCTGACTCTGGCCTATTTGAACTCATAAATCTGTTTAATCTATCACATTTTCAAGTAATAATTAGAGCATTTGATATTCAAGTAGAAGTTGCCGAGCCTTGACGGATATTGTAGTTGCATTTCAGTTTATGGTGACCCACCAGACAGCCTTGATTGCCAGTTTCAGTCCAAAATGATCCAACAATCCGGTCTGGTCTGGGTTTTAAAACAGTACTGCTACATACAACTACTTTCCATAAGCAGAACAGTTGTGAGTTTTACTTAGTAGTGGAAAAACAAAAATATATTCTAAAGACATTTTACAGAAGAGGAGAAACCTGCTCAAAGAGGGACTTTTTTATGTAAGCAGCCTGGCGACGCAACTGAGTAATCTCTGCACTTGCCATTGATTGGGGGGGGGGGGGGGGGGGGGGGGGGGGGGACTTGACCAAGAAAAGAAGGGTGGTGGGAAATCAAGAACTCCTCACAAGGACAATGGCTTTTGAAAAGCAAAGTGATTGTTGTGAAACATACAACCCCAGGGGTGTCTATATATACTGTTAATAAAGCAAGATAGGTTGGCTAAAACGGACCATATGTGGAAGCACATTTATGTGAGTGCTACTCACATAATAGACAAACCTCCAAAGAAAATATGTGTTCTCATCCGAAGAAATCAGATATTTATTGATTGGGAAATGCCAAAACTGCGAGAATGCTACTGGGAATGGTCTTCGTAGCACACGTGCTACCATAGTGAACCTTTGAGGTATCCACACCGTTCATCAAGTTGGGTACCAACTTGTGCATAGCCTAGTAAAAAATATAGACCAGTTTCCTCATCAAATAGGCCACAAGTCTACATTGCATGTGGACCATCGATCCGGTTATTTAAACTGTCCATTTTTACCATGCACATGGTGATCCAGCTGGTTGGCTCGATTTTAGGGTAAGGGAAGTTTCGCAATGGGGTGCGTCTTATCAATTTCCCAGATCCAACACACATTCCACACGCTTAAGCCCTGACCATTGTGGATTATATTTCAGTGAATATCTCCAGTAGGGCAGTTAAAGATCTCGATGGTGTGAAATAAATGCACTTGAGATTCGGAACTTCCTCCCAGGTAAAATGTGTCATGAACTCAATCTTCGTAGATTCTTTGAAATTTTAGTGCAGAAGAGGCAATTTCCATGCAAGGATAACGGTTGAATTAAAATTTTAACTTCTCATCCAAAATTCTACTATATATGGTAAGCCAATAGGAAGTTGAATATGTTTTCTAAAAATTCATTGGAAGCAATCAGGTGGCCCTCACTTGATGGATGGTCCATATCAATTATTAAACCTTCTCTTCTATAATTAACATGGACTGTCTATCAAGGATAACTAGTTGAGTACTGCTCATAAAAAATTCTACCATGTATTGTGAACCAATAGGAAGTTGAAAATGTCTTCTAACATCAAAGGACTCTAAAAGGAATGTGCAATCAAAGGTGGCCCTCACCCGATGGAAGGTTCAGATCAACTATTAAACTTTCTCTCTCACAATCAACATGGACCGTCTATCAAGGATTATAGGTTGAATTAAAATTTTAACAGCTCATCCAAAATTCTAGGTAATCCGATAGGAAGCTGAAAATGTTTTCTAACAATTGATTGGGTGTTTAGGATTTTCTATCATATTGACTCTGAGAGAGATGTGCAATCAAAAGTGGCCCTCACTTAATGGACAGTCATATCATTTATTAAACCTTCTCTATTATAATCAACATGGACCGGCCGTCAAGAGCCGTTTGAGTTAATATTTTAACTGTTCATCCAAAATTTTACCATGTATATATGGTGAACCAATAGTGAGCTGAAAAAGTTTTCGAACAATTGATCATATTTATAAGATCTTCTATCATGGTTCTTCAGATGTGTAATCAAAGGTGGACCTCACTTGATGGACTATCCACATCAATTATTCAACTATCTCTTACAATCAACATGAGATCGTCTAGTTTCTTTGTCAGTACTAATCTAATGATTAGGATCATCAATCATGTATGCGAAACAGAAATCGAGTTTTGATCTGGCCCTTTTAAAACAGGTTCAAAATTTCACATTTTCAAACAACTCCTAGATAACAAAAAGAGAAGTGAAAAATGAAAGTTATTAGAATAAGTGAATGAAAAGCTCTTAAAAGTGACTAGGAAATATTCTTTCTGTTTTTTCTCTTTAGAAGTCTAGTACTAGATGGCTGTCGCCAATTTCTAGCATCTCCAATTGTGCACGTTGCAGTAAGGTACGGCCACACATAGCCTTAATATGGTGGGGACCCCAAAAAATTTTCAGACTGGAGGCGATCCAGACTGTTGATCTTATAAATAGTCTTTAGGGCTTTAGGGCACTATTCATTTTCTTGATGGACCAGGCATCTACTTCCACCTCTTATTTTGTGGTCCTATTATAATGCTTGGCAAAAGGTTGCACCATACGATTCAGTTTTCAGTTTGTGCAAGTGGGTGTGTGTGGTTTAATTTTCCAAACCATTGTTATGAAGGAACTCACCATGATGGGCCATGCACCAAAAATCCCCTAATTGTGATATTTGAACTTCTTGTCTATTGTATATTAACCGTTGCTTAATTTCTTTCTTAGCCGTCTTGGTTGACCACCTATTAAAGGGTCTACATGCATTTTTAGAATCGGAATTATTTTAGACCACCTATTAAAGGTTTAGGGTTCTCCCAAATTAGGATTATTTTAGACCACCTATTAAAGGCTTAGGATTCTTTCAAATCAGGATTATTTTAGACCACCTATTTAAGGGTTAGGCTTCTTCCAATCGAGATTATTTTAGTGGGGTCCACAATATCAACTGTTTAGAAAATGCCCCGGATGGACCATTTGGCAAAACAGATAGGAATATCATAGCCATCCAACAAATGTTATTGGTGGAAAATATGTGAGTGAAAGATTACACTTAATCAAATTTGGTCCATGAATCTAAGAAATAGTGAGAATTCTTAATCTTTGTCAATTGGAAGATCTGGGATTTGAATTGATGTCGTTTCATTGGTTATATATCAACATTCGAACAAAAATACTTGTATGCATCAAAAGCCTCAGGTTCAGCAAGGTAAATGCATTAAAAATGGACAAATTTTAGCAGGCGGTGTGGCTGCAGTTGGTGGTGAACTTGCTTTTGGCCATTTCAGTTGGATGTGGACCGTCATTGTATACCTTGTCTTAACTACCGTCTATTTTTTGGGGTATGTTCCATCCACCATTTTGATCATAAGGGACCCCACAATACTAATGCATATCTTGGGTCAACATCATGTAAAGTGTGTTGATTTCTTCCGGTTGGGGCCATGATTCTGTCATCCAGACCACTGATTTGAAGGTCCCTTCTGTCACCTTTAGGTGTCTTGCCTGCTAGCTGAGCTAGACGACGCTTAGGCCTTTCAACCGCCGGTCTCAGGTTCGAAATACCAGTGAGACATGCTAACCCCACCAATGGGTGGGTGCATCGTGAGACTGACCTGTGTTGGTGTGTTGCCCAACTAACAGGGTGGGTGCGTTGCATGATTAACAAACAAACAAAAAAAAAAAGAGTTAGACCCATACCCTAGAATTCTCCTACAGGAAATTCCTACCCATCCATCTCTTGCCTTTCACCCGTTGAGTGTGGACAGCTGCTAGTTGTTGTACACCCAGGTCCATAGCCCAAGTGGCAGACTGGGTGAAGATAGCCTTCTTTCAACACTGAGGTCATGGTACCGATTCCCAGAGCGGGGGTGGCTAACATTGTGATGCTAGCTGTTGTACCTCAACCATCACTTGCAATTTGCAAACCACGGATTGCTTCATTGCCCCACCATGGATGTATGTGTTATATATCGACGTGGGCTCAAAAATGAAGCGGATCCAAATCTCAGGTGGACGAAACTGCAGCAAACAGTGGTGACGTACCATTAAAACATTTTTGTGGGTCACAAAAGTTGTGTTTGTATCAAGCTGATATTTGTGTTTTTCCTTTATCAGGGTCTGTGTGACCTTATCACACGTTGGATGGCAAATAAACATGACAGTGGACCCTGTGAATTTTTAATGGTGGGCATTCAATAAACACTATTTCCAATGGTGTGGTCCACCTGTGATTTGTATCTGCTTCATTTTTGGGATAACATCCTAAAGAGGTGGCCAATAGGAAGTTGAATATGTTTTCTAAAAATTCATTGGAAGCAATCAGAGGTGGCCCTCACTTGATGGATGGTCCAGGTCAATTATTAAACCTTCTCTTCTATAATTAACATGGACTGTCTATCAAGAATAACCAGTTTACTGCTCATAAAAAATTCTACCATGTATTGTAAACCAATAGGAAGTTGAAAATGTCTTATAACAATTGATGGGATGTTTAGGATATCCTCTATCATAGTTACTCTAAGAGGGATGTGCAATCAAAGGTGGCTCTCACCTGATGGACGCCTCAGATCAACTATTAAACTTTCTCTCTCACAATCAACATGGACTGTCTATCAAGGATAATAGGTTGAATTAAAATTTTAACAGCTCATCCAAAATTCTAGGTAAACCGATAGGAAGCTGAAAATGTTTTCTGAGTACAATTGGTTGGGTGTTGAGGATTTTCTATCATATTGACTCTGAGGGAGATGTGCAATCAAGAGTGGCCCTCGCTTAATGGACAGTCAAATCATCTATTAAACCTTCTCTATTATAATGAACATGGACCGGCTATCAAGGATAACCGTCTGAGTTAAAATTTTAACTGCTCATCTAAAATTCTACCATGTATATATGGTAAACCCGTAGTAAGCTGAAAAAGTTTTCTAACAATTGATCAAATTTATATGATCTTCTATCATGATTATTCAGATGGATGTGTAATCAAAGGTGGACCTCACTTGATGGACTGTCCACATCAATTATTAAACTTTCTCTTACAGTCAACATGAGATCGTCTAGTTTCTTTGTCAGTACTAATCTAATGATTAGGATCATTAATCTTGTATGCAAAACAGAAATCGAGTTTTGATCTGGCCCTTTCAAAATAGGTTCAAAAAATTTCTCATTTTCAAACAACCCCTAAAGAACAAAAATAAAAATGAAAAATGAAAGTTATTGAAATAAGTAAATGAAAAGCTCTTAAAAGTGACTAGGAAATATTCTCTCTCTTTTTTCACTTTAGACGTCTAGAACTAGGAGCTGTTGCCAATTTCTAGCATCTCCAATTGTGCACGTTGCAGTAAGATATGGCCACACATCGCCTTAATATGGTGGGCACACTAATTGGGTCATCAACCATAAATCATAGCGATTGGACTCTCCAAGTTATCTGATCTCATGATAGAATTTTAATTATATTGTGGTCTTACCTGGGCCACAGGCACGTGTGTTGATTTTGTATACATGTTGGATTTTCGAAATGCAATGAAAGGAAATTTAAAATTTTAGATTTAAGTTCAATTGTCTTACAAATTTTTGTTAGATATTATCAAATTTTTAATAGTTGAAATACTCAAATCCTATGGCTAAAATTATCTTTGATTTAAATCACTAAAAATTGAAAAATGTTGCCTCACTCCTTCAAGCTAGAAGATCTCTGTCTAATCCATCCCAAATGAATAAATAAAATGAGAGCCATACATCAGCCTTATATAAGGACAAGTAGGAAGAGGGTGGGATCTCTCTCTATTTCTCTCTGTCATGTTGGGTGCGTTTCACACAAACCTTAGGATCTCTCCCCCCAATACACTAAAATTATGGGCTATGATAATGCAATAATCATAAGTAAAGCATCAACCACACGACACAAGGAGTTTTTACGTGAAAAACCCTCGAAAGAGGTAAAAACTACGGGACTTTGTCCAGACAAATAATCCACTATGAAGTAGAACGTTACAACCGATCACAAGCACACACCGCTTGGATCAAACATTCTTCACTCGCGTAGGAGTGGATAAACAATAAGAGAACAATGAAAAACGAAGAGATCTCACCCAAGTACGAGGACGTTGAAGAGCTGAGACGTCGTTGCACCGTGAATCATCTTCGCGAGCAAAGCCTTTTCTACCAACAAGCTTCATCTCTCTCTTTTCTCTTTCTCTCTTCATCTTTTTCTCTCTCTCACACACTAGACGTGAAAACACCTTAATGAGATGCCCTAATCACGTTTTGGAACCTCTTAAATAGATAACCGAAGTAATTAGAACCCAAAGAGGAAACTGCTTATAAGCAGTCCCGTGTCGGGTCAGGTGCTTGGTCAAAAGGGTCGTTGGACGCCCACCCAAACAAAAACTGTCCAATGAGAAAATCAAAAGGAACTTTCCAATTTTGGGCACCTGACCACACCCAAGCTGCACCATAACTCTCCTCTGTCCTGAGGAGGAAAACCCTATTATGTCACTCATTAGGTGATGCCCAAGGGGCTTGAGACTTCTAAAGGTCTCTCTTAAACCTTTAGATTTAATAAAGAAAAATTAAGGATCACATTGCCGACACCAAATATGACACTCTACCACCCTACAAACTTCAGTATGCACTAATATATCAAAAGTTTATAATTCTACTTTAACTATACACTAAATTGATTGAATCCCTTCGCTTACTATGGCCACCATTCTTAGCCAATAATTTAAGCAAGCCTAAAGTATGGATCATCGAAGCTTAACCATTGGATGGTCATCAACCCACTTTAAAAAAAAAAAAAATCAAAAGTTAAAAGTTAAAGGTAAGCAGCAATTAACCATTGATTATTATTGCCTACATTCCATTAACTATTTTTCTTAGGAATTCAAAGATCGCTTTTGCTCATGTGATAAACCAGAAGAGGAAAGACTTTTAGTTCGATTCCTTGCCCACAAAAAAAAATATCACGTGGAGTTTCTTTGATAAGTTTGTGCCTTTTGAGTTGGAGGTAGAATAGATTAAGCAGGTTTATCCTCTGTAAATGCCATACTTCCAGCATAAGTTATTAGATTTTGTCTACATTCATCCCCAAAGATGCCGACAAAAATGTGCCAAAGGTTGGAGCCATAGGATCTGCGGTGCAATAACTACAACTTTTGATCAAAAATGCTAGATTAATCCAAATTCATTTTAAGAGGAATCCATTTTAGCCTCTAAGCTCATATAGTGTTTTTGATTTATCAATAAAAGGAATAAGAAAATGGTTGAAACCCGAAAACCATGTCCACATACAATGTTAGACAGCTCATTTTATGCTCGATTGCCCATTATTTTTAGTAGCCATTGTTCTCTTGTACTAATGCTTGTGGGTAAGGTGGCCAACCAGATCAACGGTTTTAATCACCCTAGAAATTTCCAAGATACCAAGTAATCAACCCTGGGCTGATTTTTAGGCAATCCAACTGTTGATCTTATAAATAGTCTGTACAGTGGAGACCCAAAAAAATTCCAGACTGGAGGTCCTTAATCCATTTATTAATGTTCTAGAAAATAGAGAGTTAAGAGAAAATAAAACAACGGTCTAGAAAGTGAAGAGTTGATGTCCAGATCTTCGAATATGAGCGAGAGTTTTGATGGTCCTTTATCTGAGGTGGATCTCATAAGATCAATGGTCTAGATTAACGAACCTTGGGCTCCATCAATAAGAAGTTGGTGCTTCAGGGCACTATTCATGTCTTGATGGACCAGGATTCTACTTCACTTCTTAGTTTGTGGTCCTATTATAATGCTCGGCCAAACGTTGCACCATAAGGTTCGGTATTCAATTTGTGCAAGTAGGTGTGTGTGGTTTAATGTTCTAAACCATTGATATGAAGGAATTCACCGTGATAGGCCACGCACCAAAAATCCCTTAATTGTGATATTTGAACTTTTTATCTATTGTATACTAACCGTTGCTTAATTTCTTTCTTAGCCGTCTTGATTGACCACCTATTAAAAGGTCTGGATGCATTCTTCAAATCGGAATTATTTTAGACCACCTATTAAAGGCTTTTGAGATTATTTTAGTGGCGTCCACAATATCAACTGTTTGGACAATACTCCAAATGGACCATTTGGCAAATAGATAGGAATATCATAGCCTATCAAATAAACGTTCTTAGTAGAAAAATATGTGAGTGAAAGATCCCACTTAATCAAATTTGATCCATGAATCTAAGAAATAGTGAGAATTCTTGATCTTTCTCAATTCGAAGATCCAAGATTTGAATTGATGTCGTTTCATTGGTTATATATCAACAATCCAACAAAAATACTTCTATGCATAAAAAATCTCGGGTTCAGTGGGTAAATGCATTAAAAAGGGACAAATTTTAGCGAGCAGGTGCAGCTACAGTTGGTGGTGAGCTTGTTTTTAGCCATCTCAATTGGCTGTGGACCGTCCTTGTATACCTTCACTACTGTCTATTTTTTGGGTATGGTCCATCCACTATTTGGATCATAAGGGACCCCACAATACTAATGCAGATCTTGGGCCATGATTCTGTCATCTAGACCGCTGATTTGAAGGTCCCTTCTGTCATCTTTAGGTATCTCGCCTACTAGCCCAATTGGAAGACGCCTAGGCATTTCAACCTGCCGGTCTTAGGTTTGAAATGCCAAGGAGACACACTAACCCCACCAGTGGGTGGGTGTATCGTGAGACTGACCTGTGTGGGTGTGTTGCCCAACTAATAGGGTGGGTGCGTTGCTTGCATGACAAAAAAAAAAAAAAAAAAGGTTGACCATGCCCTAGAATTCTCCTACACTGGAATTTCCTACCCATCCATCTCTTGCCTTTTTACCCATTGAGTGTGGACAGCTGCTAGTTATTGTACTCCCAGGTCCATAGCTCAAGTGGTAGACTAAGTGAGATAGCCTCGTTTCAACACTGAGGTCATGGTATCAATTCCCATAGTGGGGGTGACTAACATTGTGATGCTACCTGGTGTACCTCAACTAGGGCTGCTCATGAGCCAAGTTAGCTCGAGAAACTCGATCGAATCGACTAAAAAAAACTCGCCTCGACTCAGTAAAACAAATCAAGTCAAGCTTCATTTAGGAGCTCAAGTCAAAAATCGAGTCAAGTTTGACCAATGGGTCACTCGACTCGACTCAACTCGAAACTCGTCTCGATTCAAGCTCGACTCTACTCGACCTCGACTTGACTCGACTCGTTTCATATAGATATTTGTTTAAAAAAAAAAAAAAAAACTAATATTCTTATTTCTTGGTTCTCTTTCCCCCCTTCCCCACACACACATTGGGGTCCAAGCTTAGGACATGTAAAACCCTCACATGTTGGGGAGGTTTTCTTAATCCTACTACTTTGTTCAGGTAAGAACATTCTTTGTTGAGCATACCTCATGGATTGAGTAATTTCAAGTAGAAAACATGGTGAGCACATAGTGGTTGTGTGTTTTACACGCTACACAAAATAGGTGCTACAGTGAGACCACACAACATACACATTTACAAAACAAGGGTTATGGTAAGACCAAACACCATATTCAACTATTGATCTCAATTTTATGAGGGAGGTGGTGCATCTAATCCATGAATTAGCTGGGCCTCATCATGAAGATGGTCCACTACAATAATCAGGGTAGTCCATTCATGTAGTGACCTATGCATATATTATGTTAATCTATGGTTCAGAAAATGTTATTAGTGGTTTGCATTCAATGCGTGTGTGACCTGGCCAAAGAAAAAACCGATTAGAGGTAGTTCATTTAAATGGTAGGGTCCCACCATGTAGAAATATTATTCTTCCCTAATATATATGTGACTTCTTGAACTTAATGTTGTTGACTTTTAATTTGTGTTTTGTAGCAAAAACCATAATCAATTGAGGTGGTAGCAAGCTTGACTCGACCCGAGGATAAGCTCGCCTCAACTCGATCCACTAGCTTGCCTCAAAAGTTTTAGCAAACAAGGCAAGCTCCAATGGTAAGCTTGAGGGTGTGTTCAAGCACAGACGAGTTAAGCCAAGCTTGGCCCACCTCGACTCGGCTTGGCTTGATGTACAACCCCAACTTCAACCATCACTTGCAATTTACAAACCACGGAGTGCTTGGTTAGAGAAAATCTGACGGCGTATCCATCCATGGTGGGGCACCGAGCAAGATCACCACAATTATTGCGGTACCATCTTTCCAGCTCAGGACATCCGTTCCCCACCATGAAGATCCTCATCCCTAAAATCAGCTGAACCACTCACTAGGTGGGCCATTCCTGTGCGTTCATTCAGACCGTCTGCTATCCATTGATTCCAAAAGTGTGCCTAACAGCCTAATTTTTACTCCAAGTGATCTTCACGGTAGGGTCAACCATTTCAATGTTACCTATGTACTTCTCAAGTTCCATTTTGGCGGGGGAAGATGGTACGGCACTAAATTTACTGTGTATTGCCATGCACTAAATCTACTAGATGGAAGTGAAGATAAATTAAAAATAAAAAAAAAAATCCCAGCAAATACACATCTTACAAAGATATATAAAGCACTGAGGTGTGTCCGTGCTAACAGATTAGTGGGTGAGTCCATGATCGTGGGGCCCACCTGGATGTATGTGTTATATATCGATGTCATCCATCCATTTTGCCAGTTCATTCATTTATGGCGTGGGCCCAAAAATGAAGCGGATCCAAATCTCAGGTGGACCAGACTGCATCAATCAGTGGTGAATGACCATTAAAACCTTTTAGTGGGTCACAAAAGTTGTGTTTGTATCAAGCTGATATTTGTGTTTTTCCTTTATCAGAGTCTGTGTGACCTTATCACACGTTGGATGGCAAATAAACATGACAATGGACCCTGGGAATTTTTTAATGGTGGGCGTTCAATAAACACTATTTCCAATGATGTGTTCCACCTGTGAAATGTATCTGCTTCATTTTTGGATAACATCCTAAAGAGCTGGAAAAACCGATGGACAGCCGGGATATACAACACATACATCAAGGTGGGCCCAAGATGAGTGACTCACCTACTAAGCTGCCGAACTCACCTAATCAGCGCCTGGAGAAATGTGGCACCCGGCCAGGGAGATCCCTGTGGCACGAAGTGGCCCAAGTTCTGTGGAGCCCACCGAGATATATGTTTTTTATCCATGCCCTCCATTTCTTTCGTCAGCTCATTTAAAGGATGTAGCTCCGGACCCGGTTTGGCTATTGACGCTGTCATTAGCCACCTTCGGTGTTCCATGGGCCCCATCATGATGTATGTGTTTTATCCACACCGTCCACCCACTTTTCCATATTATTTAAGGTCTTTATACCAAAAATTAGGCAGATCTAAATCTCAGGTGGACCACACCACAGGAAAGCAGTAGCAATTGAATGTCCACCATTAAAAACCTCTAAGAGCCCACTGTAATGTTTACAATGTTTATTTGACATCCAACCTATCGATTAGTTCATACAGACCTTGATGAAGGGGAAAAAAATCGGCTTGATCCGAAACTTTTGTGGCCACCAAGAAGTTTTTAATGGTGGACGTTCAATCAACATTGTTTCATGTGATGAGATAGCTCTCATGCAATAAAGTGATCTGAAAAAATGTATGGACGGCGTGGATGAAATACATACATCATGTTGGGCCCACAGAACACTGAACCAGTAGCCACTGGCTAGGCAGCGTCACTATCCAAACCGCGTCCTGCAATCCGCTTCCAGAAAAAAGGGCTATCTTATACAAAAGAAGAAAATAAAAAAGAAAAAGAAATGACAGTAAAGGCTCTCACTCAACTAAAGAAGGTTCCGACATTCAATAGCTGGGATTTTAGGATATGTGACCATTTTATGCATGGGCCATCCAGATTGAGGTATATCATATCAACAGTTCGGATCACTGAACCATGGCACCCATGTCTGCAAACTACAACCAGTAGAATATCCTATCTATACAAAATGAGCGCCACACCAAGATGATCATCTGATGTAAAAATCATACTGATCCACTTGTAGAGCTGTGCACAACATCAATATGGATCTTCACTCAGTCTCCCACTTGAGCTATGGATCTGGATGTAAAAAGACTTCAATGATAAATCTTGCATCCCACTTCTCTATACAGTGTGGCCCATTATAGTTTCAGGTCAGCCTGATTTTTGAGCTCACATCTTAAAAATGAGTTGTCTCAAGTGATGAACGAAGGTGGATGTGTGTCACACATCATGGTGGGCCCTACAGACTATTTTTCTTACATGGAGATCATCCGTCAATGCATGTCATGTGTGAGTGTTTTGCTTGCTTTTCTTTTTTGCTTACCTGAGTTATAGGTTTCTTTTGTATTCTTTGCATATCCTCTTGGAAGAAATAAGAGCCTTTTGTTGGGAAAGCCGGCAGCGGAAGCGGAACGCCAAAACCGTGAAGCAATGCGAAATCAAACGAGTAACAAGATGCAATCAATCACACAAAAGCATTCACCATAAGAGACTCCGAATTTTACATGGAAAAACCCCAAAACGGATAAAAAAAGCACGGCACAAAGCGATCCACTATGAATATCATAAGATTACAGAGATTTGACAGCCCACAAGCAAGGAAACACAGAAAAAACTCCAAGTTTTCTCTCACACACACCTCTCTCCTCTTCCTAGTACGAATAGGAAACCTTGTACACCTTAGGATACCTCTCTAAGTCGGATTACAACACCTTAAATAGGAAGAAATCCGAAAATAGAAACACCTTGCGATGTACTGCGGACTGCACAAGAACTCCGCGTGCACAGCCGGCCGGTCGGCCTTCACAAAAACAATCCAGTGAGTTTACACCAACGCTGCCTCACAGCCGACCGGTCGGAGCCCACTGACGACCGGTCGGCCGACCGGTCTGGGCACAGAAACTGTCCATGGGGGGCTCTTCAATTGCACTTGAGTCACGCTATCCAGCTGGTCGGCCGGCCGGTCAGGAGCACCCAATTCGTGCATCGTTTGAAGACTTATCCCAACACCTTTTTTACTTGCCTTCCCAAAAATTAATATGTGAAAGAATTCTTTTGATACTTGCTTTTCAAGGAGAGAAACAGACTTTCATATTCTAACAGAGTGTGATAGATGATATGCAAGCAATATTTTATCGTATGGAGCTCAACTATCTAGAATGTATAATTTAAATAAAACTGTCCAAAGTGTGGGTCTCAATTTAGATATATCGTTGACAAAAAATTACTATTATTTTATTGTATGGCCGTTAGATTGGTGGAAATTAATTCAAAGAATGTTTAATAATGAGAATGCTCCGATGCCATGCTTCAATAAACAAGTGCTCATGAATTAGAAGTTAGGATTGCTCAGCCAATCTGATTTTGGTAGAGTGACTAATTAAAGATGGTAGGCTCCACAATTTGGACAGTTTAGCATGTGCTTATTTACAACTGTATATGATTTTCAAGTGCTATTGTAACAAGGTTGCTACACAGCCCGAATATGAAATATATCCCCTTTTCAAAACTAGGGGGCATCCAGGATGAGTTTCTCTCAACAGGAGCCCATGTAACCAAAAGCTCTATGGGACCACAAATGAATGGGATCAGGTTGATATTCTTGTTTTTTTTCCATTCATGGACCACAAATGAATGGGATCAGGTTGATATTTTTGTTTTTTTTCCATTCATTCAGTGTCAATTACCTTCTGAATGGGTTAGATCGCATATAAACATCACAATGGGTCTCAAGAATTAATTACGAAAGTTTTCATCTGAACTATTTTCTTTAATGTGGCTTATTTCAGTTATGGATTTCATTTTTGGGCTCATTTCCTAACATGAGCCGGAGAAAACTGACCTACATAGATATACCAAAAAACACATCAAGGTAGGCCCCACAGTCAAGGAAACACCCCCCTAATAACTATGCAGTTCGCCCTCATGTGCATGTAAAATCCAAACTTTTGATCCATCCTGATGTAGAACGGGTCGCTGATTATTTCATGGCCCAGATGGACCAAAAGAAGACCGGTCGGGGTTGAAAGTGATCCGGATCATCAGGACCGTAAACCGGCCGTATCTCGCAATCCGGAATAAGTTTCTGGACATATAATATATCATTTTGGGGTAGCTCGAGCTACTTTAGCCATCCAACCCTGCTATGCTGGGTTGCCCATGCCGGAATCGCGAAATTCGACTGTATCGACGGTCATTAGGCTAGTTTATTTTCAGTTTTACTATTTCTAGTAAGTTTTAATTCAATCATAACTTTGGATCTATAGGGTTTTAGAGTTAGTGCCCAACATGAAAAGGGCTTAGAATATTTAGTAGAACAACATGGTTGGGCCCGTTTAATAACTTTCTATTTTTTGCTGAAAACCAAGAGTTCAAGTAGGATTGAACAACTTCTATAAATAGTAAGTTTACTATTTATAGTAAGTTGCATTTTCTAGGAGCTTGAGTTTGAGTTGGAGTCTGATACTTTACCTAGGGTTTAGTTTCCTATTTATATGCACTGTAATTCCGTTTCTATTCATTCAATCTATCAAAAACAATTATTCGGAATTAATTTTCTCTTTTTATCCTTTTATTTCTTCTCGTGGATTCGAGAAACAATCGGTTAGGGAGACGGTGATCGACCTACCACGTCCTCCCTGCGTCATTGGTATCAGAGAGAGGTTTCTTCCTCAGGACGATGACCTCTAATGAAGGGTTGGATCCATCCTAAGGACGATCCTCCAAAGGACTATCTAACGGTGACAGCTTTCGAAGCAGCTCAACGAGAGAATTGGTTGATCCTGCAAGGTATACAGGTGACCCTCGATCAGATTGCAGCATTGCTAGCTCTGCTCCTGGCCCAAGGCGACCAACAACCACCAACAGTTGCTATACGGGACAATCCTGTAGTCCGTAGAGCATACCAGGTGGATAATCGTAGGGCTACACCAGATGAATCAGAACCAAGCGATGATGAGGTCGAAGTCATTTTGGTACGATGACCTGCGCTAGGGAATGAGCTTGTGGAACGAGCAGAACGAGATTATCAGGGCAAAGCTGATCTTCCCGGCTTTAATGGCCTACTTCGAATAGAGGAGCTCCTCGACTAGCTGGCAAAGTTCGAACAATACTTCAACTATATGGAAGTGTCGGACGACAAGAAAGTAAAACTAATTTCATATAAATTAAAATTCAGTGCTTTAGCATGGTGGGAAAACCTACAGGTTTTCCACGCCTGTCAGAATAAGACATCCATCCGAACATGGCCTCGGATGAGACAGCTTCTTAGAGCTCGATTCCTCCCTAGCGACTACGAACAATTTTTGTTCCAACAATATCAAAATTGTCGTCAACGAAATCGAACCGTAGCCGAATATCTTGAAGAATTCCAGCGATTGGCTACACAGAATAATTTATCGGAATCAAAGGCACAACAAGTATCACTGTTCATTAATGGGTTGCGATTTGCAATCCAGGATCAGGTCCAAATGCATCCAGTCTGGACGTTGAGTGAGGTCAACCAATTGGCCACCTGGGCAGAAACACAGTTGTCGCGGCCCCCTGCTCGACCCTATCCAACAACACGAAATCCCATCATCAGACCCACTCAGGATACAACGTTAGCCAAAGGTAAGGAACCTATAGGAGGGCGTCCTCAACCTCCTACAGTCACGAACCGGAACTGGGGAAGCGGTCCCTCAAGACCTCAACGTGCAACTCTCACTACAGCGAGTACTAGTAGGATCCCCAACCCATATGGTCGGCCAAGGCCAGACCATTGTCTCTGTTGTGGCCAACCAGGTCACTGGTTGAACGCTTGCCCTCAACGCCCTGTAGCCCACTTAACTACGAATGAAGGTGGCGCGGAAGGTAAAGTAACGGAAGATAACCCCAAATTGGAACAAGCTGAAGAGAGGGACACAGAAGATGTAGATTGGCTGACTGAAGATCATGGGGAATCGCTAATAGTGAGACGACTACTTTACGCTCCCAAGAGGAAAGTGCACCCACAACAACATAATATCTTCCGCACAAAGTGCACCATGCAGGGCAGAATCTGTGATGTGATCATAGATGGTGGGAGTATCAAAAATATTGTCTAAAAATTATGGTGGATAAGTTACATCTACCTATGACGAAGCACCCTACCCCTTACTCGATCGGTTGGATCAAGAAGGTGAACGAGACAAAGGTAACTCATTAATGCATTATCTCGTTTTCCATTGGTAAAAGTTATAAGGACGAGGTCCTCTATGATGTGGTTAACATGGAAGCCTGCCACATGTTACTCGGGTGGCCATGGCAATCGGATCGAGATGTGACACACGGCAGACGGGAAAACATATACATGTTCACCAAGGATGGTCGAAAAATTATTTTGGCCCTTATGACACCAGAGAAACACCCCGAAGCTTCTAAAGTGGAGGGGAACTCTCTCCTTACCATTCGCGAGTTTATTAAAGAATCAAAGGAAATGGGCGAAATATATGCCGTTGTGGTAAAAGGCGAGGAGTCAGGATCCTCTAATATTCATCAACGCCTTAAACCGTTGCCAGACGAATTCCGAAGTATTTGGCCTGGAGATTCACTTGATGAGTTGCCTCCCATGCGAGACATACAACATCACATCGACCTTATCCCAGTGTCCAGTTTGCCCATCCAACCGCACTATCGGATGAGTCCGAAAGAGTGTGAAATTCTACAAGGACAAGTGAAGGAACCGATCCGTAAGGGTCTTATTAAAGAGAACATGAGCCCGTGTGCCGTTCCGGCACCACTTACCCCAAAGAAAGATGGAACTTGGCGCATGTGTATCGATAGTCGCGCAATCAATAAAATAACAGTTAAATATCGATTTCCAATACTGCGGTTGGATGATATACTTACCATGCTCGAGGGCTCTAAGGTGTTCTCAAAACTGGACTTACGGAGTGGATACCATCAAATCCGTATTAGGCCAGGTGACAAGTGGAAAATGGCCTTCAAGACCAAGGAAGGGCTATATGAGTGGCTGGTTATGCCCTTTGGTCTAACCAATGCACCAAGCACTTTTATGCGTTTAATGAACCAATTGTTGAAGTCATTCATTTGCCGTTTTGTTGTCGTTTACTTTGATGACATCCTAATATACAGTCAGGATGAAACGGAGCACATGACCCACCTCAGGAAAGTGCTACAAATGTTAGCCGACAACAAACTATACTTAAATCTGAAAAAGTGTAGCTTCTTAACTGATCGATTATTGTTTCTGGGGTTCATTGTGTCGTCCACGGGTATCCAAATGGACGAAGAGAAAGTGCGAACAATTCGGGATTGGCCGACTCCGACGAACATTTATGAGGTACGAAGCTTCCATGGGTTAGCGACCTTCTATCGTCGATTTGTGCAAAACTTCAGCAGTATCTCGCACCAATTACCGACTGTATGAAGAAGAGTCCATTTCAATGGACCGAAGGGGCAGAGAAGAGTTTTGCAGAAATCAAACATCCGTTGTCCACTACACCGGTCTTAGTACTCCCCAATTTCGATAAGTTATTTGAGGTAGAATGTGACGCATCTATTGTCGGCATTGGCGGAGTCATTTCTCAGGAGGGCAGACTAGTTGCCTTTTACAGTAAGAAACTCAGCGACGCACGACAGAAGTGGTCGACCTATGAGCTTGAATTATATGTAGTGGTTCAGTTACTGCGCCATTGGCGCCACTATCTTATTCAAAGGGAATTCATATTGTACACTGATCATCAGGCCTTAAAATTTGTCAATTCTCAGACTAATGTGAATTATATGCATGCTAGATGGATTTTATTTTTACAGGAATTGACGTTCGTTTTGAAACACAAATCAGGGCAGCAGAATAAGGTAGCACATGCACTTAGCCGACGTGCATCCCTTCTTATTACCGTGAGCTGTGAGGTGGTCGGATTCGACTGTCTTAAGAAACTTTATGCCGATGACGAAGATTTTGCAGATACATGGAAAAAGTGCTAAGAGTCACCCGAGTGACATTCTAATTCAAGATGGTTTCCTCTTCAAAGGGAATTGACTTTGTATTCCGCAGAGTTCATTACGGGACAAAATTATTATCGAGCTACATGACGGTGGCCTCGGTGGTCATCTAAGACAAGATAAGACTCGAGCGATGGTGGAAGAGCAGTATTACTGGCCGCAACTTTCTTGTGATGTTGGCAGGGCGGTACAACGATGTCATATTTGTCAGACCGCTAAAGGACAATCTTAAAATACAGGTCTTTACACGCCATTACCCTTGCCAGATGCCCCTTGGGAGGATTTATCTATGGATTTTGTATTAGGGCTCCCACGAACACAACGCGGCATGGACTCAATGTTCGTGGTGGTAGACCGATTCTCCAAGATGGCACACTTCATTCCGTGCAAAAAAAACTTTGATGCGGTACACATTGCGAACCTTTTCTTCAGAGAGGTTGTGCGACTACATGGGATTCTTAAGACGATCACTTCAGACCGAGACACAAAGTTCATTAGCCATTTTTTGCGAGCCTTGTGGAATCAGTTCGATACGCAACTTCAGTTCAGCAGTGCTTACCATCCGCAAACAAATGGGCAGACTGAGGTCGTAAACCGCACATTGGAAAATCTCATTCGTTGCCTTTCAGGTGATAAGCCGAAGCAGTGGGACATGGCCCTGGCTCAAGCGGAGTTTGTGTTCAACAACATGGTAAACCGATCGACTGGAAAATCTCCGTTCCAGATTGTTTATGGGTGCGCGTCTCGTCACACACTCGATTTGGTTCCTCTGCCCAAGCTTCCGGGCATGAGCATTGTAGCTGAACATATGGCGGACCGAATCATGGACATACATACAGACGTGCACAACCAATTACAAACTTCGAACGAGAAATACAAAGAAGCGGCTGACAAACATCGACGCGCCAAGGTGTTCGAAATAGGTGATCAGGTGATGGTCCACCTACGTAAAGAGCGATTTCCTACTGGGACCTACAACAAGTTGAAACACAAGAAGATTGGACCGGTACCGATCATTCGCAAGATCAATGACAATGCCTACATTGTTGATCTTTCGGATAACATGGAGATTTCAAGGACTTTCAACATCGCAGATCTGTACGAATATCATGAA